>CAWUFW010010996.1:0-452500 GCA_963921515.1 Calotriton arnoldi
GTGAGGATTGTTAGTGGACCATAAGACAGGGGGCAACCATGCTAGTGCAGGTGCTTCCTTATATGACCACTTAGTCAATGAAGGCTCAACTGGCCAAGGTTAGCCTTATCTCCTTTCGTTTGGGGGGTTATGTAGGAAGGTGGAATCTGACTATATGGTTGCCCCCACTTTTTTTATGGTGTTTTGCTGGTTTATGACTTAGTTGGACTGGGATCCTGCTATTCAGGGCCCCAGTCTATCTGCTTTCTCTGTAAAAGGTTTCCATGTGCCTTAGGCACATCTCTGATTGGAATCTGGAGTGCCCTTATAAGTCCCTAGTATATGGTATACTATGTACCAAGGGCATAGGTACCTCAGAGGCCTACCAGGGGCTGCAGCATGTATTATGCCACCCCTGGAAGGCCATCCAAACTGACACCACAGGTCTGCTACTGCAGCCTGGGTAAGGTGGTGCATGCACCCCTTACTGTGATATAGGTTACCTATATCACTAAATACATACACACATATAAACCTATAAGTCACTCCTAAGGCAGGCCTTATCAATCCTGAAGGCAGAGTGCATGGTTCCTATGTGAGAGGGTGCCCCTGCATGAGCAGGGCCCCTCTGCAGCGTTCGGAGACCATCTCTGATGCTGTTTGTAGTGCAGCCTGACCATATACTCTTAAGCGCATTATATCCTCGCGGTAAAATGCTAACTTTGGAATGGCTGCACCTAAACATGTCGTGTTTGGTGTCAAACATCTTGGAATACTACCCCCCGCCAATTCTGGCGGCGGGGGTAGCATTCCACCCTTCTAGAGGAAAGACATGTTAACCCTGACTAACCCGGTAACTTCTCTCCAGAGCCCTGGCATCACAAAATGGATGCTGCTGCCACAGACACGAGTCTGGCCTCCTGCTGCTGGACGAAACTCCGGCAGGGGAGGCCTGGACAATAGGTTTCCTGTCGCAGGGAGGTGTGACCACCTCCCCAGACAGGATAATGTGTATTGGGGCTGGGCGGGAGCACCATCTGTGTGCTTTGAAGTCCTGCACTGGGGGCACATTTGGTGTCCCTGTGCATACCCCAGTTCAAACCGGATCAGGGGCTTGCAGCCCCTGCTTTGGCACGAACTGGACAAAGGAAAGGGGTGTAGCCACCCCTCTGCCCTGACCCACCCATAGGTGGGGCCACAGAGTAGTCCAACCCCTATTTTTAGAATAAAGGTAGGAACCCAGTCCTTAGGACTTTAGATTATACCTGGACGAAACTCTGACACTGAATCCTGGACCTTCGACGCTCTACGACAAGATTAGAGGACTGAAGAATCTCCCTTGGGGTCAAGGAGTGACTCCCCTGCTTGGCAGGCACCAAAGAAGCATCTGTCCGGTTCGCATTACTGAAGCTCCCGTCGGACGCCGAAGTCATCGCATCACCAGAGGTGGATTCTCAGACTTCCCGAGGCTACCCTGAGTCCCCAGCAAAGCTGAGGCCCGTGGCTATCGTGGGTGACTTGAGACCGTGACCCCTGGACACCGAGCACATTTGCAAGTGCACCATCTTCTGGGTCTCCCAAGAAGTCGTGCTTTGGGCTCCGAGTAGCCCTAGCCTCCAGCACCACCTGCACCGAAGATCACTGGCCCCCACTCCACGAGTGTCCTGCAAGCCAGCTCCACGTGCGGCGTCACGAGGCTCCTTCGCGGTCGCTAGCCCGTTGGCTAGTAGCCCTTAACGAAGGCCAATCTTTTCCTTACTTGGCATCCTGGTTGCTCCAGGCCTGCCCTCACTTACCCTCGCTGGGTGAGTTCCACAGACCTTGCTGGTCTGCACCATCGACGATCTACATCTTACTCGAGACTTGCCGTTGCCAAGGCTTGTTGGGTCCAATCCGGTCGCCGACACCTCAGCACTCGACAGACATCGAGCACCAGCCCGAATCCTGCTCCTGGTCGCCGACAACGCCTCCCGGACCTCGTGGCTGAAGAGTCAAGACGACCGTCAATGCACCTGAAGCACTCGACATCGGTGGGCATCTGTCCATCGCCTTCCTGGTCACTGGCTAGTGACCCAGACTCTGTCCCCTCTGCTTTCAGGTTCACCAGAACTCCGATCCACTCTTGGATCCACCCGGACACTTTTCTCTTGGCCGCCAGCAGCACTTTGCAGCAGATCGCCATTCGAATCGACGACGAAACCCGACCCCGAAAGGCACCTATGCACCCGGCTTCCCTGGGTGAGGTAACACGAGTACTCCGGTGCTCCCGTGGGTAGAGACTCTTCAAAGTCCTAGATCTCAAAGGGTTTTGTCCTAGTCCTCTTCTAAGTGTCCCTTTCCTCTATTTTCCCGATCCCGACTTTCTCCATAGAAGTTAACGGCGTATCGCGGTTGTGTATTTACACTGCACGCGTCTCCCGTGGGTCCCCTGTGTCACTACCTTGGGTGGTTCCTTGTGGTCCAAGCACTTCTAGAGGCTCTAGGCCTAGTGTCTAGTTCAGTCGTGGTTCGCATACCACTTTATTGGTATATGGTTTGGTACGCCCCTAGGGCCCAAACGTGTATTTGTGCTATTACTGTGATTTAAGATCTTATAACTTATGTACTTCGAACTCTAGCCTCATAAAGAGACTAGAGGGGTGTGTTTAGTAATAAATACATATATTTTGAATATATACCTGGTGTGGTGCTCTTTCATTTGGTCACTCAAGAGATTATAGACTGGTAAAACAAGCTGCTTTACATTCCTTCAAGACTTAGCCTGAAGGCTGCTCTCCATAGCTACCACTAGGATAGCTTTCAATAAGGTTGTCTTTAACCTATCTACCATAAGAGTCGATTTGGACTGGTGCAAGGTGCCCACTATAATTAGTGGACAGCATATGCCAGGCCAACTTCTCACATTGGTGTGCAGCGTGTGGGATTCCAGCTTGCTATTGTTTTACCAGATAATCTCAATTGAATTGATCAACTGAAAACCACTAAAGGTACCTAAGGTACATATAATTTAAGCTTAGAATAACAGTAAGTTCTACTGAACTTAGAGTTGTGTGTTAAGGGATAGCACAACCCTTTCTACAACTCAAGAGAGTTTAGTAGGCCACACTAGAGTAGGTAGTGCATACACCACACCACACTAGTAATGTCTTTAAGGGCAGGATCCAAAGAATCCTTGCAGGAAGCCATTGAGCTTCCACCCTCCAAGTATGATACACTCCCATTCTTGGAATTGAGAGCTTTATGTAACTTGAGAAAAATAAGGACAGGCCAAAGCCCCACCACCCAACACCTCAAGGAGTTGTTGGTGGCTTATGACCTTAGTAAGCCTGTAGGGACTGAAGGGGTAGGAGCTGAGGGTGGGGCAGAAGAAGAGGAGGAGGCCAGGGGTACCAATACCCCCAGCCCCCCCTCTGAAACTGGCCAGGAGGGCGACAATGGCCCTGACCTGGATAATCTAACCCCTCCTGAGGAAGATGAAGAGGAGGATCAGAATGATGCTCTCTTTGTCCCCCAGGAAGGATTAAGAGTGTGCCCAGAAGGTCTAGGTCTCCTTCTCAGGAGTCTAACCACTCTGGCACCTCTATAGGGAGCTCTGTCTCATCTCATAGGAGAGAATCCTCTCATGAGAGAAGAAAGAGGCTAGTCCAGTATGAGGAAACTCAGCTGGAACTCAGAAAAAAGCAATTAGCTTTAGATAGAGAATCCCTAGATCTCCTTAGAGAGAGAAGAAAGTTGGGACTAGAGTCCCATGGTGGCAACAATATCCCTAGAGATAGGGACAGGTCTTATGACCATAGAAACCTAAACAAGATTGTCCCTCCCTACCAGAGTGGGGATGACATCCACAAATGGATAACTGCACTGGAGAGGGCCTGTAAAGTTCAGAAGGTCCCCCAGAGGCAGTGGGCAGCAATCTTGTGGCTCTCCTTTGCAGACAAAGGTAGAGACAAGCTCCTCACTGTAAGAGAAGAGGATGCTGACAATTACACAGTCTTGAAGAGTGCTCTGATAGATGGGTTTGGCCTAACCACTGAACAGTATAGGTTGAAGTTCAGAGACACCCAAAAGCTCAGACTCAAGACTGGGTTGATTTTGTAGATTGTGCTACAAAGGCTCTGGAAGGTTGGATACATGGCAACAAAGTGCATGACTTTTTAGGATTGTACAATTTGATTATGAGGGAGCAGATCCTTAATAATTGTCAAAACCAGCTTTTGCACCAGTATCTGGTGGACTCTGATCTGACCTCTCCCCAAGAATTGGGAAAGAAGGCAGACAAATGGGTCAGAACCAGAGTAAAAACTAGAAATCAGGGTGGTGACCAGAAGAAAGATTCTACTAAGTCCCAAGAGAAAGGTGGGGATAAATCTAAGGATAAGTCCCCTACAGGGCCCCAAAATTCCTCTTCTGGGGGTGGGTCCCAAACTCCTTCCTCTCCTGAAAAGAAACCATATTGCCATGTCTGTAAAAAGCCTGGGCACTGGAAAACTGATCCCAGTTGCCCCAGGATTGGCAATAAAGAAAATGTTCCTCCCACAACTACTACCACCCCTCCTGGTACTACCAGTAGTAATCCTCCAGTTGGGAGTAGTGCACCCAAAAAGTTAGGTGCTTTTGCAAGAGGAACAGAGGTGGGCCCTAGTTTAGACAGGGACCCCTCAACAGACTCCTCTGACTCTGATGGTGGTATAGGATTTGCCACCTTTACCATGGGTCCCATAGCATTGGGCAGGTACAGATTGGAGCCAATAATTAATGGTCAGAAAGCTGTGGCATTTAGGGACACAGGGGCTAGTGTCACCATGGTGGCAGGGAAACTAGTCCCCCCTCACCAGCTTTTACCTGAGTTTAAATACCAGGTGACCAACATTGATGGTGTCAGAACAGATCACCCCATGGCCATAGTCAATCTCAGCTGGGAGGGGGTCACAGGCCCAAAGAGAGTGGCAGTGTCCCCCACCTTACCTGTAGATTGCCTGATGGGCAATGATCTGGAGATTTCAGCCTGGGCTGAAGTTGAACACCAAACCCATCTCAGGATGCTGGGCGTCCCTGTAAAGGTTAGTGGGGCTGTGATGGCCACAGCCCCAGCCCAAGATTTTGGAGAGATGGAGCCTGGAAGAATGGCCCACTCTCCCCCAAAAGAGAGCACAAGGGTTGAAGAAAAGTCTTCTTCCCTCCAGACAGTAGGTAAGGGTCAGCCTCCTCAGGGAACTGACCCTACCCCTAGTGAAGGAACTGCCCCAGAGGTAGTCAGGCCTGGCCTGGCCACACCCCTGATGGCAGAGGACCCTTCCAAGGTGGTACCCAGTCTGGAGCAGGTAACCTGCCCCTCTCTACCCTGCCTCAGCCAGCCCAGGGCTGCAGAGGTCAGGGAGGTCAGTGGACCCCCAGGGCCCCCTGTCCAGAGGAACCCCCCATCAGCAGATTAGGGGCACCCAGTCTAGTAGCCCTAGCCAGGTGAAAACTCCTCTACACACTGAGGGATCCCCCATGCCTTTATGTAGGGACCTCCCCCAGAAGGACTCTGGTAGGCAAGGGCAAACCTGGGACCTGAAGGTTCCAAACCTGCCCTGTCCCTCCAGCAGTCCATCCAAAGGGACCCAACCCCCAGCTGTAGGCAGCCAAAGGTTGACCCTTAGAGCAAAGTGCAACTCAGTCATGGAAAGACAGGCATACATGGTGACCAGTGATCTGAGGAAGCTGAGGCCAACATTCCTAGGGCCTCACTTCCCTACTCAGACACCTCACCAGCCTTGTACTTTACCTAAGCACACCACAGGTAGTGATTCCCCATGGTGGAGACCCTCTCATACCCTTAGGGTGAGGGATTGCTTAGTGGACCATAAGACAGGGGGCAACCATGCTAGTGCAGGTGCTTCCTTATATGACCACTTAGTCAATGAAGGCTCAACTGGCCAAGGTTAGCCTTATCTCCTTTCGTTTGGGGGGGTTATGTAGGAAGGTGGAATCTGACTATATGGTTGCCCCCACTTTTTTTATGGTGTTTTGCTGGTTTATGACTTAGTTGGACTGGGATCCTGCTATTCAGGGCCCCAGTCTATCTGCTTTCTCTGTAAAAAGGTTTCCATGTGCCTTAGGCACATCACTGATTGGAATCTGGAGTGCCCTTATAAGTCCCTAGTATATGGTATACTATGTACCAAGGGCATAGGTACCTCAGAGGCCTACCAGGGGCTGCAGCATGTATTATGCCACCCCTGGAAGGCCATCCAAACTGACACCACAGGTCTGCTACTGCAGCCTGGGTAAGGTGGTGCATGCACCCCTTACTGTGATATAGGTTACCTATATCACTAAATACATACACACATATAAACCTATAAGTCACTCCTAAGGCAGGCCTTATCAATCCTGAAGGCAGAGTGCATGGTTCCTATGTGAGAGGGTGCCCCTGCATGAGCAGGGCCCCTCTGCAGCGTTCGGAGACCATCTCTGATGCTGTTTGTAGTGCAGCCTGACCATATACTCTTAAGCGCATTATATCCTCGCGGTAAAATGCTAACTTTGGAATGGCTGCACCTAAACATGTCGTGTTTGGTGTCAAACATCTTGGAATACTACCCCCCGCCAATTCTGGCGGCGGGGGTAGCATTCCACCCTTCTAGAGGGAAAGACATGTTAACCCTGACTAACCCGGTAACTTCTCTCCAGAGCCCTGGCATCACAAAATGGATGCTGCTGCCACAGACACGAGTCTGGCCTCCTGCTGCTGGACGAAACTCCGGCAGGGGAGGCCTGGACAATAGGTTTCCTGTCCCAGGGAGGTGTGACCACCTCCCCAGACAGGATAATGTGTATTGGGGCTGGGCGGGAGCACCATCTGTGTGCTTTGAAGTCCTGCACTGGGGGCACATTTGGTGTCCCTGTGCATACCCAGTTCAAACCGGATCAGGGGCTTGCAGCCCCTGCTTTGGCGCGAACTGGACAAAGGAAAGGGGTGTAGCCACCCCTCTGCCCTGACCCACCCATAGGTGGGGCCACAGAGTAGTCCAACCCCTATTTTTAGAATAAAGGTAGGAACCCAGTCCTTAGGACTTTAGATTATACCTGGACGAAACTCTGACACTGAATCCTGGACCTTCGACGCTCTACGACAAGATTAGAGGACTGAAGAATCTCCCTTGGGGTCAAGGAGTGACTCCCCTGCTTGGCAGGCACCAAAGAAGCATCTGTCCGGTTCGCATTACTGAAGCTCCCGTCGGACGCCGAAGTCATCGCATCACCAGAGGTGGATTCTCAGACTTCCCCGAGGCTACCCTGAGTCCCCAGCAAAGCTGAGGCCCGTGGCTATCGTGGGTGACTTGAGACCGTGACCCCTGGACACCGAGCACATTTGCAAGTGCACCATCTTCTGGGTCTCCCAAGAAGTCGTGCTTTGGGCTCCGAGTAGCCCTAGCCTCCAGCACCACCTGCACCGAAGATCACTGGCCCCCACTCCACGAGTGTCCTGCAAGCCAGCTCCACGTGCGGCGTCACGAGGCTCCTTCGCGGTCGCTAGCCCGTTGGCTAGTAGCCCTTAACGAAGGCCAATCTTTTCCTTACTTGGCATCCTGGTTGCTCCAGGCCTGCCCTCACTTACCCTCGCTGGGTGAGTTCCACAGACCTTGCTGGTCTGCACCATCGACGATCTACATCTTACTCAAGACTTGCCGTTGCCAAGGCTTGTTGGGTCCAATCCGGTCGCCGACACCTCAGCACTCGACAGACATCGAGCACCAGCCCGAATCCTGCTCCTGGTCGCCGACAACGCCTCCCGGACCTCGTGGCTGAAGAGTCAAGACGACCGTCAACGCACCTGAAGCACTCGACATCGGTGGGCATCTGTCCATCGCCTTCCTGGTCACTGGCTAGTGACCCAGACTCTGTCCCCTCTGCTTTCAGGTTCACCAGAACTCCGATCCACTCTTGGATCCACCCGGACACTTTTCTCTTGGCCGCCAGCAGCACTTTGCAGCAGATCGCCATTCGAATCGACGACGAAACCCGACCCCGAAAGGCACCTATGCACCCGGCTTCCCTGGGTGAGGTAACACGAGTACTCCGGTGCTCCCGTGGGTAGAGACTCTTCAAAGTCCTAGATCTCAAAGGGTTTTGTCCTAGTCCTCTTTTAAGTGTCCCTTTCCTCTATTTTCCCGATCCCGACTTTCTCCATAGAAGTTAACGGCGTATCGCGGTTGTGTATTTACACTGCACGCGTCTCCCGTGGGTCCCCTGTGTCACTACCTTGGGTGGTTCCTTGTGGTCCAAGCACTTCTAGAGGCTCTAGGCCTAGTGTCTAGTTCAGTCGTGGTTCGCATACCACTTTATTGGTATATGGTTTGGTACGCCCCTAGGGCCCAAACGTGTATTTGTGCTATTACTGTGATTTAAGATCTTATAACTTATGTACTTGAACTCTAGCCTCATAAAGAGACTAGAGGGTGTGTTTAGTAATAAATACATATATTTTGAATATATACCTGGTGTGGTGCTCTTTCATTTGGTCACTCAAGAGATTATAGACTGGTAAAACAAGCTGCTTTACATTCCTTCAAGACTTAGCCTGAAGGCTGCTCTCCATAGCTACCACTAGGATAGCTTTCAATAAGGTTGTCTTTAACCTATCTACCATAAGAGTCGATTTGCCCTGGTGCAAGGTGTCCACTTTAATTAGTGAACAGCATATGCCAGGCCAACTTCTCACACTCCTGCACTTCTCTTGCCTCTTTCTCCATCCCTCATCCCTCTTCCTGCACCTCTGTTGCTTCTTTCTGAACTTCTCCTGCTTCTTTCTGAACCTCTGTCCCTTCTTTCTGCAATCCTTACGCCTCTTTCTGCACTCCTCTTCCCTCTTTCTGCACCCCTCTTGACTCTTTCTGCACCTCTCTTCCTTCTTTCTGCACTTCTTTTGTTTCTTTCTGCAACTCTCTTGCTTCTTTCTGCACGCCTCTTGTTTCCTTCTGCACCACTCGTGCCTCTTTCACACCCATCTTCCCTCTTTCTGCACCCCTCTTGCCTCTTTCTGCACCTTTGTTCCTTCTATCTGCACTTCTTTTGTTTTTCTACACCTCTCTTATTTCTTTCTGTATCCCTCTTGTGTTTTTCTCCACCCCACTTCCCCCTTTCTGCATCTCTGTTGCTTTTTATGCATTTCTCTTGTTTCTTTCTGCATCTCTCTTTCTTCTTTCTGCACCCCTCGTGCCTCTTTCTGCACCCCTCATCCGTCTTTCTGCATTCCTCTTGCCTCTTTCTGCACCTGTGTTCCTTCTTTCTGTACTTCTTTGTTTCTTTCTGTACCCCTCTTGCCTCTTTCTGTACCTCTGTTCCTTCTTTCTGCACTTCTTTTGTTTCTTTCTGCACCTCTCGCTTCTTTCTGCACTCCCTATTGCCTCTTTCTGTACCCCTCTTGCCTCTTTCTGCACCTCTGTTCCTTCTTTCTGCACTTCTTTTGTTTCTTTCTGCAGCTCTCTTGCTTCTTTCTGCACCCCTTGCACTTTCTCATCTTTCTCCAACCGCTTCTCTCCCTCTTACCTTCACCCCTGTTTCCTCTTTCTGCACCTCTGTTCCTTCTTTCTGCACTTCTCTTGCTTCTTTCTGCACCCCATTGCCTCTTTCTCCAACCCTCTTCCCTCTTTCTTCACCCCTGTTCCCTCTTCCTGCACCTCTGTTCCTTCTTTCTGCACTTCCTTTGTTTCTTTCTGCACCTCTTTGCTACTTTCTGCACCAATCGTGCTTCTTTCTGCACCCTTCTTCCTTCTTTCTGCACCTTTCTTGCATCTTTCTGCACCTCTTTTCCTTCTTTCTGCTCTTCTTTTATTTCTTTCTGCACCTCTCTTGCTTCTTTCAGCACAATTCTTGCCACTTTCTCCACCCCCGTTACCCCTTTTTGCATCTCTGTTGCTTCTTTCTGCACTTCTTTTGTTTCTTTCTGCAACTCTCTTGCTTCTTTCTGCATGCCTCTTGCTTCCTTTTGCACCCCTCTTGCCTCTTTCACACCCCTCTTCCCTCTTTCTGCACCCCTCTTGCCTCTTTCTGCACCTTTGTTCCTTCTTTCTGCACTTCTTTTGTTTTTCTGCACTTCTCTTGTTTCTTTCTGTATACCTCTTGCGTCTTTCTCCACCCCACTTCCCCCTTTCTGCATCTCTGTTGCTTTTTATGCATTTCTCTTGCTTCTTTCTGCATCTCCCTTGCTTCTTTCTGCACCCCTCGTGCCTCTTTCTGCACCCCTCATCCGTCTTTCTAGACTCCTCTTGCCTCTTTCTGCACCTCTATTCCTTCCTTCTGCACTTCTTTTGTTTCTTTCTGCACCCCTTTTGCCTCTTTCTGCACCTCTGTTCCTTCTTTCTGTACTTCTTTTGTTTCTTTCTGCACCTCTCGCTTCTTTCTGCACTCCTATTGCCTCTTTCTGTACCCCTCTTGCCTCTTTCTGCACCTCTGTTCCTTCTTTCTGCACTTCCTTTGTTTCTTTCTGCTGCTCTCTTGCTTCTTTCTTCACCCCCTTGCGTCTTTCTCCAACCCTCTTCCATCTTTCTTCACCCCTGTTGCCTCTTTCTGCACCTCTGTTTCTTCTTTCTGCACTTCTTTTGTTTCTTTCTGTACATCTCTTGCTTTTTTCTGCACCCCTCGTGCCTCTTTATGCACCCCTCTTCCCTCTTTTTGCACCCCTCTTGCCTCTTTCTGCACCTCTGTTGCTTCTTTCTGCACTACTCTTGCTCCTTTCTGCACCTCTTTGCGTCTTTCTGCACCACTCGTGCTTCTTTCTGCACCCTTCTTTCCTCTTTCTGCACCTTTCTTCCATCTTTCTGCACCTCTGTTTCTTCTTTCTGCTCTTCTTTTATTTATTTCTGCACCTCTCTTGCTTCTTTCAGCACCCCACTTGCCACTTTCTCCACCCGTTACCCATTTTTGTATCTCTGTTGCTTCTTTCTGCACTGCTCGTGCCTCTTTCTCCACCCCTCATCCCTCTTTCTGCAGCTCTCTTGCTTCTTTCTGCACCCCCTTGCCTCTTTCTCCAACCCTCTTCCCTCTTTCTTCACCCCTGTTGCCTCTTTCTGCACCTCTGTTCCTTCTTTCTGCACTACTTTTGTTTCTTTCTGTACATCTCTTGTTTCTTTCTGCACCCCTCGTGCCTCTTTCTGCACCCCTCTTCCCTCTTTTTGCACCCCTCTTGCCTCTTTCTGCACCTCTGTTGCTTCTTTCTGCACTACTCTTGCTTCTTTCTGCATTCCTCTTGCCTCTTTCTGCACCTCTGTTCCTTCTTTCTGTACTTCATTTGTTTCTTTCTGCAGCTCTCTTGCTTCTTTCTGTACCCCCTTGCCTCTTTCTCCAACCCTCTTCCCTCTTTCTTCACCCCTCTTGCCTCATTATGCACCTCTGTTGCTTTTTTCTACACCTTTGTTCCTTCTTTCTGCATTTCTTTTATTTATTTCTGCACCTCTCTTGTTTCTTTCAGTATCCCTCTTGCCTCTTTCTCCACCCCTTCCCCGTTCTGCATCTCTGTCACTTTTTTATGCATTTCTCTTGTTTCTTTCTGCATCTCTCTTGCTTCTTTCTGCACCCCTCGTGCCTCTTTCTGCACCCCTCATCCCTCTTTCTGCAGTCCTCTGTTGCTTCTTTCTGCACTTCTTTTGTTTCTTTCTACACCTCTCTTGCTTCTTTCTGTACCACTTGTACTTCTTTCTGTACCCCTCATTTCTCTTTCTTCACCCCTCTTGCCTCTTTCTGCAACTCTGTTCCTTCTTTCTGCACTTCTTTTGTTTCTTTCTGCAGCTCTCTTGCTTCTTTCTGCACCCCTTACCTCTTTCTCCAAACCTCTTCCCTCTTCCTTCACCCCTGTTGCCTCTTTCTGCACTTCTGTTCCTACTTTCTGTACTTCTTTTGTTTCTTTCTGCACCTCTCTTGCTTCTTTCAGCATCCCTCTTGCCACGTTCTCCATCCTTGTTCCCCCTTTTTGCATCTCTGTTGCTTCTTTCTGCACTCCTCTTGCCTTTCTCCACCCCTCATCCCTCTTTCTGCACCTCTGTTGCTTCTTTCTGCAGTTCTCTTGCTTCTTTCTGCACCCCATTGCCTCTTTCTCCAACCCTCTTCCCTCTTTCTTCACCCCTGTTCCCTCTTCCTGCACCTCTGTTCCTTCTTTCTGCACTTCTTTTGTTTCTTTCTGCACCTCTTTGCTACTTTCTGCACCAATCGTGCTTCTTTCTGCACCCTTCTTCCTTCTTTCTGCACCTTTCTTGCATCTTTCTGCACCTCTTTTCCTTCTTTCTGCTCTTCTTTTATTTCTTTCTGCACCTCTCTTGCTTCTTTCAGCACCCTTCTTGCCACTTTCTCCACCCCTGTTACCCCTTTTTGCATCTCTGTTGCTTCTTTCTGCACTTCTTTTGTTTCTTTCTGCAACTCTCTTGCTTCTTTCTGCATGCCTCTTGCTTCCTTTTGCACCCCTCTTGCCTCTTTCACACCCCTCTTCCCTCTTTCTGCACCCCTCTTGCCTCTTTCTGCACCTTTGTTCCTTCTTTCTGCACTTCTTTTGTTTCTTTCTGCACTTCTCTTGTTTCTTTCTGTATACCTCTTGCGTCTTTCTCCACCCCACTTCCCCCTTTCTGCATCTCTGTTGCTTTTTATGCATTTCTCTTGCTTCTTTCTGCATCTCCCTTGCTTCTTTCTGCACCCCTCGTGCCTCTTTCTGCACCCCTCATCCGTCTTTCTAGACTCCTCTTGCCTCTTTCTGCACCTCTATTCCTTCCTTCTGCACTTCTTTTGTTTCTTTCTGCACCCCTTTTGCCTCTTTCTGCACCTCTGTTCCTTCTTTCTGTACTTCTTTTGTTTCTTTCTGCACCTCTCGCTTCTTTCTGCACTCCTATTGCCTCTTTCTGTACCCCTCTTGCCTCTTTCTGCACCTCTGTTCCTTCTTTTTGCACTTCCTTTGTTTCTTTCTGCTGCTCTCTTGCTTCTTTCTTCACCCCCTTGCGTCTTTCTCCAACCCTCTTCCATCTTTCTTCACCCCTGTTGCCTCTTTCTGCACCTCTGTTTCTTCTTTCTGCACTTCTTTTGTTTCTTTCTGTACATCTCTTGCTTTTTTCTGCACCCCTCGTGCCTCTTTATGCATCCCTCTTCCCTCTTTTTGCACCCCTCTTGCCTCTTTCTGCACCTCTGTTGCTTCTTTCTGCACTACTCTTGCTTCTTTCTGCACCTCTTTGCGTCTTTCTGCACCACTCGTGCTTCTTTCTGCACCCTTCTTCCCTCTTTCTGCACCTTTCTTGCATCTTTCTGCACCTCTGTTCCTTCTTTCTGCTCTTCTTTTATTTATTTCTGCACCTCTCTTGCTTCTTTCAGCACCCCACTTGCCACCTTCTCCACCCGTTACCCATTTTTGTATCTCTGTTGCTTCTTTCTGCACTGCTCGTGCCTCTTTCTCCACCCCTCATCCCTCTTTCTGCAGCTCTCTTGCTTCTTTCTGCACCCCTTAGCCTCTTTCTCCAACCCTCTTCCCTCTTTCTTCACCCCTGTTGCCTCTTTCTGCACCTCTGTTCCTTCTTTCTGCACTACTTTTGTTTCTTTCTGTACATCTCTTGTTTCTTTCTGCACCCCTCGTGCCTCTTTCTGCACCCCTCTTCCCTCTTTTTGCACCCCTCTTGCCTCTTTCTGCACCTCTGTTGCTTCTTTCTGCACTACTCTTGCTTCTTTCTGCATTCCTGTTGCCTCTTTCTGCACCTCTGTTCCTTCTTTCTGTACTTCTTTTGTTTCTTTCTGCAGCTCTCTTGCTTCTTTCTGTACCCCCTTGCCTCTTTCTCCAACCCTCTTCCCTCTTTCTTCACCCCTCTTGCCTCATTATGCGCACCTCTGTTGCTTTTTTCTACACCTTTGTTCCTACTTTCTGCATTTCTTTTATTTATTTCTGCACCTCTCTTGTTTCTTTCAGTATCCCTCTTGCCTCTTTCTCCACCCCCTTCACCCGTTCTGCATCTCTGTCGCTTTTTTATGCATTTCTCTTGTTTCTTTTCGCATCTCTCTTGCTTTTTTCTGCACCCCTCATCCCTCTTTCTGCAGTCCTCTGTTGCTTCTTTCTGCACTTCTTTTGTTTCTTTCTACACCTCTCTTGCTTCTTTCTGTACCACTTGTACTTCTTTCTGTACCCCTCATTTCTCTTTCTTCACCCCTCTTGCCTCTTTATGCACCTCTGCTCCTTCTTTCTGCACTTCTTTTGTTTCTTTCTGCACCTCTCTTGCTTCTTTCTGCACCCTTCTTGCCACTTTCTTCACCCCTGTTCCCCCTTTTTGCATTTCTGTTGCTTCTTTATGCACTTCTCTTGCCTCTTTCTCCATCCCTCATCCCTCTTTCTGCACCTCTGTTGCTTCTTTCTGCACTTCTCTTGCTTCTTTCTGCACTTCTGTCCCTTCTTTCTGCAACCCTTTGCCTCTTTCTGCACCCCTCTTCCCTCTTTCTGCACCCCTCTTGACTCTTTCTGCACCTCTCTTCCTTCTTTTCATGCAACTCTCTTGCTTCTTTCTGCACGCCTCTTGTTTCCTTCTGCACCACTCGTGCCTCTTTCACACCCCTCTTCCCTCTTTCTGCACCCCTCTTGCCTCTTTCTGCACCTACGTTCCTTCTATCTGCACTTCTTTTGTTTTTCTACACCTCTCTTATTTCTTTCTGTATCCCTCTTGTGTTTTTCTCCACCCCACTTCCCCCTTTCTGCATCTCTGTTGCTTTTTTATGCATTTCTCTTGTTTCTTTCTGCATCTCTCTTTCTTCTTTTTGCACCCCTCGTGCCTCTTTCTGCACCCCTCATCCGTCTTTCTGCATTCCTCTTGCCTCTTTCTGCACCTGTGTTCCTTCTTTCTGTACTTCTTTTGTTTCTTTCTGCACCCCTCTTGCCTCTTTCTGTACCTCTGTTCCTTCTTTCTGCACTTCTTTTGTTTCTTTCTGCACCTCTCGCTTCTTTCTTCACTCCTATTGCCTCTTTCTGTACCCCTCTTGCCTCTTTCTGCACCTCTGTTCCTTCTTTCTGCACTTCTTTTGTTTCTTTCTGCAGCTCTCTTGCTTCTTTCTGCACCCCTTACCTCTTTCTCCAACCCTCTTCCCTCTTCCTTCACCTCTGTTGCCTCTTTCTGCACTTCTGTTCCTTCTTTCTGCACTTCTTTTGTTTCTTTCTGCACCTCTCTTGCTTCTTTCAGCATCCCTCTTGCCACTTTCTCCATCCCTGTTCCCCCTTTTTACATCTCTGTTGCTTCTTTCTGCACTCCTCTTGCCTTTCTCCACCCCTCATCCCTCTTTCTGCACCTCTGTTGCTTCTTTCTGCAGTTCTCTTGCTTCTTTCTGCACCCCATTGCCTCTTTCTCCAACCCTCTTCCCTCTTTCTTCACCCCTGTTCCCTCTTCCTGCACCTCTGTTCCTTCTTTCTGCACTTCTTTTGTTTCTTTCTGCACCTCTTTGCTACTTTCTGCACCAATCGTGCTTCTTTCTGCACCTTTCTTCCTTCTTTCTGCACCTTTCTTGCATCTTTCTGCACCTCTTTTCCTTCTTTCTTCTCTTCTTTTATTTCTTTCTGCACCTCTCTTGCTTCTTTCAGCACCCTTCTTGCCACTTTCTCCACCCCGTTACCCCTTTTGCATCTCTGTTGCTTCTTTCTGCACTTCTTTTGTTTCTTTCTGCAACTCTCTTGCTTCTTTCTGCATGCCTCTTGCTTCCTTTTGCACCCCTCTTGCCTCTTTCACACCCCTCTTCCCTCTTTCTGCACCCCTCTTGCCTCTTTCTGCACCTTTGTTCCTTCTTTCTGCACTTCTTTTGTTTTTTTCTGCACTTCTCTTGTTTCTTTCTGTATACCTCTTGCGTCTTTCTCCACCCCACTTCCCCCTTTCTGCATCTCTGTTGCTTTTTTATGCATTTCTCTTGCTTCTTTCTGCATCTCCCTTGCTTCTTTCTGCACCCCTCGTGCCTCTTTCTGTACCTCTGTTCCTTCTTTCTGCACTTCTTTTGTTTCTTTCTGCACCTCTCGCTTCTTTCTTCACTCCTATTGCCTCTTTCTGTACCCCTCTTGCCTCTTTCTGCACCTCTGTTCCTTCTTTCTGCACTTCTTTTGTTTCTTTCTGCAGCTCTCTTGCTTCTTTCTGCACCCCTTACCTCTTTCTCCAACCCTCTTCCCTCTTCCTTCACCTCTGTTGCCTCTTTCTGCACTTCTGTTCCTTCTTTCTGCACTTCTTTTGTTTCTTTCTGCAGCTCTCTTGCTTCTTTCAGCATCCCTCTTGCCACTTTCTCCATCCCTGTTCCCCCTTTTTACATCTCTGTTGCTTCTTTCTGCACTCCTCTTGCCTTTCTCCACCCCTCATCCCTCTTTCTGCACCTCTGTTGCTTCTTTCTGCAGTTCTCTTGCTTCTTTCTGCACCCCATTGCCTCTTTCTCCAACCCTGTTCCCTCTTCCTGCACCTCTGTTCCTTCTTTCTGCACTTCTTTTGTTTCTTTCTGCACCTCTTTGCTACTTTCTGCACCAATCGTGCTTCTTTCTGCACCCTTCTTCCTTCTTTCTGCACCTTTCTTGCATCTTTCTGCACCTCTTTTCCTTCTTTCTGCTCTTCTTTTATTTATTTCTGCACCTCTCTTGCTTCTTTCAGCACCCTTCTTGCCACTTTCTCCACCCCTGTTACCCCTTTTTGCATCTCTGTTGCTTCTTTCTGCACTTCTTTTGTTTCTTTCTGCAACTCTCTTGCTTCTTTCTGCACACCTCTTGCTTCCTTCTGCACCCCTCTTGCCTCTTTCACACCCTTCTTCCCTCTTTCTGCACCCCTCTTGCCTCTTTCTG
Source organism: Calotriton arnoldi (assembly GCA_963921515.1). NCBI lineage: Eukaryota > Metazoa > Chordata > Amphibia > Caudata > Salamandridae > Calotriton > Calotriton arnoldi. Next base: position 16,775 of record CAWUFW010010996.1, read on the forward strand.
CACCTTTGTTCCTTCTTTCTGCACTTCTTTTGTTTCTTTCTGCACTTCTCTTGTTTCTTTCTGTATACCTCTTGCGTCTTTCTCCACCCCACTTCCCCCTTTCTGCATCTCTGTTGCTTTTTTATGCATTTCTCTTGCTTCTTTCTGCATCTCCCTTGCTTCTTTCTGCACCCCTCGTGCCTCTTTCTGCACCCCTCATCCGTCTTTCTAGACTCCTCTTGCCTCTTTCTGCACCTCTATTCCTTCCTTCTGCACTTCTTTTGTTTCTTTCTGCACCCCTTTTGCCTCTTTCTGCACCTCTGTTCCTTCTTTCTGTACTTCTTTTGTTTCTTTCTGCACCTCTCGCTTCTTTCTGCACTCCTATTGCCTCTTTCTGTACCCCTCTTGCCTCTTTCTGCACCTCTGTTCCTTCTTTCTGCACTTCCTTTGTTTCTTTCTGCTGCTCTCTTGCTTCTTTCTTCACCCCCTTGCGTCTTTCTCCAATCCTCTTCCATCTTTCTTCACCCCTGTTGCCTCTTTCTGCACCTCTGTTTCTTCTTTCTGCACTTCTTTTGTTTCTTTCTGTACATCTCTTGCTTTTTTCTGCACCCCTCGTGCCTCTTTATGCACCCCTCTTCCCTCTTTTTGCACCCCTCTTGCCTCTTTCTGCACCTCTGTTGCTTCTTTCTGCACTACTCTTGTTTCTTTCTGCACCTCTTTGCGTCTTTCTGCACCACTCGTGCTTCTTTCTGCACCCTTCTTCCCTCTTTCTGCACCTTTCTTGCATCTTTCTGCACCTCTGTTCCTTCTTTCTGCTCTTCTTTTATTTATTTCTGCACCTCTCTTGCTTCTTTCAGCACCCCACTTGCCACCTTCTCCACCCCTGTTACCCATTTTTGTATCTCTGTTGCTTCTTTCTGCACCCCCTTGCCTCTTTCTCCAACCCTCTTCCCTCTTTCTTCACCCCTGTTGCCTCTTTCTGCACCCCTTAGCCTCTTTCTCCAACGCTCTTCCTCTTTCTTCACCCCTGTTGCCTCTTTCTGCACCTCTGTTCCTTCTTTCTGCACTACTTTTGTTTCTTTCTGAAGATCTCTTGTTTCTTTCTGCACCCCTCGTGCCTCTTTCTGCACCCCTCTTCCCTCTTTTTGCACCCCTCTTGCCTCTTTCTGCACCTCTGTTGCTTCTTTCTGCACTACTCTTGCTTCTTTCTGCATTCCTGTTGCCTCTTTCTGCACCTCTGTTCCTTCTTTCTGTACTTCTTTTGTTTCTTTCTGCAGCTCTCTTGCTTCTTTCTGTACCCCCTTGCCTCTTTCTCCAACCCTCTTCCCTCTTTCTTCACCCCTCTTGCCTCATTATGCGCACCTCTGTTGTTTTTTTCTACACCTTTGTTCCTTCTTTCTGCATTTCTTTTATTTATTTCTGCACCTCTCTTGTTTCTTTCAGTATCCCTCTTGCCTCTTTCTCCACCCCCTTCCCCCGTTCTGCATCTCTGTCGCTTTTTTATGCATTTCTCTTGTTTCTTTCTGCATCTCTCTTGCTTCTTTCTGCACCCCTCATCCCTCTTTCTGCAGTCCTCTGTTGCTTCTTTCTGCACTTCTTTTGTTTCTTTCTACACCTCTCTTGCTTCTTTCTGTACCACTTGTACTTCTTTCTGTACCCCTCATTTCTCTTTCTTCACCCCTCTTGCCTCTTTATGCACCTCTGCTCCTTCTTTCTGCACTTCTTTTGTTTCTTTCTGCACCTCTCTTGCTTCTTTCTGCACCCTTCTTGCCACTTTCTTCACCCCTGTTCCCCCTTTTTGCATTTCTGTTGCTTCTTTATGCACTTCTCTTGCCTCTTTCTCCATCCCTCATCCCTCTTTCTGCACCTCTGTTGCTTCTTTCTGCACTTCTCTTGCTTCTTTCTGCACTTCTGTCCCTTCTTTCTGCAACCTTTTTGCCTCATTCTGCACCCCTCTTCCCTCTTTCTGCACCCCTCTTGACTCTTTCTGCACCTCTCTTCCTTCTTTCTGCACTTCTTTTGTTTCTTTCTGCAACTCTCTTGCTTCTTTCTGCACGCCTCTTGTTTCCTTCTGCACCACTCGTGCCTCTTTCACACCCCTCTTCCCTCTTTCTGCACCCCTCTTGCCTCTTTCTGCACCTTTGTTCCTTCTATCTGCACTTCTTTTGTTTTTCTACACCTCTCTTATTTCTTTCTGTATCCCTCTTGTGTTTTTCTCCACCCCACTTCCCCCTTTCTGCATCTCTGTTGCTTTTTTATGCATTTCTCTTGTTTCTTTCTGCATCTCTCTTTCTTCTTTTTGCACCCCTCGTGCCTCTTTCTGCACCCCTCATCCGTCTTTCTGCATTCCTCTTGCCTCTTTCTGCACCTGTGTTCCTTCTTTCTGTACTTCTTTTGTTTCTTTCTGTACCCCTCTTGCCTCTTTCTGTACCTCTGTTCCTTCTTTCTGCACTTCTTTTGTTTCTTTCTGCAGCTCTCTTGCTTCTTTCTTCACTCCTATTGCCTCTTTCTGTACCCCTCTTGCCTCTTTCTGCACCTCTGTTCCTTCTTTCTGCACTTCTTTTGTTTCTTTCTGCAGCTCTCTTGCTTCTTTCTGCACCCCTTACCTCTTTCTCCAACCCTCTTCCCTCTTCCTTCACCTCTGTTGCCTCTTTCTGCACTTCTGTTCCTTCCTTCTGCACTTCTTTTGTTTCTTTCTGCACCTCTCTTGCTTCTTTCAGCATCCCTCTTGCCACTTTCTCCATCCCTGTTCCCCCTTTTTACATCTCTGTTGCTTCTTTCTGCACTCCTCTTGCCTTTCTCCACCCCTCATCCCTCTTTCTGCACCTCTGTTGCTTCTTTCTGCAGTTCTCTTGCTTCTTTCTGCACCCCATTGCCTCTTTCTCCAACCCTCTTCCCTCTTTCTTCACCCCTGTTCCCTCTTCCTGCACCTCTGTTCCTTCTTTCTGCACTTCTTTTGTTTCTTTCTGCACCTCTTTGCTACTTTCTGCACCAATCGTGCTTCTTTCTGCACCCTTCTTCCTTCTTTCTGCACCTTTCTTGCATCTTTCTGCACCTCTTTTCCTTCTTTCTGCTCTTCTTTTATTTCTTTCTGCACCTCTCTTGCTTCTTTCAGCACCCTTCTTGCCACTTTCTCCACCCCGTTACCCCTTTTTGCATCTCTGTTGCTTCTTTCTGCACTTCTTTTGTTTCTTTCTGCAACTCTCTTGCTTCTTTCTGCATGCCTCTTGCTTCCTTTTGCACCCCTCTTGCCTCTTTCACACCCCTCTTCCCTCTTTCTGCACCCCTCTTGCCTCTTTCTGCACCTTTGTTCCTTCTTTCTGCACTTCTTTTGTTTTTCTGCACTTCTCTTGTTTCTTTCTGTATACCTCTTGCGTCTTTCTCCACCCCACTTCCCCCTTTCTGCATCTCTGTTGCTTTTTATGCATTTCTCTTGCTTCTTTCTGCATCTCCCTTGCTTCTTTCTGCACCCCTCGTGCCTCTTTCTGCACCCCTCATCCGTCTTTCTAGACTCCTCTTGCCTCTTTCTGCACCTCTATTCCTTCCTTCTGCACTTCTTTTGTTTCTTTCTGCACCCCTTTTGCCTCTTTCTGCACCTCTGTTCCTTCTTTCTGTACTTCTTTTGTTTCTTTCTGCACCTCTCGCTTCTTTCTGCACTCCTATTGCCTCTTTCTGTACCCCTCTTGCCTCTTTCTGCACCTCTGTTCCTTCTTTCTGCACTTCCTTTGTTTCTTTCTGCTGCTCTCTTGCTTCTTTCTTCACCCCCTTGCGTCTTTCTCCAACCCTCTTCCATCTTTCTTCACCCCTGTTGCCTCTTTCTGCACCTCTGTTTCTTCTTTCTGCACTTCTTTTGTTTCTTTCTGTACATCTCTTGCTTTTTCTGCACCCCTCGTGCCTCTTTATGCACCCCTCTTCCCTCTTTTGCACCCTCTTGCCTCTTTCTGCACCTCTGTTGCTTCTTTCTGCACTACTCTTGCTCCTTTCTGCACCTCTTTGCGTCTTTCTGCACCACTCGTGCTTCTTTCTGCACCCTTCTTTCCTCTTTCTGCACCTTTCTTCCATCTTTCTGCACCTCTGTTTCTTCTTTCTGCTCTTCTTTTATTTATTTCTGCACCTCTCTTGCTTCTTTCAGCACCCCACTTGCCACTTTCTCCACCCGTTACCCATTTTTGTATCTCTGTTGCTTCTTTCTGCACTGCTCGTGCCTCTTTCTCCACCCCTCATCCCTCTTTCTGCAGCTCTCTTGCTTCTTTCTGCACCCCTTAGCCTCTTTCTCCAACCCTCTTCCCTCTTTCTTCACCCCTGTTGCCTCTTTCTGCACCTCTGTTCCTTCTTTCTGCACTACTTTTGTTTCTTTCTGTACATCTCTTGTTTCTTTCTGCACCCCTCGTGCCTCTTTCTGCACCCCTCTTCCCTCTTTTTGCACCCCTCTTGCCTCTTTCTGCACCTCTGTTGCTTCTTTCTGCACTACTCTTGCTTCTTTCTGCATTCCTCTTGCCTCTTTCTGCACCTCTGTTCCTTCTTTCTGTACTTCATTTGTTTCTTTCTGCAGCTCTCTTGCTTCTTTCTGTACCCCCTTGCCTCTTTCTCCAACCCTCTTCCCTCTTTCTTCACCCCTCTTGCCTCATTATGCACCTCTGTTGCTTTTTTCTACACCTTTGTTCCTTCTTTCTGCATTTCTTTTATTTATTTCTGCACCTCTCTTGTTTCTTTCAGTATCCCTCTTGCCTCTTTCTCCACCCCCTTCCCCCGTTCTGCATCTCTGTCGCTTTTTTATGCATTTCTCTTGTTTCTTTCTGCATCTCTCTTGCTTCTTTCTGCACCCCTCGTGCCTCTTTCTGCACCCCTCATCCCTCTTTCTGCAGTCCTCTGTTGCTTCTTTCTGCACTTCTTTTGTTTCTTTCTACACCTCTCTTGCTTCTTTCTGTACCACTTGTACTTCTTTCTGTACCCCTCATTTCTCTTTCTTCACCCCTCTTGCCTCTTTATGCACCTCTGCTCCTTCTTTCTGCACTTCTTTTGTTTCTTTCTGCACCTCTCTTGCTTCTTTCTGCACCCTTCTTGCCACTTTCTTCACCCCTGTTCCCCCTTTTTGCATTTCTGTTGCTTCTTTCTGCACTTCTCTTGCTCTTTCTCCATCCCTCATCCCTCTTTCTGCACCTCTGTTGCTTCTTTCTGCACTTCTCTTGCTTCTTTCTGCACTTCTGTCCCTTCTTTCTGCAACCCTTGTGCCTCTTTCTGCACCCCTCTTCCCTCTTTCTGCACCCCTCTTGACTCTTTCTGCACCTCTTTTCCTTCTTTCTGCACTTCTTTTGTTTATTTCTGCAACTCACTTGCTTCTTTCTGCATGCCTCTTGTTTCCTTCTGCACCCCTCGTGCCTCTTTCACACCCCTCTTCCCTCTTTCTGCAACCCTCTTGCCTCTTTCTGCACCTTTGTTCCTTCTTTCTGCACTTCTTTTGTTTCTTTCTACATCTCTCTTGTTTCTTTCTGTATCCCTCTTGTGTCTTTCTCCACCCCACTTCCCCCTTTCTGCATCTCTGTTGCTTTTTTTTGCATTTCTCTTGCTTCTTTCTGCATCTCTCTTTCTTCTTTCTGCACCCCTCGTGCCTCTTTCTGCCTCCCTCATCCCTCTTTCTGCACTCCTCTTGCCTCTTTCTGCACCTCTGTTCCTTCTTTCTGTACTTCTTTTGTTTCTTTCTGCACCCCTCTTGCCTCTTTCTGCACCTCTGTTCCTTCTTTCTGCACTTCTTTTGTTTCTTTCTGCAGCCTCTCTTGCTCTCTTTCTGCACCCTCTTACCTCTTTCTCCAACCCTCTTCCCTCTTCCTTCACCTCTGTTGCCTCTTTCTGCACCTCTGTTCCTTCTTTCTGCACTTCTTTTGTTTCTTTCTGCACCTCTCTTGCTTCTTTCAGCATCCCTCTTGCCACTTTCTCCATCTCTGTTCCCCCTTTTTACATCTCTATTGCTTCTTTCTGCACTCCTCTTGCCTTTCTCCACCCCTCATCCCTCTTTCTATACCTCTGTTGCTTCTTTCTACAGTTCTCTTGCTTCTTTCTGCACCCCTCGTGCCTCTTTCTGCACCCCTCTTCCTTCTTTCTGCACCTTTCTTGCCTCTTTCTGCACCTCTGTTCCCTCTTTCTGCACTTCTTTTCTTTCTTTCTGCACCTCTCTTGCTTCTTTCAGCATCCCTCTTGCCACTTTCTCCATCCCTGTTACCCCTTTTTGCATCTCTGTTGCTTCTTTCTGCACTTCTCTTGCCTCTTTCTCCATCCCTCATCCCTCTTTCTGCACCTCTGTTGCTTCTTTCTGCAGTTCTCTTGCTTCTTTCTGTACCCCATTGCCTCTTTCTCCAACCCTCTTCCCTCTTTCTTCAACCCTGTTCCCTCTTCCTGCACCTCTGTTCCTTCTTTCTGCACTTCTTTTGTTTCTTTCTGTACATCTCTTGCTTCTTTCTGCACCTCGTGCCTCTTTCTGCACCCTCTTCCCTCTTTACACCCCTCTTGCCTCTTTCTGCACCTCTGTTGCTTCTTTCTGCACTACTCTTGCTTCTTTCTGCACCTCTTTGCTACTTTCTACACCAATCGTGCTTCTTTCTGCACCCGTCTTCCTTCTTTCTGCACCTTTCTTGCATCTTTCTGCACCTCTTTTCCTTCTTTCTGCTCTTCTTTTATTTCTTTCTGCACCTCTCTTGCTTCTTTCAGCACCCTTCTTGCCACTTTCTCCACCCCTGTTACCCCTTTTTGCATCTCTGTTGCTTCTTTCTGCACCCCTCATCCCTCTTTCTGCACCTGTTGCTTCATTCTGCAGTTCTCTTGCTTCTTTCTGCACCTCTATCCCTTCTTTCTGCACCCATTTTCCTTCTTTCTGCACCTTTCTCGCCTCTCTCTCACCTTTGTTCCTTCTTTCTGTCCTTCTTTTGTTTCTTTCTACAGCTCTCTTGCTTCTTTCTACACCCCCTTGCCTCTTTCTACACCCGTCTTCCCTTTTTCTGCACCCCTGTTGCCTCTTTTTGCACCTCTGTTCCTTCTTTCTACACTTCTTTTGTTTCTTTCTGCACCCTTCTTCCCTTTTTTGCATCCCTCTTACCTCTTTCTGCAGTTCTCTTGTCATTTTCTGCACCTCTCTTGCCTCTTTCTGCACCTCACTTGCCTCTTTCTGCACTTCTCTGGCTTCTTTCTACACCTCAGTTGCTTCTTCCAGCAATTCTCTTGCCTCTTTCTGCACTTCTCTTGTTTGTTTCTTCCCCCCACTTGCCTCTTTTTACACCTCTGTTGGTTCTTTCTGCACTGCTCTTGCTTCTTTCTGCACCTCTTTTGCAAATTTCTGCATCCCTCTTGCCTTTTTCTGCACCCCCTTCCCTATTTCTCCACTTCTCTTGCTTCTTTCAGCACTGCTCTTGCTTCTTTCTACACCTCTTTTGCTTCGGTCTGCACCCCTCGTGCCTCTTTCTACACCCTTCTTCCCTTTTCCTGCACATCTCTTTGTTCTTTCTGCACTTCTCTTGCCTCTTTCTGCACCCCTCTTGCCTCTTTCTGCACCTCTGTTGGTTCTTTCTGCACTACTCTTGCTTCTTTCTGCACCTCTCTTGCTTCTTTCTGCACTTCTCTTGCTTCTTTCTACACCTCTCTTGCTTCTTTCTGCACCTCTCTTGCCTCTTTCTGCACACACAGGGCTACTTTTAAACTGACCTCAGGCTCAGCAGTGCACACATGCAAGTGCAGAAAAGGGCTGATGGCCTCTAAACTGCCATGCCCTATTATATGCTAGGGACTTAGAGGTAGTTTTAATCCCCCTGCCCTATTATATACTAGGGCCTTACAGGGGAGGTCATGCCAATCACCCCAACCCATAATGTACCCTAGTGTATGTAGGTGTTTTTACTGTATTCTAAGTGTCTTTCAGCATAGCACTGGCTCCGGGCCTGGTTAGCCAGAGCCCAGGGTCAGTTACCACCAGTACCAGTCAGCAAAAAGTTGGGGGGTGCCCAGGGCACAGGATGACTTTGCAACAAGGCCTCTTTCTGCACCTCTGTTGTTTCTTTCTGCACATCTCTTGCTTCTTTCTGCACCTTTCTTCTTCTTTCTGGGACTTCTGTTCCCTCTTTCTGCATTTCTCTTGCTTCTTTCTGCGCCTTTCTTCCTCTTTCTGCACATGTCCTACCTATGTAGGCATAGTTAGTAATTAGCATTTAAAAAACCATAGAAATTCACTGAAAAAACCATAGGTTTCAGGGAAGTTATAGTTAGAGATTAGCATTTAAAAAACCTTTGAAATTCACTAAAAAAACATAAGTTTCAGGAACGTTATATTTAGAAATTAGCATTTAAAAACCTTTTAAATTCCCTGAAAAAACCATAGGTTTCCTGGACGTTATAGTTAGAAATTAGCATCTAAAAAACCTTTGATATTCACTGAAAAAACCACAGGTTTCAGGGACGTTTTAGTTAGAAATTAGCATTTAAAAAACCATAGAAATCCACTGAAAAAACCACAGGTTTCAGGGACATTATAGTTAGTTGGACATTTCACTCGTACAAAATGAGAGAAATTTGTCCGTTATAGTTAGTTGAGCTAACTATAACTCGCGCCCCTGCATTGCACTGCTGATGACATCACATATTACATCACTCATGACATGGTCAGTGGCATCACTGATGACATCACTCATGGCATCTCAAATGACATCACTGATGCCATCATCCACTTAATCTCTGATGCACCTCGTCACACCCTAATATAACCTTTCATACAGCCACTCTAAAATACAGACTACCAATCTCAATACCATAGACACACCAATACTAGTTAGTACATACCCACTTACTGATTCATAGGTCTACACATACATCCACTCACTAATCCATACAGTTACTCATTCATGCAATCACTCATCTATGCAGCCACTGATGTATGCTATCATATACCCATACACACACTCACACACCGCCACTCGCCCATAGAGTTACTCACACATCTACTCAGTCACGCAAAGAATCAATCACATTGCCATTTACTCACCTATACAGTTATACACACACCACCTTACTTATTCATACAGATACTAACATATACAATCATTCACACAAGCACACACTTGTCCATACAGCCACTCTCACAATCAGTCACTTTCACATATAGTCCCTTATATACTCCAACACTCACATATACTGCCTTTCACGTATGTAGTTATTCATACATATACCACTAAGACATCCACTCACTCACCAACACAGCCATACACACACTCAATGGACCATGGATTTATTGATATTCACGATACATGTGAGAGTAATGATATTAGTTTGGCAAAGATGGCTATTGAATGTTTGCCTCTGGTTACTATGCATTTAAGGTTCCTAAGTAAATTTGTCCGGCGAGATAGAATGGAGATGTTCTCTCTCACTAAACATTGAGCATTAATTGTTAAGCACTATATAGCACTTTATGAATTATATGTATTTATTTGTTTACAATTGAAATTGTGCAATACGTGAGGTAACATTAGACTGTGTTAAGATGGCCGACGCCTTTTCTCTGTCAATGCACAGTAATGTGGGGTGAAGTCCGTTTTTACTTTCTGTATCTAATTTAATAGGGAAGTTTGTGGTGTGTAACTGATGACCGTGAGCAAGGCATAATGCCGAAACGCGTCTTTTTGTCATTAAATTGAATATTTAGCATGCAGGAGAGTCTGAGTATTTCTTGCTCTTTGGGAGGAGAATCTTGTGCATATTGAGGGAAATCCGGTGACCTGACTCAGACCGCCAGAAGACAGCCTCACACTCATCGGAACTGGGTGTATGGATATATATATATATATATATATATATATAACAACAAATCCGCACCCTGGAAGCGTCTTCTCCCCAAATCACGGACACAGACCCAATTCGGTGTTTTATTCAACCGCCTCCATTACACGTTTCGACTCCGCGGAGCCTTGATCACATGACATATATATATATATTCCAACCACTTCCGACTTTCTATAAGAATCGGACACCGACACAGGAGTTAGCTTTGCCATTCAGCTTTCAGGTTTATTTTTTCTTTCGCTCTGACGCGTTTCGGCACACCTGCCTTGTTCACATCAATATATATATATATATATCAACAAACAAATCCAGTTCCTTTCTCCTGCACCGGAATGACGACACAGCAGTCTCCAACTCTCAGGTAAGGGTTTTTATTTTTGTGTGCTTCGAGCCATGACGCGTTTCAGCAGGATCCCCTGCCTTGATCACATATATATATATATATATCTATAAAGGCCTGGCCCTGGGGGATGGGGTCCTTGGGGCTAAAATCAGCCTGGAAGGGGGGCTGCGCAGCCCCCTCCTGTTTTTTAAAAAGGGGCAGGCCCCGGGGGATGGGGTCCCTCGGACAGAAAATTACCCAGGGAAGGGGGGTCATGCAGCTCCCCTTCCTAAAAAAGAAAAAAAAAGAAAAAGCGGGTAACTCGCCAGAGACCCGCCCCCTTTCTCCACTACTCGTCTCCTGGCATGCTCCTGGTGGGGGATGAAGTTCCTTTCGCTGCTGAGGGTCCTTAGAGCCAACAAGACCTCCTGTTAATTCCAGTAAGGCCGACACAGCTTCCACCACTCTGCAAACACGCCTGTTGGCGCGCTGCTGGTGGGGGGATGACATCCCCTTGCCTCCTGAGGGCCTCAGGACTAAAGTGGACTTCTTCCCCCAAGCAGCGTTGCACCAGGCGGTGTGTTTGCAGAGTAGTGGAGAAAGGGGACATGGCCTCCAATCACCTCTCAGCAATCCAGCTGTGTGGGCCTTACCTAAAGTAACAGGAGAGCTAGTTGGCCCCCAAGGTCCCTCAAGAGCCAATGGCACTTCATCCTCAACTAGCAGTGCACCAGAGGCACTGTTGCTGAGTGAAGGAGAAAGGGGGCGTGGCCAACAAAAACCTCTCAGCAAACCAGCTGTGTTGGACTTGCTGAAGGTAACAGTAGTTGGTCCCCAAGGACCCTCAATAGCCGACAACATACATTATTCCACTACACACCACGTACATCCACTCCATAACATATAAGTAAAACCCATTTACAACACGAATAACTCTCATTTTATTTTATTTTCTATAGCACATGCTTTTGCCTTAGCAGGTCTGTATTAGTAACAAATCATGCATTAAATCCTGTTGGGGGTCAATTTATAGGCCTTATCTGTTAGTTTGTCTAAACTGTTTTTTCAAATTGCAAAACATTTAAATAATTAGGACACAAAAAATAACATTTAAAATGTATAGCTACAATTGGTGTGTGGGAGGGGAGTTAGTGCATTTTTAAACTTTACAAACATTATCTATTTTTACACACACAATTGCACAGTTGCACAGTTCCACATCACACAAATAAACTCAACACATTTCCATTACACACCACATAAGTCAACAAGAAACCACATAACACAAATCAACAACACAATTACATGAAACACCACAGACATACAATCTACACCCCATAATTCAACATTGCACCACAAAATTACAACAACACACCACATAAATAATGTGTGTTGGTTTGGAATGGTTAGGTGTGGCATTGTGTGGTGTGACTTTGTGTGGTGTAGAGTGGGTTTTTTGTAGTGGAATTATGTGATATGGTGCTCTGTGCAATTCTGTTTATAGCAATTATGTGGTATAGATTTTATTGTAATTATGTGGAGTGGGATTGTGTATCATGGAGTGTAAATATGTGGAATAGTATTTTGTGTTGTGCAGTGTTATGTAGCGGAGCTTAATTATGTGGCGTGCTGTTGAATTTTGTGGTATGTTGTTGAATTATGTGGTGTGGATTAAATGTATGTGGTATATTATGTAATTATGTTGTTGAGTAAAATTATGTGGTTGGTAGTTGAATTATGTTTGCACAAAAAAACACAAGGTTTGTTTGGAGATGTTATCATTGCTGTCTCAAAAACTGCCTTTGAGTTAGTAATGGAACCTGTAGATAAGGAATCTGGTAGAAGATTTGTAGGTGCACACCTGCGACAGCCAGCTGCTAAGAGTGCAAAAGTGGCCTGTCATTCGCAGTAATCCACACTGGTGATGGATTGTGAAAGATCTGCTAATGTGCCCCACACCGAACCCTGTTTCTTTTGTTATGTGCAGTGTGCTGTGCCTAAAATGGTATGCTTGACCCAATTGCAGAATGTATCCACACACCCACAGAGTGACTAAACCATGTCTTAATTGCAGATTTTGCGTGCGATATGGAAGGGGCACTCGTATGAAGTGCTAATGCGCTCCACACCGGAGCCTGTTCCTTCTGTTGTATGTAGTGTGCTGTGAACTGGACAAGGGTGTCAATTGCAACTGGCAACAGAAGCAGTGGTACAAACACATCAATGATTTATACTTAGAGTCGTGATGAAGCACACGTTGACAAAACCAATAGCTCTTGAATTGGTGCTTAGCCTTTTGGCTTTGTCAATGCTCGTTGTTGTTTTATCATGGTTTTTGTGATATTTATTGATGGGGCAATTACTAGAACCTCAAAATTTTACTTTGGCCTGAAAATGCAAGCATTGCCATAGCAGTCCCTTGAACTAGAGGGAAGTGCTTTGTGAGTGTACGTGCTCTTTGTGAACGAGCAGATTGCCCTCTGCTGGATGCTGTAGTAGGCAGAAGAAAAATGTAAATGATACAACAACAGACAGTGACTGATGAGGGCCGGCTGGAAACACCTACAAGTGAGTAGATTATGCGTATTATTTTAGTTAAAAAAATGTCTTCGCTAAGGCTAGACCTAAAAACGTTAATTGCATTTTAAACCCGATGAAATGGTCTATTTTTTAACATCGGTGCCTTTTGGGACATTTGATTAGTGCTACAAACATGAGATACCTTTTAAACCCACAGTGTTCAAATGTGCTGTTCCTGAGCAAAAGGCCTCTTGCTGTTTTATTAGCATGCCGAGCTGGTAAACAGCTTGTAAAAGCATACGCAGGTGTAAATATTGCACATGTTTTGTAATACATTAAAATACTGCGAGATGTGATTGGATGAGAAACCAAGTCTCTTGCTTTGCCAACCGACAGAACAGCTCATTTGTGTGTTCCAGCTTTGATGAGGTATCATTTAAGCGCTATCCAGAGTCATATGTCACAACACACATTCGCTCTTACTTTCCGCATTTCTTAAATAAACTTTCCAAACTCCTCGTAAATATAGAAATCGAATACAAAAAAGCTACTTCAGAATTCAGTCCCAGAAGCACCGATCTCTTAGCTAGGCAGACCTCATGGAAGCATTTGAACACACAGCTTCATACCCGGCTGCCGTGTATAATGAGCAGAAAGCGACCCATGCAGTTTCTTCTACACACATTTAGAGAGCATGTGGTGTGAAACAGAGGTAGTCTAGTACCTATAGGACTCTTTACATGTGTCATCTTGTCCCTAAAAAGGCACTGACACTCATTGAGGTCTCTAGAAAGATGCTGACACTCAGAAGAGTTGCATGACGGGAGTCGGTCTTTCATTTTTGTTTAGGCCTTGCATTGTAAGCTCTGCCTCTCTAATGAAACTGGTAGAGAAAAGTGAGGTTTAAAACATGTTGCTAGATATATTAACATCTCTCCGAGTCCATATAAGTCTCTGCAAAGGTATACTGCAAGAAGGCCGTAGATAGTGAGGTGTGTGCTTTAAACTGAAAGCGTACTCTGTCAAGTTTGAATGTCTGAATGCTACCATGTCTCAGGTATGTCTCTATTTGTATGTGTAGTCTGACACGTGTGCTGCAGCTAATGACCCTATCTTAAAAACTATACAGTCTATCATTCCCCTGGAGAAAAATAGACAGAGGTACTTCAGCATTCAGTCCTAGAATCATAGATCTCTTAGCTAGTCAGGCGTCACGGTAGTACTTGAACAGAGTGCTTCACACCCGGCTGCCTTGTATAAAGAGCAGAAAGTGACCCATGCAGCTTCTTCTACACACATTTAGAGAGCATGCAGTGTGAAACAGAAGTAGTCTAGTACCTATAGGCTTCTTTACATGTTTCATTTAGCCCCTACAACTGACACGCTCATTGAGGTCTCTAGAAAGATGCTGACAGTCAGAAGAGTGGCACGACAGGAGTCGGACTTTTATTTTGGGTTAGGCCTGGCATTGCAAGCTCCGCCTCTCTAAAGAAAGTGGTAAAGAAAAGTGCGCTTTAAAACATGTTGTCACATGAATTAACCTGTATCCTAGTCCATATACGTTTCTGCAAAGGTACATTGCAAGTGGGTCGTGTGAGGTGTGTGCTTTAAACTTAAAGCGTACTCTGCCAAGTTTGACTGTCTGACTGTTACCATGTCTTAGGTATGTCTGCACTTCTACGTTTAGTCTGACATGTGTGCTGCAGCTGATGACCCGAACTTGAAAACTATACTGTCTATCATACCCCTGTACAAAGTTTGTGACAGCTAAGTCAGGGTACAGTTCCAAAAGCACTGATCTGTTACTTAGACAGGTGTCACGGAAGCACTTGAACATACAATTTCATACCTGGCAGCCCTGTATGAGGAGCAGAAAGTCATCTACTACACACATTTGGAGAGCATGCGGCGTGAAACAGAGGGAATCTAGTACCTAAAGGATATTTTATATTTGTCATGTCGCATTGACATACATATTGAGGTCTCTAGAAACATGCTGAGACTCACTAGAGTGGCATGACAGGAGTCTGCCTTTCATTTTGGGTTCGGCCTGACATTGCAAGCTCTGCCTATGAAAATGGTAGAGAAAAGCATGCTTTAAAATGTGTTAAAGATGTATTAACCTTTATCCTAGTCCATATAAGTCTCCTCAATCCTGTCATTAGTGATGTAATATGTGAGGTCATAAGCAGTGCATTTGTGGGGGCGTGAGTTATAGTTAGCTCAGCTAACTATACATTTAAGTTTTTCAGTGAATATATATATATATATATATCTTAGGGAAAACGCGCTGAAGTCAACCCCCTCCTAAAGAAGCCCTCCACAGACCCGACGGACCTCAAGAACTTCAGGCCCATCTCACTGCTTCCTTTTGCTGCCAAAGTCATCGAAAAGGCCGTCAACACCCAGCTAGCACACTTCATAGAAACCAACAGCATCCTAGACACCTCTCAATCTGGATTCCGCCGCAACCACAGCACCAAGACCGCCCTCCTTGCCACCACTGATGACATCCGTACCCTCCTCGACCAAGGCCACACGGCAGCCCTCATCCTCCTGGACCTATCAGCAGCCTTCGACACCGTATCCCACTGCACACTAGCCACCAGACTCCACAACGCCAGCATCCAAGGAAAAGACTTAGACTGGATACGATCTTTCCTCTCAGGTAGAACACAGAGAATAAGACTCCTGCCCTTCCTCTCAGAACCAACAGAGATCAGATGAGGGAGAACCCCAAGGATACTCCCTCAGCCCCACACTCTTCAATGTTTACAATGGCCCACCACGTAATCATCATCAGACACCACAGGCTCAACATTGTCTCCGATGCCGATGACACCCAGATCATCCTCTCCCTCACCAACGAACCCAACATCACCAGGCACAACTTCGAAGAAGAGATGAAAGCCGTCGCAACCTGGATGAGCAACAGCTGCCTGAAGCTCAACTCGGAGAAAACAGAAGTCCTCATCCTCGCCTCCACCTCCTCTGCATGGGATAACACCTGGTGGCAACCTCGAATCTCCTTCCATGCCCCTAAGAGAAACCTCTGCTCAGCCGACCTCGCCCAAGCCACCGTCACTCATTTCTACAGGACCAGAGCAGGTGGAAGATCCTTCTCCTACCTCGCAACCAAGACCTGGAACGAATTGCCCCTTCACCTCTGACGAAGGATTCCAATGGAGCTGCTCACACCCCCCTTCATCGCCTTGAGCCCCTTGAGTAGCGCCCTCTACAAAACCCTGATAGATTGATTGATTGATTGATTGGTTTGGGCTTTTGAATGGCAAGGGAATTTTTATAGTTTAGGGTGGGTTTGGGGTTTTGGGTGGTAAGCGCATTTTTAGGGTTTTTAGGGTTTAGGGTTGGTTAGGGTTTTTGGGTGGTAAGGGAATTTTTAGGGTTTCGGTTTTTGGGTGGCAAGGGCATTTTGTGGGTTTAGGGTGGGTATGGGTTTTTAGGTGGCAAGGTTAATTTTAGGGTTTAGGGTGGGTATGGGTTTTTGGATGGTAAGAAGCATTTAGGGTTTAGGGTGGGTTTGGGGTCGTAAGGGGTGTTTAGGGTTTAGAGGAGGGGTAGGCAGAGTTTGTGGAGTTGCAGTACACGGAATTCTACGGAGCTGGATAAAAACTCTGTGGAATTCCGCCCTATTGAGGAGCCACAACCATAAATAAATATGCACCGTAGATCACAAATGAGATCCTGTCTGCCTCCCATCACAGAAACATCCCTTATACAAACTTAGCATGTGCTTTCCCCCATGCCACCAAGCTAGCGCTACCCTCGCGGTACCTACTGCAGCCATCAAATGCCCCATCCTATATGGACAAACACATATCCCGCTGTGGATGCAACCCACGTTGCACTCTCCGATGCCTTGTAGTAAATGAACAATTGCTAAATCGGACCAATCATAGAGAACGGCACATTTTCACTGGGCTCTCACTACCAATCGCAAATTGATGCACTCACCCATCTAGTCCCACACTTGATTGGTTCGGAGCTTCCGGGTAGTTGAACTTTCAGCCAAATTACTGTAATTGATTTACTTTTGTCCTCACAAAAGTATTACAGGGTAGGGACAATGGCTGAAGCAGAAGAAAAGAGAGCCACACTGGATGGAAAAAGGTCCAGTTAGAAAGTAAGGTAGTCTGTATTGCAATTCTGAGGGAATGGTTAGATCTGGTGTTAAGTTGCGGAGAGTGGGGCTGTGCACAGAAATGGTGTAGGGTGAGGAAAACAGTACATGGGCTGGTTTCATGACAGCACTGTAAAGAAAGATCATGTGAATCGTGTAGGGCAAGGACATAGACCTTGGCAAGATAGTGGTGCACTAACTAGTGGTAGGGTAGGCAAGAAGATGGTAGTGGTGCATGGGTGGCCCAGAGGAGCCTGATCCTGATATCCTGGGGGGCACTGTCATCTTGGAGTACGCGGGCAGCTGCACCTTGCGCCATGCCATCTATAGTAATCAAAACCCCAGAAAGGCCTACAGTAAAGATGGGCTGCCCTGGAAAATCAGTACTTGTGGCGCTGCCCGCTGCGTCAGTTACGCCATGATGTGGCCCGAGGCCTGACCTTCTTGTGCTTGCACAGCATTGTGCACCTGGACCTGAAGCCTGCCAATGAGCTGCTAGCTCAGCATGGCATAGTATACCTGCTGCAAGATCGGCGACCTCAGCTGCTCACTGTACCTGCAGCACCACGAGGCACTCGCTCATCCTGCCACCCCTTGCCAGATTAGCAGCACCTACATGCACCACACCCCTGAGCTATTGCGCAGCCTGCCACTCACCCGCAAGTCTGACATTTACTGTTTCGCTGTCACCTTGTGGCAGATGCTGAGCCGCGAGGCGCCCTTCACCAGCAGGCAGAGGCAGTATGTGCTTTATGCTGTGATGGCCTATCACCTGCGGCCGCCCCTCACCGGTCCCACCTTCAGTGGCCCCTAGGCCCAAGGAGCTGTATTCAAAGGCATCATCGAGCACGGCTGGGGGAGAAGCCCGAGGAGAGGCCCGAGGCCAAACAGCTCCTGGAGGAGCTTGACAGTATACGCGACCCTGGGCAGTACGAGCCGCACTTCTCTTTTACTGACAGTGCAGCCTCTGATCCTCCTGGCTGACACTATTAGACTGATATTGCTCCCTTGGGTGCAATGGCTTGTTTAAGTGACTTAACAGTACTCACTTATGCAACAAGTAGGGGTGGGGGCTAACTCCGCTACGTGGCGGAGTCAGAGTATTTTACCGAACTCTGCCCTTGCAGTGGAGCGTGAAGTTGGAAAAACTCCTCAAACTCCGCTGGCAGACCTGAGTTCATGGCCCACCACTAGTTTAGAGTGGGTATGGGTTTTTGGGTAGTAAGGGGTGTTTAGGGTTTGGGGGTGAGTATGGGTTTTTGGATGTTAAGGGTGAATGCATGTCTGTGCGTGTGTATATGTATATATTTATATTTACTTAATATATATACTACCAGAAGCTACTGAGAAGAATTATGCAATCCTTAAAGACGTAATTCTTAAACATCAAAACGAGGTGAAACAGAGGAGGGCAAAAAGACTTAAGAGAGACGAACAGGTTTATAACCGTGGCAGGGTGTTTACCTTCACCAAGAATATGACCACCTAATCCCTAAACCACAGACAGAGAGAAAAGAGCCAGCTACATCTATTAGTTCCAGCTCTACCTCGCTGGACACGCCAGTGACTAGTGAAAGCGAACAGGAAGGGACTGGAGCTAGCGAAAGTTCTGACAACCCTTTTTTACGGGAGGTACTAAGGATAAAGAAGGGAAATCGAGAACCAAACCGGCGCACTACTATCCCAGGCGGACCAGGCGGGGAAAGAGAGCGGGGTTTGCAGGAAGACAGGATGAGAACCAGATCCTGGAACAAGAAAAAGTAGGAGAACCGACAGTTATTAACCTCACAGACAGGACTATTAGCCAGGCCACTACATCCCGTCTACAGAAGGGTTTGAGCTTCTGCTCTATGGATAGAGGAGATTTTTGCAAGGCTAAAATTGATTTGTTTAAGTTTATTAGGTGTCTCAAACTGCGAAAACATTTTGCTATTTTTCCGTTTGTGTCAATAAAAGTCAGATTACACCCCAACATAACTCTTCTTGTGATATTTTGACCATCCACGATGTGTTGGATACAAAATTATTAATTTCAATTTCTGAATGGGAGGGAGACCCAGTGACTATGGACAGACTTCTCTGTGATCTTGATGTACAAACGGACCTGAACACTAATAGTGGACTGAGGGCAAGATCCAGGTGGACTCCACCTATGCCGGTTGGCAATAACATTGACATTTTTTATAAACTAGTTATGTCAGACCTGGACAAATATGCTGACTCACGTCACTCACACCTTGGGTGGTGAGACAACAATACTAAGGCAGAAAGGGAAGCACTACATGCATTGATGGTAGATGATAGCATCATGATACGGGAGGCTGATAAGGGTGGCAATGTGGTGCTTATGAATTAGGTTGACTATGAGGGGGAGATCCTTGCACCACTTAATGATCCGGATTGTTATGAAAAGCTGCCCTCGAATCCAATTTGGTCGTTAACTAATCACATTAATCAGAAGCTCAAAGGGTGGCACGATCTATGCCTGCTGGACTTCAACGAAGACACTTATGTGAGAGTTGATCGTCCTAGGCACCCTTGTTTGTATACACTGCCGAAGGTACACAAAAACCTTCCTTTTCCCCCGGGCAGACTGATAGTGTTGGGCATAGGTGGCCCCACAGAGAGAATTTCAGAGTATATGGACGTATTTCTCCAACCGCTGGTAGCTAACCTGCCTTCTTACATTAAAGATACCAAGCACATACTCAGCACGCTGGCAGACATCTCCTGGGGTGAAACCATGACACTAGTCACGTTGGATGTGACTGCTTTATATACGAGCATCCGACATGATCTGGGCCTACAAGCGTTAGAACGTACACTTAATTCCTGGCCAGCCAGCCTCTGGGAACATAAGGGTATGTTACTGGAAATGACACAGATGATCCTTGATAACAAAGTTTTCCTTTTCAAGGGGGCGTGGTACAGACAAACCCGTGGTGTAGCCATGGGGTCTAAATTTTCCCCATCCTACGCAAATCTATTCATGGGGTGGATGGAGGAAAATTGGATATGGGGCACCAAAGGCAGTGAATGGAGTGATTCCGCTTTGTATTGGGGCAGGTACATTGACGATTGCCTCCTGATTTGGACTGGTACTACAGAGAGACTGATGGAATTTGTGACACACCTGAATAGCAACAATGCGAATATCAGGTTCACTTACCAATACAGTAAGAGTTCCATAACCTTTCTAAATGTGGAGCTGTTCGTATCCAACAACAGAATAGAAAGCAGACTTTACAGGAAGGCTACAGCATGTAACAGTATATTACACGCCACTAGCGCGCACCCGAGACATCAAATCAACGCCATCCCCTATGGGGAGTTTGTGCGCGCTAAGCGAAACTGCAGCACAGATGGTGATTTTGAACTTTGCCTTCAGAGCATTGGGGACAGATTCAAACACAGGGGTTACAACCAGAGAACAATATGCAATGCCCTCAATAGGATTTCAAGGATAGATAGACAACAAACTCTTCAGAACAAGAGCAAGAAAAAGGGCCCTAGTACGATCCGGCTAGTCACTGACAACAATGCACACAACATGACACTGACTAGGAGCATGACGAAACATTGGCACCTACAACGAGCAGATAAAACATTAGAACCCTTTATCTCCTCTAGACCTGAAGTGACATTTCGCAAAGGCAGGAGCCTAAGAAACTTGCGGAGTCCTAGCTACCCGAGGGGGGGCACCAGGGAACACTGGCTCTCATCTCATACACTGGGCTTCTTCAAATGTGGATGGTGCACCATTTGTAGATGGGCAACGGACAAAAAGAGGGAATTTACTGTCCCAAACGGGCAAATCTACAAGATCAAGACCAATATCAATTGCCAGACCAACTACGTGGTCTATGCAATTGAATGCAAATGTCAACGTAGATACATAGGGAGTACTATCAGAGCCCTAAAAGACCGTATTGGGGAACATATGAGGGCGGTCAAACAGGCTGACACCAGATATCCTATAGCTTTGCATATAGCGGAACGTCCGGCTCAGGATAGCTACAGAACTTTTTCCTTCTATGGGTTCGACACCATACCGAGGGACCTTAGGGTGGAAACAGAGAACTGACATTAAGGAGGAGAGAGGCAACCTGGATCATGCGTCTCAAGAGTATGGAAATGGGCCTGAATATTGACCACGAATTACACTACTTTTTGGGGGACTGATCAATGTGGTATGTGGGTACCACACTTGTAGAGCAGTCCAGCTCAACTACATCTATGTAGTCTTTTGTGCTGAAGAGCTATTGCACCCATTATGGTCACTTAGATTACCAGTTTAGTACCCGCATCCGAATGTTTATATAAGTACACCTCATCCTACTTTCATCCCAGTGGGATCAAACCACTGTGGTGAATTATGTCTCTACATGTTTTCTTATCTGGTAATTATACTGGACTGTATATGAGGGGGGAATACTCTCCACGTCCCTTCCATGCTCCAGTGTCCAACACAAGTATCTGTGACATCCCCTTACTCTGGAGGGTGTGTATGTACTAGTCCATTACAATGTGCGTCCACAGGACTGTGTCTGTAGGTCCTGTGGACATGTGAACTGTGAATCTTAACATGAATTGTATGTTCTTTTATAGATTGGTTTCTTTCTTCCGCTCTGATGTAAAGTCTTTGAGCATTAAATATCGGATACCTCGACCTTCCCTCAATGTTGCCACGTAACTCGAGTTATATCAATTCTCCCGCTCTCCCACTATTTGATGTACATTGGTCTTTTACGCATTATTTAGCATTAAGGATGTCGATCTGCGTTCTTTCTAAATTTCCACAGTACACTAAGATGGCCGCTGTATACTCACATCGGCCTAGCCACTGGCTAACAAACGGTGATTGATTAATCTTTCCTTTAAATTGTTAGGAAGGAAGTGGAGAGTGGGATCCTGAGGCAGGCAGCTCTATGAACAAAGGTAGTGGAGAGCGGGATCCTGAGGCAGTTGGCTCTATGAACAGAGGCAGTGGACAGTGGGATCCTGAGGCATTAATTACCAAGAGCACCAGCAGTGTAGAGTGGAATTCTGAGGCCAGCAGAGGAGAGCGAGATCCTGAGGCTGTCAGCTCTGAGAGCACGGGCAGTTGGGGATGTGATCCTGAGGCAGTCGGCTTTATGAACACAGGCAGTGGAGAGTGGGATCCTGAGGCATTAACCTCTAAGAGCACCAGCAGTGGAGAGTGGGGTCCTGAGGCTGTCAACCCTTAGATCACTGGCAGTGGAGAGCATGATCCTGAGGCAGTCAGCTCTAAGAGCACAGGCAGCGGAGAGTGGGATCCTAAGGCCCGGCAGTGGAGAGTGGGATCCTGAGGCAGTCAGTTCTAAGAGCACGGGTAGTGGAGCGCGGGATCCTGAGGCAGTCAGCTCCAAAAGCACGGGCAGTGGAGAGTGGGGTACTGAGGCAGTCAGCTCTATGAAAACAGCCAGTGGAGAGCGGGATCCTGAGGTAGTCAGCTATATGAACAGAGGCAGGGGAATCCTGAGGGAGTCGGCTCTATGAACACAGGCACTGGGATCCTGAGGCAGTCAGCTATATGAACACAGGCCTCGGAGAATCGGATCCTGAGGCACAGCAGTGGAGAGTGGGCCCTGAGGCTGTCAGTTCTAATAGCAACCACAGAGGAGAGTGGGGTTCTGAGGCAGTCAGCTCTAAGATCACCAAAAATGGAGAGTGGGATCCTGAGGCAGTCAGCTCTATGACCAAAGGTAGTGGAGAGCCGGATCCTGAGGCAGTTGGCTCTAGGAACACAGGCAGTGGACAGTGGGATCCTGAGGCATTCATTACCAAGAGCACCAGCAGTGGAGAGTGGAATTCTGAGGCCAGCAGAGGAGAGTGGGGTCCTGAGGCTGTCAACTCTTAAAGCACTGGCAGTGGAGAGCACGATCCTGAGGCAGTCAGCTCTAAGAGCACCAGCAGTGGAGAGCGGGATCCTGAGGCAGTCAGCTCTAAAAGCACCAGCAGTAGAAAGCGCGATCCTGAGGCATTCGGCTCTATAAACACAGGCAGTGGCGAGTGGTATCCTGATGCCTTAGGCTCTAATAACACCAGCAGTGGAGAGTGGGATTCTGAGGCAGTCAGATCTATGAACACAGGCAGAGGGGAGCCGGATCCTGAGGCAGTGAAGGGTAGGGTCCTGAGGCTGTCAGCCCTTAGAGCACTGACCATAGAGAGGGGAAGGTCCAGTCAAGAAGCTCTTAGAGCACTGGCTGTGGAGAGGGGGGGTCTGAATTGGTTAGCTTTAAGAGCAGTTGCAGTGCAATGCTAATTGGAAGAGTGTAAACTAACAGCTGCTATTGGAAGGACCCTGAGGAAGTGAACTCTTGGAGCCTCAGCAACAACTTCTGCAGGTCAGTGAGGTGTCTGGAACAATTTCACCGAATTTCACCGAAGGATTCCAGTGTGAAACAAATCCACAATGAACCTCAGTTAGTTCCCCCTCAGCATGGAAGGGGCATGTGTGCCCCCTTATCTCCCTGCTCAGGCACCTAAATGTTGACATTTTGAGGATTCAGTGTCCCTTGAAAGCAATGTTTTACTTTATGTCTTTTGTGACTTATTGTTCCACTGTGCATAAGAGCCGTCTGTCATATGAATGTGACGTCATACAAGAATGCCATCTCCTGGGCTCTGCCACGGGACCTCACAGCCAGCATCAGAGATACTCAATTTATATTTTAAGAATGAGACATTTCCTAATCCCTCTTTTATTGTTAGGAAATTGACACTTTGTTTTACCTTGTGTTGTCCGGGTAAGGATGTTTAGCTTGTTACTGTCGAATGAGGTGACATCACGTGGAGAGCCATCTAATGGGTACAGGCAGTGGCGTACGCTAAACTGTTACCTCCCCTCTAGCATGTTTGTCTTGAGAGATAGCTAGGATTGATTGATGTTTTATACTTGGATGATATGTGACATCAGCTGAACTAAGACAATAATACTTCCTTGGTCCTCTTCGATCTACTGGCAGGCATCCCATCATCTTCCACTTCCTCTCAGTCACCTGTCTGATGTCATAAAAGATCATGTGCCCTGCAGATATTACTGAAGATCTTTTCTGTCACATTTTTTTAATGATTTCCCCTCACTCCTTTAAGTCCAACTTACTTTTTCTGGGTTGTAACATCTATCAAAGTTTAGCATCCCTGCCTACTTTTTAACTCCTTCCTGGCACATTTGATAGCTTCTATTAAGTTACATATTTGGGCAGTATAGACTGATGCCCCTGACAGATAATTGAATGAGCCTCAACTATGTAAAAGTCAATCCCTCTAAAACTGAGGGGCACATTTACAAAGAATTCAGGCACCGCAGCAAGTAAAGTTGCAGCACTGGGTTGCATGAACGAGGAGAGAGCATATCTACCTAGAAATGGCACTGTTCTGCTCTCTCCCTGCGCTGGCGCACTTCCTGCAGCCATGCTCCAACACAGGGACCCTTGCCACATAGTGCAATGTGTCTGCATTGAGGTAAGCAATGTTTTCTACAAGACGGGCTTCCCATACAAAAACTATGCTTTAAGGCTTTTATCTCTTTGTTTGTGTCCTGTAGTATGCAGCACATGGGCAAAGAGGGAAAAATGAGGAGAAATGAGAACATTTCTCCGTGTTACGTCTGCCTCAGGGAGACACAGGGTTTTGGTGTAAATCCCTGCATACAATTCTTCATCGATTTGCATCAAAACCCAAAGCTGGTTGCATGGGAGCGACTATGCACCTCCCATGGGATACTCCCTTGATGCAAAGTAACAAAGGGCAGCACATTGCATGCGCTGCATTGCATGACTTTGGGTTACAATCCGACGCAAAACATGATTTGAGTTGGTTTGTAATTCCTAGGAGAAGACTTTTCATTGAGTTGCGTTAAAAAAGCAGCACAAACCTGAAGGAAACTCTTTGTAAATCTGGGTCTAAATGTCTGGTAGATCCCCAACCACCCATATGGAATCACTCTCTGGCCTCTTGATCTTGAACACTTATTGAAATTGTCAGTTGCGAAGGCAGGCGTCATTTTCAATTGTTATTGCTTACTTAATTCTTAGCTTCAGCACTTTAAACTTACAGATCACTGACACAAAATTGAGGTAAACAATATTGTTTGACACAATATAGTCCAAAAATATTCAAAAATATTGATTTTTATATAGAGTTTCAAGTGATACATTTTATATATTTTAATATATAGTTAAGATAATATAAATTAAATACATGCCAATAATATTGTATGCTATATATAATTTCGGCAAGACTACGTTACTCCTCGATGTAGAGTTACTGATAATAACATGATTACGGACGACCGAGTAATTAACAGTAATTTGGGGGAAAACAATTGAGCACATTTAGCTGCTGTTTATGTTCTATTGCATTTTCTTAGCGCAAAATGAATCTTCACATCCATTTTGCATGCAAGGGCACATTTTGTACTAGAATAAATACAAATAAATAAATAAATAAATAGAAACTAACGATAAATGCTGGGAGTAACTTGGGGGGCCAATCCTACCCCAAATGCACACTTAGCATATAGGAGGAGCTGTTTGCGCTTGCTACTCATGTTATGTTGCATTTAGCTCTGTTTCTTTGGGCAAAATCCATCCATTTTGGACAAAAAGGTGCATGTTTGTGCTAAGAAAATATCGCAAAATGCAGAATTACTCTTCTGTAATTCTGTGTAATCTCATGGATTTTTGGGGTAATGCAGTGTGATTATACTATCTGGAATTACACGAGTTACGTCCTCCCATAGAGATGAGGAAAAAGAAACAGAAGAAACAATTCCAAAATGCTCTGGCAATGTTTTCTTTAAGTACTCATTTTATTCTTTGAAAATTGTGACTTTGCCCTAACATTTTTTACAAATAGTGAATCATAGAGTCTCTACGACAGTGTCACACCCTGTTCGGGGTTACATAGGGCAAGTAGTGACTACTGGGTGTCCACCATGGAGGTTGAGGTCATTTACCTTTATTATCCCAGGGTCAGTCCTGTTGCCGCTTTGCAAACTGGGCCCAGTACAAACCAGTCAGCACTTGGCTCTCAGTGCTAGCGATGGAGAGAGTTGCAGGCTACTCCGAGAGGTAGAAGAGAGTACTTGAGCTCAGCACTCAACAAATACAAATCAGTGTACTAAACACTGCCTTTCAAAAAAAGTACTTTAATATACACTAGAACAAAATACTACACACAACATAAAAACAATGCAACTAAGGGCCTCATTTACAATCTTTTGATGTAGGGCAGCCCCACAAGCCTTCCTGCCTTGCTGCTCTACGTCAAAAGAAAAGGGCGGGAATGTGCTGTATTAAATCAGATACGGCGCATTCCTGTCCTTTCCCTCTGCGCTGATGCACAAATGGCTGCCATGATCCAAAGTGGGTACCATTGCGCCATCGTACAAGGTTGTTTACATTTGAGTGGTGATTGTTTTTGTGCAGGAAGGGATACCTTCCTGCACAAAAACAATCAATGGAGGCAATTTCTTCTTTCTTTGTGATGCAGAATGCAGCACACATAAACAGAGGACAAAACAAGGAGAATTAATGTAGGGTTTTGAAGCTTTTCCTGGTTTACAAAATCTTGTAAATCTAGGAATGTGACAAATGCCAGGGGTATTACGCAGGGACACCCACCGTAACGCCCATGGCACACCTCCATATCGCAGGGTGAGGCAACTCAGTGACTTGTGCTGCATTGTCTCAGTCCATATCTGCAAGACCATGAAAAGCCATGCAGGGTGACTGTACATGACCTTGTAGATATGGCCCTGCAGTGTGCACGGCTGGACCGTCACTAAAAGTGACATTCCGGTGATGCAGGGGCCTTGTAAATGAGGCAAACACAAGGAGATGATGGACGTAGCGCTGAAACTTTTCAGACACTCACCCCCAGTCACAGATCTGGGTTGAATAGTTCTTTAGCTCACTTCGCCACCTCAGTTCAGACACAGCTATATGCAAATCAGTCTTGACCCTGTGCCTCATGGGAACAGTCCAGCCCGAACTGCCAAGCCATGTCTTCCCTGGACCGGAAACAAGCATCCTGGAACCGATTTCGGGCTAACAGCCCTCATCAGCCAGGCTAGCTTGAATCCAGTAGCAAAGTGAGCAAAGGGCCCACGTCTGGGCATACCTTGCCAACTTAGGGCTTGTAAATGAGGCCCTCAGTGTCTTAGATACCTGTGGTAGCCTGCGCCATTTACCACCATTGGCATTGGTCCGCCTTGGCCTCAGTCCAAGCAATTCCCTCCCCAGGTTAATGTCAGGCATGATTCCGCTCAGGTGCAGATTACCCCTGTACTCTCTCGATGTGCCCAATCACTGTCAGAGTTCACTTTCTCTCACCAACTAAGGTTTCTTAGTCCATGTTCTGGTCTTCACATTAGAGCGACAAACGGGCTCCTCTACCGCTCACACACTCTCCGATTTCTGAGTGAGCGCAAGAGGGCAGTTCTTGTCAGGGGCTCTTCAGGCAGTTATGTCTCTGGTTAGACAGCTGCTTTACATCCTCAGGAGGCTGGGCGGCTTCTCGCCGGCAGGGATGTCTGTTCCAGAAGACTCTGGCTCAGTGCTTAATTTGTGCCGTTGCTTTCCGTTGCTTAGCACCGGCACTTTCTTATCAGGGCCAGGTCTACCCTCTACACCCATCTGCTGCACGTGGTCACATATTGCATTGATGTATTTAATTTACCTCGGCGCAGCCGTAGAGTGTTGTTCTCGTTACCATCTCCATTCCCGAGTGAGTCCCAGTCAGTAGTGGTGTTGCGGGCCTTGCGGCTGTGAGACTGAGCCAAGGCTGAGCCAAGAGCAGCCACTAGATTCATGAAATGTTTATTGATGGCGGCGCGGCCCTTAGGTTCAGTGTTGCCGGTGCCCAGTGGGCGGGCTGCAGGACACTGATTCATTGGGCTGGATTTTAGTTCTGCGGGGGCAGTGGCTGTGCGGCAGCAGGCAGCGTGCGCAGGTTTTTTTCAAATTGCCAAGCCCTAGCATACCTTGCATGAGCGCACCCCACCCCACCACTAGTCATCCGTTTGTACTAGCAGCAGCACCAGGCCCGCCTAACGGAACCAGTCAGTGCAGTTTGTGTCCCATCCGGCGCCCTTCCCACCACGAGTACAGGTAAATTAATTAAGTGCTAAGGTAAGTAGTAGCCAGTGGTCATGATGACAAAGTCCCACTGAAAGCAGCTTAATATGCCTCAGTCTTGAGTTTGAGAAAAATTATGTGAAAAATCCCTACTACTGTGATGGGAGGATTAAATTATATTAAAGGCAGGGACTACTTTTTTTTACATTTATTTATTGGTCGTTTTATTTATGTCAATACAAAAACATAAAGAGCATGCGAGGTATTACCAGCCAACAGACGCATTTACGGTGGCGTGTTCACAATGCGGCAAGCGCTAGTGGCACGGTATGTTGGTTCTGTGCAGCGCTAATAGGAGAAATGGGCTGTTCGAAGCTGCCTCCTGACGAGAGCCCCGGCACTTCTTTTTTTACAAATTAACCACTGCTCTGGCTCACACATGGGTCAAGATATCAGGTGTTCTCAGATTGGTGCAGCTCCACTTGGGCCAATCAGGTCCAGAATGGTGCAGCCAAGCAAAGGACAGGCTCGGGATTTTGCAGCCAGGAACAGGCTGATCTCAGTCATATGGCAAGGTCCAGCACAGGCCTCATTCTTCGGCAGATGTTTTTAGATCACCCTGTGGTTTTGTCTTTAGGTGCAGTGGCGCAAGTCACACTGTGACTTGTAGGCACTATGGCTCATGTCTTGCCACAGCTCCTCTTGTGACTCAGTGGCTCTAGTCACACTGCAACTTCTCTTTGGCACAGCAGCTCAGGCCACGCCACATGGAGCTCCAGCGATCTTTAGATTGTGCTGCAGGATTCCTGCCAGAAACCATAGGGGAACATCGCCGACACTGAGGCACACAGATCACTCTCCACAATCTTACTCTTCCAATAGACCCCACCATACTGAGGGCACCTCATGCCTCAAGGAAAGCCACTTTTCTTGCAGGGTTGGCAAGCTCCTACCCTCTCTCAGCTTTCATGTTGGCTTCTAGGTGGACCAGAACATGGGTACAGCTCTTACAGCAATGGATAGACTTGTGTGAAGCTGGTTGTCAGGCAGACATAAACTCTGGATGCACAGTAGTGCTTTCGACCGCCGCATTACAATGCAGGCGGTCGAAAGTGAAACCGGCCGGTCATTCCTGCTTGATTCCGACGGGCTCAAGGAGCCCGTCGGCCAGTCAGAGACCTGCCCATAATCCCTATTGAGGGCGTTTCCGCCATAGGGATTACGATGTCGTAAAGTGACAGTGGGGGCCCCTATCAGGGCCCCCTTCACCCTGCAGCCTCCGGTTGGGGACCGAGGGTCACTAATGATGCCCCCCTGTTGATCCCTGCGCCGTAAGGTGCCGAGATGAACAGATTCTCCCATTTCTCTATGGGAGCTTCTGCTACGGCCGGTTTATGGCCATAGCACAAGCTCCCATAGCGAAATCGGAGTATGTGACTGCACCATGTGCGGTCGAATTGTAATACTGCAGTCGGGACCACTGACCGGAGGTTGGTCGGCCGATATCGTAATAAGGGCCACGGTGTGTACAGTGTGTCATAGCTTATAACATAGCACAGAATAACATATAAGTTTAACAGTGTGTCATAGCTTATAACACCACAGCATAACCTTAACAGACTAGCATATAATGTGGCATCGCATATAACAGTGTAACTTAGCATACCATAACATACCACAATGCAACAAAATACAAGAAGACATAACATAAAATGCTTATATTAACCAACATACATAGGGGCATATTCTCAAGGATTTATCGCTGAGTTAGCGGCACTTTATCGCAACCAAAGTGGCGATAGATACATCGCACTATTCACAAGCTGATGCTAACAGCCGATAAATCCGTATTTGTAAAGCGCGAACTACTCACCCTTACGGGTCTCAAGGCGCTGGGGGCCGTAGTGGAAATTAAGTGAGCTATTGCCCAGAGTCACATGGTGCTGAGCTGAGCTGCCGCCGGAGCCGGGGATCGAACCGTGAACCCTGCTGCTCCGAAGTCAGCTGCCCTGGCCGCTGCACCACACCTCTCCGATACTGTCAGTTATCCTGCGATAGCAGCCGCAAAAAACATCGCCACGGATGACACCGGCAACTAACGCTAATGAGATGCAGAGTAGGCGTTCCTGTGCAAAAAGCCGCGAAAACACCACTCCGCAACATTTTCAACGACCCGCCAGATCGGCGATAAGAACCCAAAACAGGCGATAAGGCGTGTTAGCAGCAGGGATTCAACACCTGCTCTTACCTGGTGTTAAGTCGGACAACAACCTGCACCACAAAAGGGAGCCCAGACCAGAGCCACACCTGAAGAACCACAGATGCCATGGAGCTACTGATCATGCAGCTCGGAGCCCCAAGAGGGCCACAACACCCACCGCCACCACACCCAGGCCCGCAACCCCCCCACCCTCCCCCGGGGCCCTACCCTGGGCCCCCCCACCCAGGCCATAGATATTTTACATCTACCTCACAAATTCGCTAACACAACAATTCACCTGATGTCGCACAAGTACAACAATCAACACACGTGTGGTCAGAAAAAGGAAAAACATCCATACATCTTAGAATTCCAAAAACAATAATTTTATTCAAATGTAACTCAACACCAATAATTGGAACAGTCATGGCGGGTCTCCTCTGGACAATCTGTAAGTCACAGCCTGCAAGACAAAATTGAAGGCAATAAGGTGCGTCATGCGCTCAACAAAGGACAGAGAGAGAGAGAGAAGGAGAGAGAGAAAGAAATGGAGAGAGAGAGAGAGTGAAAGAGAGGGAGAGAGAGAAAGAGAGAGAAAGGGGGAGAGAGGGAGAAGGAGAGAGAGAGAGCAACAGAGGGAGAGAGAGACAGTGAAAGAAAGAGAGGGAGAGTGAGAGAGAGAAAGATAGTGAAAGAGAGGGAGGGAGAGAGACAGTGAAAGGAAGAGAGGAACAGGGAGAGACAGTGCCGACACTGCGCACAGCTCACCTGCTGCCACCGGTGTGCCTCCAACCACGTGCCGGAATACACTGCAGTCCACCAGGACCCTCATCTGAAACAGAGTCCACAGGTAATGATGGCAGAGTACATATCATTGCAAACGGCAACATTGCCTGGCCGCCCCTGCGCACACAGGCTGCTGCACCCCAGCCCCTCCCGCCACCCAGCGGGTATTGCCCGCCCCTGCGCACCCAGGCCTCACTGCTCACCTTCCACCACCGGCGTGTCTCCAAGAGGGCCCACCACGTGCCGGTGCAAACTCCAAGCCCGGGACCCGCAACCTTGGCAGCCCCAACATCATGCAGCCACACACCGCGGTCCACCAGGTCGCACACTTGATTCTGGGCCTTGATTTTTCAATGGCCGAGAACATATCAGTGCACACGGCTTCATCGCAGGCTGCACACCCGCCCAGCTCCATAGGTGCCACTAAGTCCGTGATCCGCGAGGCAACGCCACGTGGCGGTAGGCCCGCGCTGCGCGCTGGCTCAGCCCTACACTGCGGGCCACCAGGTCGCACACTTAATTCTGGGTCTTGATATTGCAATGGTAGAGACCACATCAGTGCAGACGGCATCATCGCAAGTTGCACACCCGCTCAGCACTTTAGGTGCCCCTACCTCAGTGCACAGAAAGTCACCGTCCCGTGGCGGTAGGCCCTTGCCTGCCGCAGTGTAACCGGTGCCACTGACTCTGTGCAACGCAAGTCATGGACCCTATATGATTGAGTCCCGTCATATGCCAGGCGGACGCAGCCATGGCACCTCCGGCAGTGGGGAAGAACTGGGACACGTAGCGTCATCGTCCCCCCCTTTATATGTAAGCCGAGTGGGCTGGCTCATCGTACGCCAGGCCAGTGTAGGGGTGTGAACAAATATCCCTGGCCTCTGGGCATGGTTCATATCTGGGCTGCACAGGAAATCAACTGAGGCGTGTGTCTCTGTTGCTGTGTCTGTGACACCCGTCCCACAATCGACAATGTTGCAATGTTGCATGCAGCCGGTGGACGGCCGCGCACGAAGGGATTGTACAAGGAGCGCAAGTCTGCTCGGGGTCTTGGCTCATACATGCCAACTGTTGTGTGTCCCTCGCTTTTGGTGCACCATAAGCCCAAGGCCTAGACTCAATTGCAGCACAAAAGCCACATCACATTCCCAGGATACAAGCACTAGTCAGACTAACAGTAGGGATGAAAGCCCCTTTGTCTCAATACAGAAGGCGGAAGGACATCTGCACCTCCGACCTTGGAATTGCATGTGGCAGGTACCCTCTGAGAGAGATACCATGGCAGATGATGACGACTCCCACACCACACCCAGCGTTAATGAAAGATCAACGTATCCACACCCCACACACAGAAGTCCTTGCCCGAGGTACTCCTGCATGGAATGGCCTTGACACTTACATACAGGACAACCCATACGTCCATACTGTGCACACTCATACGGCTCATTGCTCCGAGCTGTGGCATATCATCCACATAGCAGCCGCAGGTCAGAAGAGTGCCGGTTCTACGAGAGCGAACAACGCAATGTCAGAACATCCCGGGCACATGCACAACCCCTGTCACGTCGAACTGTACCGTGACCGAATGCTGCATTTGTTGGGCGCACTGCCACTGGCAGTGTTGCTCATCAGTTACCGTCTGAGCTTCCATCTTGCATACGTCACCTGCGTCCAGCCCAAGTTCCACTGTCTATCATGCATATTCGAGTGGCCCATGGATGTCTGACTATCTAACACAATGGTAGCTGAACTGGATTTTGACATGTGTGTGCGCCCCCTGTTGGACCACGACCAGGAGTGTAACCGTGATACCCGTACATGGGATGCCTTGGTATTTGGCGTATGTGCTGGCAGTTGGGCATCGGAGATTGCACAATTCCTCATGTGCAGTGACCACATCGAAGCGCTCCCCTATTGGGTTGTGTTGCGGATTGGTGACACGGCGTGGACGGAGCACATCTGTCCGGCCCAGCTAATGGATTGGCTCGCACCCGTGTCCGTTGAAGTCGACAACGACGTACTCTTGGAACTGATTGCCCATGAAGCTGCGCTCGCTTTCATGGATGAGTAACTACGTTCCTGCAGCCACAAAAGATTGTAACCCTTAGCACAGCTCCCAAGACCCTTCTGCAGCTTGGAGAAATGGACACATATCCCACCATTACAGTGGACATGGCTGCATTCGCCTGGACTCAGGATGCATGTGCGTGCAACACTGCGGGTTGACACACACCTGTGCAAGGTGAGTGGACAGCGGCGCCTGGCAACGTTCCTCAACCAGACACACCGCTGGTGGGAGAGTACACACGTGGCAATGTAGCACTACATGTGACCTTGTTGGACTCCTTCAACTGCTCACTGTCAGCAGAGCAGACAGTCAGCGCAGCCCGGTGGTACAGGACTATGCAGATCCCATGGGCTGTGAGTGGTGTCCCCTGACACGGTGCAATGAGCATTCGCCAAACACCACATGACTCGTCCAGCAAGGCAAGGTGGGCTGAGACCGTTGGCATCCGTAATGATTGGTGTTAATTTGTGCCTACCCATGTCTTGCACCCCTACATGTTCCTTTGCTGCCTGTTAGTGTATGATGCATTGGTCTGCATGTCGTTGCCCTTGTCTTGCCCGTACTGACACGCACATGCCATTGAAGTGTACGCAACTTTACTAGTGTTCAACTGTGATGAGTGTTGATTAGCATGCCAAGTCGTGTGCCTCAATGGGCATTGTCCGTACACAGGGAGGGACTGACTGACGCATTTCACTTAGGGGTGAGTCCCATTGCCAGCTCCACCTCTGTGAGCTAGACATTGTGGTTGGGAGAGGTGCTGGTAGACCTGTGCGCTTACGTGTCTTCAGCAATGTGAGTATGGTGTCACACTTCTTGCCATGTGGATCACTGAGTTCCATCAAACCAGGCTGTGTCCACACAGTTGAGTGTGTGTAGGTATGCGAAGGGATGTTCTGTTGACACATGTGATGTGGGACACTACTTTAGGCCTCCTACGGACTTTGACATTTGTGAAAACACAGCCCTATTTGATGCCTGGACATGGGGCTACGTTGGGGGGTTGCGAGATTGATGTTCATGATCAATGAGGCCACAGCTTGTTCACACCTTAACAGTCATCGAATTGGCCATGTGTGTCATGGTCAAACATGCGCATTGATTTTATTTCACAGGGTGTACCTTTTTGTGCAATCAATGTCCCTACAGTCATCCATACTGTCATACTTGATTGGACAAAGACATGACACATCTGTGTGATTAGGAATGTTTTATTCACATTCTGTGGTGTGTCGGAGCTGGAGCAGTACGTGGCCATGCACAGCCCACATTACATGGTTGCCCAGTGGATGGCCAAACTGAGTCCTTTGGGGAATGACTAGTTATTCGGTAGAGGAAGGGTTGAGTCCGCAGTCTGTTTGCTGTGTCATTGGTGACCAGAGTAGATATGGCAGTCCATGTGGGGGTCCAGGTGAATGTCGCAGAGTCTTGCGGGGGAATGTGGGAGGTGTTGTTCCCAGGCATGATGCAGAGGGCTGAACCAAGCAGGAACAGGCCATGTGGTGGGGATGTGTGCTACGACCTCCTTTCTCACACAGAGTCATTGCCATCCACATCTTAGTCATCTGATATGTCTTCTGTGTCAGGTGTGTCAGGTGTGTGTGGTGGTGTTATGGCTGCATCACTGTGTGCCACTGACACATCAGGGGGTGGTGGTGGTATGGCTGCATCGCTGTGTGCCACTGACACATCAGGAGGCGGTGGTGGTATGGCTGCATCACTGTGTGCCACTGACACATCGGGGGCAGAGATGTGTGTGTCAAAGTTCCTGCAGCAGTCATCTGGGACAGACTCTGTGGCAGCAATGGCAAGATGAGGTCCTGCAGGGCATGGAAGATCCCAGCTACATCTCACTGGTGTACAGCCGTGGCAGCCATCCTTCCGGCCTGCATCCGTTCCATGTTCTCCATTGTCCTCCTCATCTGTGCCACCTCTGTGCTGTCATCGCTGGAGCCTGTCTGACTGGACAGTTCTTGTATCCGAGTAATGGCTCCAGTGAGGTCAGCCAAGGATTGTTGTAGTGCATGGAACGGACTGTGGGTGTCCGTTATGTACTGTAAGTGGTCCCTGATGGGACTCACACACCCACGTATGGCATCAAGTTTGGCTGCCATGAGGTCGAAACCCACCCGCACCTGTTCGGCCAGCCCCCTCTGGCATTCTAACACACAGCGTTGGAATGCCATGTGTCTTTCCATGAGGTGCTGGAAGTTAGCCGTGGTGGTGGGTGCTTCCTGCTGTGTGGGCTGTGCAGGGGGTGGGGTCACCTCAATGCAGCTGGGCTGCCCTGCTCCTGGAGGTGGGGTGCGGAGGCTGTCCATGATCCGTTGGAGGGTGTCGGAGCAGATGGCCAGGGGGTCCTCCTCCTCATCACTGAAGAGATGTCTGATCTGCCCTGCAGGTGGTGTAGATTGTCCCTCTGCAATGTCAAGGGGAGATGCAGGTTAACAGTGTGTTCCATGTATGTTGACGCATTGGACATGATTACATACAGACTGCATGACAATGTACGTTGTGACTGTTTGGGCTGAGCTGGCTATTTGATGGGAGACAGTGGACATTACGACGACATGGCGGAGGTGAGGTTGTACTCGTACATTTTCATCTCACAGTTTCATGCCATGCCAGATGTGCTTGGCCAGTTCCTACGCACAAGCGGCACCTGTTGTGTCCTCTGTTCTGTAGTGGAGTGTTGCACTTTGTACCACATTGTCGTCAATGTAGATGTGCTGTGGTTGCTATGTGTGTGTGCTGCATTGTGGGAGACTCGCCCCTGCGGCTCTTATTTCGCGGCCCCTTATCCCTTTGAGGCGGTGTGCCTTTGACTTGTGTGCTTTTGGGGTGCTGAGATGTTGGCGACTTGGGTCATTTGTGCTCTTGGACGGTTGTTGTACTCTTCTACATTGTTTGTCCGCGGATGTGTTGTTGAGGTCAGGGGTTGTATGTGCACGTGGATGTGTCAGAGTGTGACCTGCTCCTTTGAGGATGTGTTCCACACTGGGCCACCTCAGTGTTGTGTCGTGCACCATGTCATGTATTTTGACTGCAGCCATGCTATTGGTCATGCAGTGTCACTTGCATTGTCAGTGTGGCTCACACAGAGCCGCTACTTTGCTGGATTCAGCCCATGTACATGGGTTTGTTGTGAGATTGGTGATAGGGAGGAGGGCCCCTGTGTGAACATAGTGGGGGGGCCTACTTGGTGTTTCTGTGTGTGCTGCAGTGTCCCAAGGGTATCAGGGACTTGTTCCACAATCATTGTGGGTGTGCAGTGTGCTACGCATGATTATGCATGTGTGCCATTGTGCCCATCTCCCCCCGTTCCCCCAGTCCCTGGTCATTACTCACCCTGTTGCTGTTGGGTCAGGTCATGTCGAGCTGTGTCCGATCCCCCGACTCCTGCCACCATCTCCACACTGATGACTGTGGCCACTATTTCCTCCAGCTCCTCCTGTGGCGCAGGACTCCCACCTCCAGTCGCCATTGCTGCCTTCTGGTTGGCAGCGAGTTTCTGCTTGGTTTGGCTACTCACATCATGCCAGCGCCTCTTGACCTCCTCCATTGACCTCCTCGACACTCCGACTGCATTGACGTTGTTCACGCTCGATTGCCATATTTCCGTTTGTGTTGCCAATGACACAGTGGAGGTGAGGATCAGTTGTTGGTAGTGTTCGATCACCTCCGTGATGATGATCCGGTTTTCCTGCGGACTGAACCGCGTCTTCCTCTTCTCCTTGGCCTTCCCCGACCCCGGGATACCTTGCTGGTCGTCTGTGGGGCTTGTGGGGTTCGCGTTGTCCTCTGCACTCGGTCCGGGTGCCTCCATGGTGCTACGCAGTTTGAATTGTTTTGTTTGTGTTTTTCGGTGCTTTTATAGTGCATTTTCACGCATGACGCGTGGGAATTGCAGGCCTGTCGCTGGTTACCGCTGATTTTTGTATCACGGGTTGGGGCATCGCACCTTTTTTCGCATTTGTGTTTTGCATTGTTTCGGCGTCGCGTTAATTTTAACGCGGTCATTTGGCGCGTTATCGTGAGACTATCGCATGGTGCCGCTGGGTTGTGAATGCTACGTTAACACAGTGTTATTTTCCCCTCGATGGGCTGCGATGTGCAAAGTTGCGTTAAGCTAATTTTGCGATGATTATCACACGTTCTTGGGAATATCCCCCATAGTTGTTAGCAGCGCACAGCTGTCCGAAGCTCAAAGTGTGGAAAGTGGTACATTCTGCTCTCTGGAGGCCCCTTGCAAGTTCCTAGCTGCGAAAAGACATTGTCTGGACATGTTTTGTTTTCTCTGCAACTACTCTGCTTTCACACTCAATTATCACAACCAGGTTCTGGTGTGGCCACTCCAGAAGCATCTACGAGGGCAGTGTTTGCCCCCCCCCACTTGTATGTATACTGACAGCAGCACAAAGGGCAGGGTGCTGGCCAAGGCACTAATTGAAGTGTAGAGTGAAGCGGAAGTGCGGGGACCATTCCAGCCAGGTGTTTGGAGCACCGATTCGCTAGTCATGACTGTGGCTTGCGAGGTCCTCTCCCAACTTCAGGTACACAGAAGAAGACAGCACAGCAAGAGTGGGAGACAGCGGCATGTGAAGAGCAGGCCCATCAGATATGGCAGGTGTTACTGCTCCACAGGCACACCAATACATGGGTCTTCAAGGGATCACTGGAGGAGAGGTCCTTCAGGGAGTGCACACCGGCCAGCAGTCACTTCCATAAAGTGTCTTCAAGGGCTAACCAGAGGAGAGATCCTGCAGGGAGTGGACCCATCCAGCAGTCCCTTCCATAATGTGTTCTCTAGTGCTCACCGGAGGAGAAGTACTGCAGGGAGTGTACACCGGCCATCAGTCACTTCCATAACATGTCTTCAAGGACTCACCGTACAGGCCATTCCATAATGTGTCTTCAAGGGATCACCGAAGGAGAGGTCATGCAGGGAGTGCACTCCTGCCAGCAGTCACATCCATAACATGTCTTCAAAGACTCAGCTGAGGAGAGGTCCTGCAGGCAGTGCACATTGGTCAGCAGTCACTTCCATAGCTTGTCTTCAAGGGCTCACCAG
Source organism: Calotriton arnoldi (assembly GCA_963921515.1). Taxonomy (NCBI): domain Eukaryota; kingdom Metazoa; phylum Chordata; class Amphibia; order Caudata; family Salamandridae; genus Calotriton; species Calotriton arnoldi. Next base: position 54,783 of record CAWUFW010010996.1, read on the forward strand.
ATGACAGGTCATGGAGGGGGTGCACACCAGCCCGCAGTCATCGCCATAATGTGTCTTCAAAGGTTCACCAGAAGAGAATTCCTTCAGGGAGTGCACTCCGGGCAGCAGTGTGACAGGCACCAGTCAATAAATTACAGGAGACAGGGTGTCGATTTTAAAGTATTTAATAACTACAAGAAAAGGTCTCATCCAGATAGATCAGATGCCATCAGGTTCTGTCACCACCAACTGCTGCCCAGCCTCCCACATTCCATCATCTCATAGTTCACCAAGATTTCATCAAGGTGAGATGACAGCTGTGCTGTACCACACACACACTGATATCTCACTGTTATGTATATATTACACACCTCCCCTTTTCAATAAATAAAAAAATGAGGTGAACAAAGTACTGACAAAAATGATGAACCTAATCAATACACAGCTCTGGAAGAAAAATTAAAACATAAGACATCAGAACAAATATAATGACAATATGATCTATCCTTCCAACATGTCAAATACAGAAGACATTTGGTGATATTCATCTTATGTAATCTTTAAAATAACCAGGAGCTTTAAGATCTCTGTGAGATCTCACCTCTGATTCAAAGGTAGGATCTCTGTGAGATCTTGCTTTTGATTCAAGTTTGCTACTATCTGGCATCCCTTCTTGAGAAAGCTTCTCTTTATAGATCACAACTCTTTTCAATTTCCATATTTGATGATCCTCTGTCTTTATTGCATTGTTGAAGATTTGTATGACCTTCATAGGTTCAGAGAGCTTTTGCTTTACCAATCGGTTTTCTTAACATAACCCAATCACCAACAGCCACGCTGTTTCCTTTACTGACTTTCTCCTATCATAGTTGTGTTTGTGTGCTTGCACTTTCCTTTCTTCCCTCACTTTCCACTCTTCACCCTTGTCTATAGCAAGTGGTTTCCCATCCAAGTCATTGATCCATCCAGGAGTTATTAATGAACAGGGTTACCTACCCCTAAATAACTCAAAAGGTTGTTAGAATAGAAAAATTCATGTTTGCGCATTGTTCTTATGTATGTTAGCATTCGCGGCACCATTTTCTATGTCGGCGCCATTTTGAGTTATAATCAAAACTTATTCTTTGCTATTTCTGAGAAAAAGCCTCTGTTGAGTTGTGTTTCCCCAAGGCTAAATTTTGCTTCACTAATGAATTCACTGTTCTTATTAGCGCATACCTTTCCCTCTAGATAGAGGCCTTCTTCCACTTGTTTACTGGGGGGCACGGGCAGAGTGACCTCGAGTAGTAGATAGTGTGTGCCCGGCCTCAGAATCAAAAGTTATCCTTAGTACCTCACTGTTTTGCTGCATCTGCTTGGAAAATTCCACAGTGGGCGTGCCTTCACTGGTTCCGGGATGTGCATAATGTGTCTTTATGCTTGCTGATGCCAGTCCCTCTGCAGCACTCCTAAGCGACTGGGCAGACCGGGCTCCACTCTGAGTGTACCTGAATAAACAGATATTGGTTTGTATTCTCTACTGTCTGACCGACTCTTCATTTGGTATGGAAGGCTGAGAGGGGGTCTTGAGTGACCCAGGTGACCCTAATCGGGCCACTTCCTTCAGTTGGCGCCCGAACAGGGACTCCTTCGGGTGAGTGAACCATCCCTTTCTGCGGATGGGGGGGAGGTTAAGGCTATCATCGGGTCGGACTGACGGATCAGAGATCCCTGCACGAAGAGTTTCTGATACTCGCAGCTGCCCCTTCTATCCCACCAGACGGTGCCTCGCCCAGCGGTCATCCCGACTGGAGTCCTAAACAGCAAAACCTTTGGATCTGACCGTTTGGTCTGAAGAGTCTGCAGTGGAGAATTAGTTCGCTTGACTTGCATATATCAGGTGAGTTTGTCTTGGTTCTTTGTGGATATGGTACCATTTTGGTTTGAATTTGGTACGGTCTGAGGACCGTCTTTGGGATAAAAGCATTTGCAATTGCTTTACCAGGCATAAATAGTGAACTTCTTTTCTTTTGAGAATGCCTGGTATCAGTAAACTGGTTTCTTTGTGCTTTCACTGTTGTTCAGCAGATGCTCGATTGGAAGAAGCTCATCCGGCGCCTCCAAAAGGCACTCCTAATTTTGATATGATGTGAAACATGGTCTTGGCCCTATTATGTTTAGTACATTATGGCACACATATGCGAGGGACAATGCCGAGTTGCAGTGGCCGTTGACGGGCACTTTCGATGAACAAAAGATTGGGTATTTACAGGAACAGTTGTTCAAGAGGCGGAGTAGACAGTCTATGTTTGATTCCCTTAGAACGTGGCAGAAAGCAGCTAGTCAGAGACGTTTGAAGACGGAGAAAGAGGCACGGAAAGGGAAGATGCAGACGCTGACTCAGAAAGCTGTAGCATATGATAGAGAAAAACAGGAGAAGGGAGTTGATTGTGAAGATAGGTGATTTCGATTGCATGTTGATAAATCGTATATGGCCCCAGAGAAAACTGATACTTTCGTGGAAGAATTGTTAGATGCCCAACCCCCTCCCCCATATGCCCCGCAAATGATATATCCTGCTGTCCCTGTGCCATCACAGCCGCTTGCTACAACTGTTCCCACTGTCCCTGTATCTACTGCTGTCGTCTCGATGGCTGTGGCTTCGGCTCCTCCTCCTCCTTCTTTGCCTTTGCCATCCGTGGCAACTGTGACTGTTAGCACCCCTATCACACCTATTGTCTCAGCATCCCTGTCTCCAGTTCTTTCTCCTGCGGAGCACCCGCCTGCGACGATCCTACCCGGTGCTTCTGTTGCTTCTCCATCTTTGATGGTTCATTTCCAAGCATTATTGGGTGCTGAGACGCCAACACGTGGATTTGAGGATAGAGATTTGGCAAAATTTAATGAGCGTATGGGCCCTTTTGTACGGTCTGCGGTGGGGGATAAGGAGAAGAAGGTAGTAGCTAATCAGGCTGCGCAGTCGGGTCGTAATCCCATTTACAGTGTGGAGGATGTTTGGGGTGTGATGAAAGATTATGAGCCTTTTGTACAGCAGCACGCTCTTAAACAGATGTCCTCTACGTTGATTGGCCTTTGGCAGCAACCTTTTTGGGACGACACAACACAAATTTTATTTGATATTAGAGATTGCATGTATGCCAGTGGTTTGGAACCAGGCCCAGTTTTTGGGAACATTACCACGTTGGTTGCTTATAGAGGTAGGTTGCATGAGAAGAGTCCTACCCCAGTGTCATATCTGATGCGAGAGGTTCATCCTATATATCACCTAGAAATACCAGAATTAACGGATCAACATGGCGTTATCACCAAACGGGGTGTAGCGGCCTGTTTCCAAGAACAGTGGGTTTATACTCTGTGGAAACGGAGCGAGGTTTTATCCCTTAAAGCTCATTTGCCTGATCCTAGAAAAAATCCAACTGCTTATTATAAAGAATTGACTGAAGCTGCCTCTTCTACAGTAATGACACTTGCTGACATTGAACTGTTCTTTGGTCTCCTTGTTCCGGTTGATATTTGGAGACAGGTTCATACTCAAGACCATGTTGTGGAGCTGGGAGGTACATGGGATGTGATTAGAGGATGGGACCAGGAAAGAAAGCCAGGTGATAAGCCTCGAGCTGAGATACTTGCTTTGCCAGGTCGCATTATTACATATATGCACTCTCTTATCCCCCCAAAGAAGGTAAGTTGGGACAAGTTGACGGCTTGCAGACAGAAGAAAGATTAAAGTGTGTCTGATTTCTTTACTCGATTTGAAGATACGTTCTTGGATTATAGCAGGCAGGATATGTCTATTGAGGGAGGTGTTCCATTGTTTGTTGACAGGTTTGTTTCTAATTTGCTTCCCGAAATTGCGACTTGTTTGAAGGCGTGTGATAGTACCTGGACCACCTCTTCCCCCTCTGTTATTTTGAATATGGCCCAATACCATGAGCATCGTGATCAGGAAGAGAAAGAAAAGACAGATAAAAGGAATAAGGATTTAAAGACGAAGGTGCTGTTGCAGCAAGCGTTTAGAGGGAATGGTAGAGGACGTGGTGGCCCTACCAGACAACTTCCACGCACTAGTAGACAGTCCACCACAACTCCTTTGGGGCCGAATCAGTGTGCATATTGTAAGGAAGAGGACCATTGGCGTAGCGAGTGTCCTGTGCTTTTGCAGACGGTGGCGGTTCCGCAAGGGCGAGGCCCTCGGGGACGAGGTCGAGGGACAGATCGGGCTCAGGCTGCTGCTGCTTCACAGGGTCGTTCCTATGATAATTATTTTGATGACCCCCGCGATGGGCTGTACTACCATGATGACTATGATATGGATGAAGCGACAGGAATGTCTTACAGCTAGGACACGCAGGGACAGAGTGGGGGGCCAGTTCCGATACCTGTAGACCAGCGTGGTCCTTATGTAACAGCGGAACTGCAAGGTTCAACTAAGGAATTTTTGGTGGACACAGGTGCGACAAAAAGTTCTGTTTCTCGAAATATGGTCCCTACGGCAGCTCTGTCTGGCCATAATAGTGTTTCGGTAGACTTTTCAGGTGCACTGGTTGTGAGCCCCATTTCAAGACCCCTTGCATTGACTATTGGTCCTTTCACTGTGGATTCTCCATTTTTGCTGACATCTATGTGGGTGAGAATTTGATGGGTTTGGATTTGTTGAAGAAATTGCATGCCACTATTTATTGTTCCCTGGCAGGTGTCTATATGACAATGGGCCCAGACGTAGTAGGTGTTAAACAGTGTTTGTCCAAGGATGCGCCTCTTCCTGTTGAATTTGCTGATGTGCCACCCACTTTGTGGGTAACAGGTGATACAGACGTAGGGCTGTTGCATATACCACCGGTTTCGATACAGGTCAAAGACAATGCTATTTTGTCTCGTATTCCTCAGTATAAAATACCACAGGCAGGAGAGCAAGCCTTATTGCAAATTATTCAGGATTTTATCAAGAAAGGAGTGGTTGAAGAGATGTCTGTCAATATTTCTAATAGTCCCATTCTTCCGATTCTCAAACAGGCACCCTTAGGTTCTCCGGATGATCAAGAAGATGTTTACCATTTTGTGATTGACTTGTGCGAAGTTAATAAAATAGTGATTCCCCAGTTTCCAGTGGTTCCAAATATTTCCACACTTTTGAATATGATTCCTTCCACTGACAAATTCTTTTCTGTGATTGATTTGAAAATCGTATCTTTTCAGTATTCCTATTCATTCAGATAGCTGGTACTTGTTTGGGTTTACACTAGCTGGCAGAAGCTTTAGATTCTGTCGAGCTCCTCAGGGCTATACTGAGAGTCCAAGTATTTACAGTCAGGCTTTAAAGAGTCAGTTGGATTCCCTTTTGCTTCCTGCAGGTAATGTATTGGTGCAGTATGTTGATGACCTCCTTATTGCTTCTGATACAGAGCAGGGTTGTAAAGATAGTACAGTTAAATTATTGTTGCATTTGGCTCAACATGGACATAAAGCTTCTCTTTCTAATTTTCAGTATTGTCGACAGGAAGTCACCTACTTAGGTCACCAACTGTCGAAGGAGGGTAGGAGGATGACCCCTGAGCGCATCAGTACCCTTGTTAAAATGCCTATTCCACAGACTCAGAAAAATGTGCGCGCTTTTATAGGTATCACTTCCTACTGTCGGCAGTGGATACCTAACTACTCCCTACTAATCAAACCCTTGCTTGCCTTGACAACGAAAGAAGTGCATGAGCCTTTGCTTTGGGCGCCTGAATGTTAGCAGTCTTTTGAGCAATTGAAAACTGCGCTTTGTTCGGGTCCAGTTCTTGGCCCCCCCCAATTACGGCAAACCGTTTGTGTTGTACATGTATGAGATGGCTGGTTGTGCGCCCTCTGTCCTAACACAAAAATTTGAAGTTAAGCAACGGCCATGTGCTTATTTCTCTGCTGTCCTTGATCCAGTCGCGAGAGCCCTCCCAAGTTGTCTAAGCGCGGTCGCGGCCGTGGCCACTTCGATCAGACAATCGGCTGAACTTGTACTGGATACTGAACTCACTGTCATGGTACCCCATGCTGTGGATACACTTCTGAATAAGACAAAGACACAGCACCTCACCAGTGCACGTCTCCCTGGCTATGAATCGACATTATTTGCTAAACATATCACAATCAAAAGGTGTGCTACTCTGAATCCAGCCACGTTACTACCCCTCCCTTCTGAGAGTGATGAAGTCGACAAACATGACTGTATCTTCCGGACGGAAGAAGAGACGAAAGGACGGGTAGACTTGACTGACATTCCCTTATCTGACCCACAAGGGGAACTATATATTGATGGCTCTTGTTTCAAATTACCAGATGACACTACAACTGCAGCTTATGCTATTACCACTCTGCATATGGTAGTAGAGACATCACGAGTCCCTTATCAGTCGGCTCAAGCTGCTGAGCTTGCTGCCCATATTCGAGCTTGCGAATTGAGTGAGGGGCTGGTTGTCAATATCTATACTGACAGCCAGTATGCCTTTGTGGTCGCGCATAATTTTGGGCAACTCTGGGCTGAGAGAGGGTTTCTTACTTCCCATGGCACCAGATTCCAGCATGGACACCTTATATTGAGGCTTTTGTCCGCTTTAACGCTCCCCAAGAAATTGACAATAGTGAAGTGTAGCGCCCACCGGAAGGTCACGGATGATGTAGGTAGGGGAAATGCTTTTGCAGATCAGACAGCTAAGGAAAAGGCTCGGACAAAGATGAAAAGAATGTTTGTAGCAGGTCTGGCTAGGTGGGTGCCTGAAGTTGTCATTTTTGAGGACACCCTTGAGAATGTAAAAGAGATACAAAGCAAAGCCATAGTAGAAGAGTTAGCAGTGTGGCAGGAAAGTACAGCACAATTGAACGTTGAGGGATGTTGGATTGATAAGTCAGGGAAGCAGATATGGATGTTGCCCGATGCATATGTTCTCCCTGTGGTTACGATGGCCCATGGTCCAGCCCATATTAGTGCTAAGGGTATTTGCAAGTTGTTGGACCCTGTATGGCAGAATGACAATATCCCTAAGACAGCTGCACATTTAGTGATGTACTGTATGGTGTGCATGATGCACAATCCTGGAAAGGGTACCTCAACACCACCTGGTAATTTTGCACCGCCCACCTTTCCTTTTGAAGTCCTACAAATGGACTACATTGAACTAGAGAGATGCAATAATTTGAAGTATGTTTTGGTGGATGTCTGTGCATTTAATAAATGGGTTGAGGCTTATCCCACTAAAGACAATACAGCCATTACGACTGCCAAGGTACTCCTGAAGGAGTTCTTTCCTCGTTTCGGCTTGCCCTGATTGATTTGGAGTGATAACGGAACTCATTTTAATGCAAAAATGATCCAATTGATTTGTGATGGTTTACACATAAAGCAAAAGTTCCATGCTGCCAATCATCCACAGTCAGCAGGTTTGGTTGAGAAGTACAATGGTACTCTCAAGCTCAAACTGGCAAAAATTCATGAGACCACAGGGTTAAAGTGGCCAGATGCTTTACCATTAGCTCTTTTGTCAATGAGAACGACAGCACATTCTAGAACAGGATTGTCACCGTATGAGGTCGTGTTTGGACGCCTGGCAAATGTCTGGGGCGTCTCGCGCCCTCGGCGGTTTTCTGATATTGAGTACCCATTGTTGCTTGATTATCTTGGCCAGTTAACAGAAAGTTTGCATTCTGTTCACCAACAGGCCCGGGATACCCTGCCAGCTGCACCAGAGGGGCCCGTGCACGACATCCAGCCTGGCGATTTCATTTTGATTAAAAACTTCCAGAGGAAGAAAAGTTTGGAGCCACATTGGAGGGGGCCGGAAGAGGTCCTGTTAGCAACGCGCACTGCAGTAAAAGTCGCTGGCCGTAAGAACTGGATTTATGTGACTCATTGTCGCAGGGTCCTTCTGCCTTTGCCCTATGATCAGTGGGTGAAAGACGGCATCGGGGACTCCAAGACAGAGCAGGTGCCTCGCTTTGTCCCATTCAGCAATGCCCAGCTAATTTGGACACAAACGGATCAGGAGAATGAAAATGTGCTGAATGCGGCTGTTCCTCCGGAAATACGAGCTATCAAAGAGCCGCTGTTTGTTGATCCTACAGTGCCTGGGGCTGCCAGGTACAATTTGTGCCCTCGGCTGGGGGACGGTGTACCAAAAGAGAAGAAAGATTAGTTAGGGATGGACTGTGTAAGTCAGGACGTACTTTGCTATAGTTCCAACGGAGTTAGGATAGGGTAATGAGAGTTTTGTGCACTGTTTGAACATTGGACAGGATAGATCGAAGTATCCCTTGGGGGTATATTATCCTGGTCGGCGTGGGATATGAGCTTAGGACAGAGCAAGCTCCACTGCTGATGCTCAAGAGTGCCAATGTATTGATGGACAATAGGAGCCTGTACCAGTGAAGCTCTGACGGACACTGGGAACTTGCATATTTCCTTGTATTTTGCCCCCATTTCATCATTCGTTATGCATCCCTTTGGTAGAATGGTTGCTGAGGAAGAGCAGCCAGTGATACTTGTTGCCCAGCACAATGCAGTGTGGACCCGTAAACAAAAGATAACATGTATTGCCCTTTTGATTTTGCTGTTAATCATGTTATGTGGGGTACCATGGGTTTTGGAACGTGATCAAAGTGTACCTTTACATAGTAAGAATAAGATTGTTCTTCAAGTCCGAAAGAAAAGGACAGCTGCAAGCAATGTGTTTCTAGATACACACAAGAGGTTCTTTGGAGAAGGGACTGCTTGTTACCCCACTGAATCTGTCATTAGTCTATGGACAACATATCCATTGTCAACTGTCAATTATACCTATACTCGGCCCCTTGACTTCAGAGAAGTGCAAGGAGTATTTGGGTTTGGCTATCCAGGCCCTTGTCTATATCATAGAAAGCCATGAAGAATAGGTTATCCGGGGTGTGACAACAACACTTATTGCGACAACTTCTAAATGGAAAAACAGAATGGAACTCTGGTGGGTTACCAGTATAAGGAATTGACAGTTCCCCGAGAAGCTGGTTATTACCCTGCATGTTGTCCAATTATCAATTTTACTGACACTATACTGTATGTCAATTGTTCAGGGATAGTATTGTGTAAGGGCACGTACTCTTTGGTAAATACAAAGGACCCCAGTAACTTTGGAAGGAATTCCAGGTATTCTGCAGTAGATTATGATAGACCGGTGTATGCACACCCAGGGTTTTTCTTTTTGTCTAATGGGACTGATTCGAATGTCCATAATGGTACGGATGATGTGGCACTTGGGATGGTACTGCCTTTGGGTGTACCTTGCAAACATGTGAAGCCTAAAGTAAGATGGGTTAAAATGACATTGACCAAAGAATTCTGTGAAGGATTGACAGATCTCGAAGTCAATAGCTATAGTAATGGTATTACTTTTGGATACATTCTTTCTTCCATAATTACATTTGGTGGTACTGCTATGGCCAGGGGTGAGAAAGCTAGAGAATATTTCGTATGTAAGCTGCAAATATTGTCTAACTCCACAGTAGAAGCTTTGCGCGACATCACCACCCAATTGGAAAGTATGCAAATATATTCCAAGCAGACTAGATATGCAGTCGATTTCATCCTAGCTAAGAGTGGTGGTGTGTGCACGGTAGTAGGAGACCAGTGTGTAGTCGGGATCACAAATATAGAAAAGAATATTACCCAACACATTGCAGACATCTTAGAACATGTTAAAGGAATGGAAAGTGGGAACTGGAGTTAGTCTCTTTTTGGCAGCTGGGGTTGGATCTTTGAAAAGGTGATTTATTTAATTGTGATCTTGGTCTCTTGCTGTGTCCTTGTTCAATGCCTTCCCTTCTGTTGTTTTTATTGCACCACTCTTCTCACTCCTAAGAGGAAAATATAGATTCATGATACCAATGCTGCAATTATGGTTCAAAAGGAGGTCGATGACCTCATGCAGATAGATGAGGGCATGTTCGAGACTTCTTCCCTCCTTACGGTCTCTCTTCCTGATGTTGACAATATGGAGTGCTCTCAAGAAGTTTACATATGGTTCTCTGTTTTATTGATTTATATGCTCTTTGCTATCACTAGAAAATGTTTAGCTCATGCTACAAGGAGGGTCTGTTAGAATAGAAAAATTCATGTTTGCGCATTGTTCTATGTATGTTAGCATTCACAGCGCCATTTTCTATGTTGGTGCCATTTTGAGATAAGCGAAACTTATTCTTTGCTATTTCTGAGAAAAGGCCTCTGTTGAGTTGTGTTTCTCCATGGCTATGTTTTGCTTCACTAATGAATACACTGTTCTTATTAGCGCATACCTTTCCCTCTAGATAGAGGCCTTCTCCCACTTGTCTAGTGGCGGGTACGGGCAGAGCGACCTTGAGTAGTAGATAGTGTGTGCCTGGCCTCAGAATCGAAACTTATTCTTTGTACTTCACTGTTTTGCTGCATCTGCTTGGAAAATTCCACAGTGGTTGTGCCTTCATTGGTTCCAGGATGTACATAAGGTATCTTTATGCTTGCTGATCCCAGTCCCTCTGCAGCACTCCTAAGCAACTGGGCAGACCGGGCTCCACTCTGAGTGTACCTGAATAAACAGATATTGGTTTGTATTCTCTACTGTCCGACCGACTCTTCATTTGGTAGGGAAGGCTGAGAGGGGGTCATGAGTGACCCAGGTGACCCTAATCGGGCCACTTCCTTCAAGGTGTTTTACCTGTAGTAGAGTGTGGTGTGATCTTATATGCTTCCACTCTTTTACGGACTTCCTCCTTCCACACCAAACCATTATCCTTGGCCATATGTATGGCTTCCTTTGGTACTCAATTAAAACGCTCCACTATTCCATTAGTTTCTGGGTGATGAAGCACACATTTCTTATGTCTTATGCCACACTCAGCTAAAACAGCCTCCATCTCTTTAAAAAGCAGCTGTACCCCATTGTCTGTTATCAGCATTCTGGGTATACTTTCCCTTCCAAATGTTTCTCTTAAAAACGTTTACCATATGTTTAGTCTCAATCCCTCGTGTAAAATAAACTTCCGACCATCTTAAATATATATCTAACAAAACAATCATAAATGTTTTGTACCCCTCTCCATATATTGGGCCAAGAATGTCTAATGCAAATGGTAATTCCTCTTTAACTCCTCAAAAAGATTTACTTTCCACACTCTTCTTATTGTTACTGCCCCATCAAGTTTTCAGTAAATGCAGAACCTCTTGTAAAGTTTGATCAAATTCCAGTTCTGATCACCATCTCTCTTCCGATACAATGGCCGTACTAATTTCACAGACCATTTCCTGATTAAACTCCTTGTATCATCTTCAATATTTCCACTTCGAGTCTCCTCATCTGAGGTCACTAACCTAGATAAAGTAGCTGCTACATTGTTATCTACTCCTGGAATATATTTTATTTCAAAATCATATTCCTGAGGAGCTATGACTTATTTGATAATCCTACTAGAAACTGCATCTATGACTTTCTTTTTAAACATCTCACAGAGTAGTTTGTGATCTATTCTGATTTCAAATGTGCTGCCCCATAGAACGTTTTCTAGTTTTCTGATAGCCCAACATACTGCACTTGCCTCTCTCTCTATGACTGAGAATTGTTTTTTGATCCTTTCAAACTTCTTGAGAGAAATAGTATTGGATGTTGTGAGCACTGTTCACCCTGCTTTAAAACTGCTCCTAGTCCCTTAACACTTGCATATGTTGTAAGCACAGGATTCTTCTTAGGTTCAAAGTTCTTTAGTTTGGGTGCTGCACTCAACTTTTCATTCACTTCCTTAAACTCTGCTTCACAAAAGAGTCTCAATTGAATTGTGTTCCTTTCTTGAGTAAATTTTTCATTACAGAGCATATTTCTGCAACACCCTTCACAAATTTATGATAGAATTCTGTCATACTAAGAAATTACATCGACTCTTCTCTGTTGGATGGTGTTTTCAAATGATGTAAGGAATTAACTAGCTCCTCTTTGGGAGTTACATCCTCACCAGTGATGGTGTGACCTATATAATCAATGGACTGAATTTACATTTTTCTAACTTCACCGTAAGATTTGAGATTTCAAGTTTTCTTAACACCTGTCTTACTCTCTGATCATGCTCTGTAAATTTTCTAAAGATCTCTGAAAAACAGATGCAGCAGACTCCAATCCAAATGGTAATCTTGCATATCTGAAAGTTCCAAATGGAGTGATGAATGCTGTAAGATCACGAGACTCCTCATCAAGTGTAATCTGGTGATAAGCTGATGTGAGAAGTGTGGTGGAAAATACTTTCCCACCATCAAGCAATGTGAGCAAATCTGTAATGTTAGGCAAATAATGTAATATATACATAAAAGTGAGATGGCAGCTATGCTGTACCACACACAGTTATATTTCACTGTTATATATATATTACACACCTCCCCTTTTCAATAAACAAAAAATGAGATAAACAAAACTATTGACAGCACTCCTGTGAAATGCTGCAGACCTAGCACAACCACAAAGCTACTTGAGCGCTTGAGGAGCTAAGCGTATCAAGAATGCTTAACAATTTTAATGGAAGTTGTGCTCTCAAAGTGAGACAGAGTGAACACCGGGTGTTTGCAGTGAGCCAGAGTGCCCACCGGCTCTTTGCAGTGAGACAGAGTGCCCACCGGGTGTTTGCAGTGAGCCAGAGTCCCCACCGGCTCTTTGCAGTGAGACAGAGTGCCCACCGGGTGTTTGCAGTGAGTCAGAGTGCCCACCGGCTCTGTGTAGTGAGACAGAGTGCCCACCAGCTGTTTGCAGTGAGACAGAGTGCCCACCGGGTGTTTGCAGTGAGTCAGAGTGCCCACCGGCTCTTTGCAGTGAGACAGAGTGCCCACCAGCTGTTTGCAGTGAGACAGAGTGCCCCCCGGCTGTTTGCAGTGAGACAGACTGCCCACCGGCTCTTTGCAGTGAGCCAGAGTGCCCACCGGCTGTTTGCAGCATGGCCCGCTGTTTGTACATCATCCTGAATTATAGAGGTGATGGAGCGCTTCAAAGCTATCCGTGGTCATGCCGCTTCAACATACTAAACAGATGCCATTGTTAGATTTTAAAAAATGCGGCACAAGCTACGCTTCAAGAAGTGTCATCGAGTGCTGAAATAACTATCACTGGAGTTCAAAGCCGTTCAAGTGCTCTGCTGAAGCCGTAAATCATTGACATGGAAATTCAGCGGCTCTTGAAATCTCTTGAATGCACAAATTGAGACAGAGAACGCGCTTAAAAAATGCTGCAGCGTGTTGAAGTATCCAGCGCTGAAGAGGAGAGCTGCTCGAGAGCTCCATCGAAACAAGCCCTTCTTGAAATGGAACCAGTGTAATTTATAACTAAAGCCCTTCTTCAAACAAACCAGTGTCATTCATAACTAATTAAATTCAAGCGGTACATGCTGAGATTATTAACGCTGAATGGCAGAGCCTCTCGAGCGCTCGGTTGAAGTAATTAGTGCTGAACGGTTCATCAAAGCAAACCATTCTCCAAACTGAACCGTTGCCAATTGCAATAAATATATTCTCGCTTGGCACCGGTGCTGATGGCAGTACAGTTCAGTTAACTGTCACATATAAATTAACCCTGGGTATAAAATCCACTCTGCTCGCGGAGTTTGTCGATTTTTGGCAACATCATGTTCCGCGTAGAATGCGGAGTTACCGAAAAACTCTGCGCTCCGCAACGGAACAGAGTTTTTTTTGTGTTTGCGCCCTCAAAATGCGTTTTTGCGCACGCAGGAGCGACTTATCGGGATGCCTGCGGTTCGCCAACGAGATTTCCCATCCGTTCGCGAGCGCCACGAGATTTAGTAGCCGGCCGCACGGTCCCGCAAGAGTGTGCGATCGCGAACACGTCATTCGGGCGTGCCATCGGACTTCCTGCGGAAGTTTTGTGAAGATCGCGAACAGCAGAATTTGTAATCTGAAGAAGAATCTCTCTCGAGCAGCATCAAAACCTTCTCAAAATGATGATTTGGATGAAAAAAACTCCTCAGATTGACATTTGGCTGTACTTTTTGTGCAAGGAGTCCTCTTTCTTTTTAAATTTTTTTTGAAGAGTTCCTGTTCAGCAGGCTCCTCCCAGTGCTTTGTCCATCTCCTGTTCACTTTTCATTTGGATTTGGAGCTGGAAGGATCACTCTTTGGCCCACATGTATCAAGCGTTTTACCGTTCGCAAACGGGCCAATTCGCAGAATTGGCCCGTTTGCGAACGGTAAAAAGCCTTTTGGGATGTATCATCCCAAAAGGCATTCGCAAAATACAGAATCGCAATTTTTGCGATTACCTATTTTGCAAATGCATTTAGGGAATCGCAATTTGCGATTCCTTAAATGCAATGCAGGAAGCAAGAAAAAATTGCGACCTGGCTTTAGTGAATCGCAAATTACCACCAACTTCAAGTTGGTGGTAATTTGCAAATTCCTAGAAAAATGCAAATTTTTGCATTTTTCATGCCCTTAGGGCATGTATGTGCACCACATGTGCATACTTACTTTTTTTGGGGGTGCTTCAGGGAGGCCTTTTGGGCCCCCTTGCATCCTTGAAATTGCATGCGCAATTTGCGAGTACCTATTTGGTACTCGCAAATTGCGAATGCAATCCTATTCATTCCTATGGGCCTCTAGGCCCATAGAAATGAATGGGATGGTATTCCTTAATAACGAATCGCAATTTGCGATTCGCTATTAAGGAATATGTAGGAATAGCACATTTTTTTGCAAATCCTACATACATTGCATTTTGCGATTCTTAAATAGCGAATTGGTAAAATTTGCTATTTAAAAATCGCAAAAGCAATTCTTGATACATCTGGCCCTTTGTGTCTGCTGCATCATATATCATTGGATTTGAGGACTTTTGGATTTGAGATTTCACAAGTAAGTTAGAAAATTGGTGTTGTCTGTTTAATTGAGGCATTGCACCTACATTTTTTGTACTTTTCATCGTTTTTTAAAAATATATTGTCGTGGGTGGCCTGTAGTTTCAGTAGGGGCCTAATTGTTTCTTTGTATGTAATTTTTCTACTAGTTTTCTTTTATAAAGGAAACATGTTACAAAGTTCACTACATTTTCTCCAACTTTTTAAAGCAATTTGCAATATTTATTTAATTCACTAGCCCAGTAGTCTGCCAATAGGCCTTTCAGCCAGTAGGCCCAGAGCTACTCATGGGTGCACGAAACAACTGTTTCTGTGGTGTCTGTTGAATTTAAACATCATTTAGGGCATGGATGGCATTGGATTGAAATGCAAAATGTGTTTTTTTTGGCATTTCACTTTTTCTTATGTGTGTTAAATAAATGCCTTTGTTGGATGTGTGTGGTTATAACTTGCAAACATTTCCTGCCCTTTGGATTTTTGTTTTCGGCATTGTTGCATTAAAGCTGTGTTGTTTAGCATGCCTCCTTACTTTGTCTAGCAAGTGTGTGAGTGTGTTTGTAATAGTGGGCCAGCATTTGCCTTGGCTGAGCCTCCCCGTGTGGCCTGGGGCCATTTTGTAAAGTCTGTGTCCATATAGGCCTGCTTGAGTTCATTGTTTTCCAGGCCTCCTGCTTGTTGTTGTTGTGAGTGGCCATGTGACTGGTGGCCATTTTGTGGTGGTGGTAGTGCTTTTCCCATAGACCTGCATGTCTTCTTTCCTTTGTTCCTCTTGGTTTATTGCTTCTTGTTGTGGCCTGCCTGGCCATGTGGCTGGCAGCCATTTTGTGAAAGCATCCAGTGACTTTTGCCATAGGCCTGCATTGTCTGTCTTCCCTTTCTTGTTGTTGTGGCCTGCCTGGCCATGTGGCTGGCGGCCATTTTGTGAAGGGGCAGCCAGTGTGCTTCTGCATTAGGCCTGCAAGCCTTCTTTCTGGTGGCCATGCCTTCTTGCCGGTTGTTGTTTTGCATGCAATTTTTTCTTCTTTTATCCAGCAAAAAATGTAGCACAGTTCACTACATTTTCTAATAAATTTGCAATATTATTGATTTGAATTGATTGATTCATGATATGGCCTAGTCTGCCAATGGGTTTTCCAACCAATAGGCCCAGTGCTACTCATGGGTGCATGAAACAACTGTTTCTGTGGTGTCTGTTGAATTTAAACATCATTTAGGGCATGGATGGCATTGGATTGAAATGCAAAATGTGTTTTTTTGGGTTTTTTTTCACTTCTTTCATGTGTGTTAAATAAATGCCTTTGTTGGATGTGTGTGATTGTTATGTAACTTGCAAACCTTTTTTAGCCCTGTGGATTTTTTAGTTTTTGGCATTGTTGTATTAAAGCTGTGTTGTTTAGCATGCCTCCTTTGTCTAGCCAGTGTGTGAGTGTTTTTGTAATAGTGCGTGGACCAGCATTTGCCTTGGCTGAGGAGCCTCCCATGTGGCCAGGGGCCATTTTGTAAAGTCTGTGTCCATATAGGCCTGCTTGAGTTCATTGTTTTCCAGGCCTCCTGCTTGTGGTTGTTGTGAGTGACCATGTGGCTGGTGGCCCTTTTTTTGGTGGTCGTTAGTGTGGTTTTGCCATAGGCCTGCATGTCTTTCCTTTGTTCCTCTTGGCTTATTGCTTCCATCCATTGTCAGCTGCAGCTCCTTTAATGCTGCATCCCATGTGAAGCACAATGCCAAACCGGGTCCGTTACATTTGTATTTTTGTTCTTCTTCTTTCCTATCCTTCCTGAGTGTACTGTACACTACAGTACACCAACCATAAAAGCCCTTGTTATTGTCAAAGTCTCACAAATGGCTACACTGTATTGTTATGTTTTTTTAATAACTGAGGTAATAAATGTAATAATATTAATAACACTAACAAGTGTAACCACACACTAAGTTATATATTATATTTGTTTGTTTCTACTAGTAGTAATTGAACCACAACAATGAATGTCACGTTTCACTGATGTTCTTCTTGCTTCTTTGCTTTTAGGTGCACAAAAGAGGAGGCAACAACATCACCCATTGTACTGCCAGACAGAAGTCCTGCTGCGCATGACGTCATGTGACGTGTAACCACAGACATCTCTTCAACTTGTGCCACTGCGTGCTGCTGACATCTTCAAGATGGCCCCAAAGAAAGGTACCAGGTTGAGTACCAAGAAAGTTGCCAGTGAGAAGAAGGCACTGTCACTTACCAAGACCGGTATGTCGCCCAAGACCTTTTTTGGGAAACCAAAAATTGCGCCTGTAGCAGTGGCGTCCGGGGAGCAAGCTGGGAGCAGCACCCCCGCATCAGTGGACCCAACCCACCAACCTAGGCCCAAGCCCATGTCTGTCACAGATGCAGCCAGTCTAATCATGAGTCCAACGCCGACAAGCAGTGATGTTGAAATTGACTTATCGTTATCACAAAGTAGTACCCAATCAATGCAGGAAACTCAGATAAGTGGGCAACAACAGCCGCAACCACCCCCAATAGTAGTTGTTCCTCCCGAAGTAGGGGCAGTTCAGGAGATCGAGCTGCCTGCAGAGGAAGAAGAAGAGCAAGCCACTCTTTCAGAAGATCCATTGTCTTCCATATCCCCAGCAAGGAAAAGGAGGGTTAGTCCATCAACTTCTTCTGAAAGCCCCCCTTCTGATAATCTAGACAGCACTAGGAAGCCGCATCAGTCTAAGAGTGAGAAACGCCACGAGACAAGGCTAGGAAAAAGGAAGATTCCAGAAAGCCTTAGAGTTATGGAGGTAGATGTAGAAGAGGAGGATGATGACGAGCCAGTAATCATGGACATTAGTCCCGCCCCATTGGAGACCAACATTACCATATCCCAAATTGCTGTGAGGGATGTGGCATGGATACCACCAACACAGATCATAACACCACCTCCAGCTTCCATATTTCGCCGTCAGCAACGTACATCCACCACAAGTACCACCACTGTAGAAGTAGGTCCTGCAGAGAGTCAAACTTCATGCCCACCTGCCAGTTCATCCGGCATTGCAAGTGGCACCAGCAGTAGCACCAGAAAGTCACCTCCCCAGGTTGGGACTTCTTTTCGGTTAGCAAGAAAGAGGTGAACATTGCTATATGCTCCATTTGTTGACAAGGTGTTAGTCGGGGTAATCTTGGTACAAACTATGGTACCGGAGGCCAAACAACCCATCTGAAAAAACACCACTTGATCCAGTGGGAGGTGCACCTTAGCGGTCAAAAAACTGCACCCATTGCTCTTGGTGGGGATGAAGAAGTAGAAGATACGATTGCCTTGTAAGGTGAACAAGAGGGAGACATTTTCTCTGGTACACATAGTTGCCCTGTCCCCAGCAGTGCAGTGGTACCGCCCACATCCTCATCAGCAACATCTCACTGGTACAAGAGTAAGAGTCAGGCTGAGACATCAAGGGGTCCCATGCAAGAGAGTACTGCAACGAAAAAACGTGCGGCGTTGATCCTAACAACATCTGGCGTCAAGAAGTCACCTGCATCAGTGGCACCAGAAAAGAAAAAAAATCCAGCCTACCATTCTCAGCATGTTTAGGTCGGAGGGGCAGTACGAATGCAACCACCCAATGGCACGTTTGTACAATGCGATGCTGGCTAAAATGTTAGCGCTGGACCTCCTCCCTTTTTCTTTTGTGGAAGTAGTGGGCTTTCTTGAATTTGTGACAGCCATCTGCCCAAAATGGAAGGTTCCCAGCTGGTCCTATTTCGCCAGAGTTGCTGTTCCAGCACTACATCACGATGTGCTGGAATTGCTTGGACAAGCTTTGCAGCAGAGTGCTGTTCACAATATCCAGCTGACAACAGACATGTGGACCAGTTGCCAAGCCACCGATTACATGGATCTCTTTTTTTGGGGTTAGAGAAAAGATATCTGCAGCAGGTGTTGTTGACACTGCTGAGATTTTTAATGACACTCGGAAACATGCAACTGTAGCCATGTTCGCCATGGAGAAATCTCATACTGCTGCAAACATTTTGGAAGACTTTGACAGCAAGGTCTTTGTATGGCTGCGCCCAAGAGGGCTTAACATTGGTTTTGTTGCCACAGACAATGGCAGTAATATAGTTAAGGCCATGTACGATGGTGGCTATTTCAGGGTCCTGTGTTTGGCGCACTGCATTAACATCATTGTTCAAGACTTTCTGAAAAAAGAAGACTGAGTCAGCAACTTACTGACCACCTGCAGAAGAATCTGCACACATTTCAGCCTTTCATTTAAAGCCCGGAAGCAGCTGTGGATCATTCAACGTGACCATAGAATGCCAGTTAAAGCACTCATCCAGGAGGTGCCAACACGTTGGAACTCAACTTATTACATGCTTGAACGTATGTTTGAGCAGTACAGACCAATCAATGAATATGTCATGCAAAGAGGAGATGCTACTGTGAAAGGTATGATCATTGAGATGGACCAATGGGGTCTAGTTAAATGCCTGACAGAGATGCTACTTCCTTTTGAGCTCTTCACATGTGAAGTCAGCAAGGAGGACTGCACTAAGGGCCAAGCTATCCCATTGTTGCACATGCTACAGGAACAGCTGAAGCGGGTGTCTGCAATGTGTATGCAGGTGTGGAGGAAAAAAAAGAAGCATATGAGTTGGTGGAGAGCTTAACCCTTCGCTTATCTGAAAATACTAGGGTGCAAACAGGCATTGTGTCATCCAACCATTACATTTCTGCCACAATTCTGGATCCACGGTACAAACAAGTACTGAACACATTGATTCCTTTTTTAGAAGGGGAGGTTGGCAAGTACAAAACTTGGATAGCTGCGGAAGCCAGTCGCTTAGAACAAGAACGGCTGGGAATTAGAGGCCTGCTACTCCAGGCCACAACAAGTACTGGGGTGCAGCCGGCGCCAAGTTCAACTTCAGAGCCTGAGGGCAGTGCGGTTGGCTCACAGCAGTCAAAACCACCAACAACACCAAGAACAACATCAACAACAACAAGAACAGGAGCATCAGCCCCACCAAAATTGGCACAGGAATGGTTTCTACAGCAAGGGCTTGTTAGGTCCAGTGCTGAGGCAAAGGCAAAAGAGGCTGAGCAAAGCAGAGCACCCCTGAGCATTGAGCAGATGGTCCAGGCCTATCTGGATGACCCAACAGAGGTCTACATTGATCAAAACCCATTGGTGTATTGGTATGGGAAAAGGCGCCAATGACCAGTGCTCTGCAAGTTGGCGATAAACTATCTGGCTTGCCCTGTCGCAAGTGTCTCTTCTGAGCGTGTTTTCAGTGCCTGCTGGTGCCGTTCTGACAGTGAGAAGGACCAGTCTCTCACCCCAAAATGTGGAGAGGTTAACCATGATCAAAATGAATCAGCACTTTATACCACCGGATTACACCATACCTGAAGTAGCACAGCAGGAAGATGATGACGGCGACTTAGGTCATGGAAGTAGTGTGTTAGATGACCTACTTCTGGGTGAACCACCAGAGTTTGAGGACGAGCTCTACTTCACTGACAACTAGGCTTTCGACTTGTTACTTTCTTTCTTGCTTATTTACTTTTATTACTTGTGTGTGTCTCTATCTTTCTGCTTCGAATCACAACAAATCCATCACCACCGTCTTACTCTTTTATTGCCAGATTGGAGTTGCAACTGTGTGCAATCAGTGAAGAAGTAAGTCCACTCCCCGAGTCCTGCTCCAGTCCACTCCTGACTCGCCCTAAATCCATTTCCCTCAAGCCAGACATTGGATGGAGAATAGTACAAGAAATGTGTGCCTGCCTCGTCGAGTCCCTCTAAAGAACCTGACTATAGCTATCCTCTTTTCCGAGTCGAGAGGGACTGCCCCTTATGAACAGGTAAATGATGGCATGCATTGGACGCTGACTCTGAGTGATTGGTGTTTGTGTTGATGTTGTGCATGAAGTCTACTAGTATAATCTACACACAAAAAAGTGACTCAACTCAATGTTTCCCTTCTTGTTGTTTAATAACAAAATTGTACTACTGCAGGCCGATTCATTGCATTTTTGATTCTGGAATCTGGACTCACTCGGTACACTACAGAGTTGGACACCATGATGACCATACTGTACTAGCAGTCAGTCAGTAGGATCGGAGATGATTGATGAAATAACTCAGGGCGTTTCATGAAGTGGCATAAAAGGAAAACAAGTCAACAACAACCACACCAGACCTACATGTCTGTGTAGTGGTGGAGGCGAGTGTAGTGGTATGACTGACAGCGGTGCATTGATTTAGTTACTTAATTTGGAAAATGCTATGTTGCTGTATATGTGTGCTCAGTGCTGTCTGGCTCAAAATCTAAGCTAAGTGGAGGTTGGGTGGGCGCCGCGGGCCTGCTCTGTCCTGTTGTTGTTGTCGGTTAATTCTGGAAACAGAGTAGACATGATTTAGCCATGCCGCCTCTGAAAGTGTCCTTGTTGCACTCCTCCTTAATTTATGCATTTTAACTTTACTTTTCTCCTTGATTTTTCGATATCCCTTTTGTTTTTCCATCTACACTTACAGGCCGGCCTTTACCCTGTGCTATACCGGGAAAAACAACTCACATTTACCTTACCAAACCTGCATCCGCCAGGCAGGCAGTGGCACCCAAGATTGACAGACAGAGCATCCATGGAAGGAAAGAAGAACCAAGAGGAATGCCGAGATGCAATCCCAATTTGACCATAGCATAGTAACTTATAGTATCATCATCTTTTAATTTGATTCATTTTTTCTCTTTAATCATTACAACTGTGTGTGTTGTTGTTTATTATGTATGCTTATATATTTGACCCCTACAGCTATTTTTTAATTTTCTTTGCTAGCTTTAAAAGGAAGCCCGTACAACAGAACATAAAATATATGTAATTTGGGTCTCTCTGGGGGCAGACAGGCAAGGCAATTGCATAATGATAATAATTATAATATGCTGCTGCCCTGTACTACTAGTCTAGTACTACTTATCATGAACCATCAAGTCATCATCATGCATGCATTTCCTTTTTCTCCCTTAACAGATTTATGATGGTTGTCTGCCAAGATTGTGTGTTGTCCATGTGTAGTGTTTGTCTTTGTCAAACCTTTCCCTCAAATACCCCTTCCCAACCATTCATCAAACCCTAACCCTCTTCCCCGGGCTGTGTGATTTATATTGTGGTGTGACTAAATTAAATTTACACCAATAATTGATCACACACTTGCTGGGGCAGATGTGGTGAAAGCAACACTAACTCAAGGCAGGGCGAGGATCTTCTTCTGCTCTAAGTAGGTATATATATATATATATATATATATATATATATATATATATATATATATATATATATATATATATATATATATCGGCCACACTGGCAACAGATTAGATCGCCCACCCATGCTCAGTAGTATTCGCTATTCTATTTTTTTTCCAGAGGAACATAACTAACCCATTATTAATTATTAATTGCCGGCATCGATTTATCATCCTTCCAGCACTAAAGGTTACGCTTGTCTACTTCATAGGTCCAGTCAACTTCAGTTTGTTGTAACTTGCATTAGGCTATCCCTGCCACCATTATGTTTTATTTTACTTTAGCATTGCTTATCATTCATCATCTGGTTTCTTGTTTGGTAGTCTTCTTCTTGTGTACTTACTGTACTTCTACTACTCGTTCCCTAGTCTCCCTCAGGTGACTGACTGTCTCATTCTCTTTTTTTGCAAATGCAACTGTCTACTACTGCTACCACCGCCCACCATGGCACCTTAGGAAACCAAACTATCACCATGCAGCCATCGCTTCGCCTAAACATCAATCACAGGTAAGAGAAGAGGTGTGGGGGAGTCAATAATGTATATACTATGGAAATTAATTAATTCACACACCCACATCCTTCCGAGTACATACTACAAAGGGGTTTTAGTTGCAGAATGCATAGACTAGGAGGAGAGACTGACAGTAGTAGGACAAGTGAGGGTACTGAATCTATCTGTTGGTGTGTTACACTATTGGCAGATTTAAAAAACTGGCTGCGGCCCTGCAGCAAAAGGAGGAAACAAACAAGGTGACGTAAAAGAGTTACCTGCCAGAAAAGATTTGCATCATCATATGTATTGTAAAACTATAAATAATTTATTACCCCAACAAATATAAACTAGAAGAAGAAAAACCCACAACACCTGACCCACCCCTCTCCCTAACCCCAACCAAGTCTAGTAAATTAAATAAATGTCCATCCATGATTGTCAATGTCCACCTCGAAGTTCAAGAAAAGTAAACCCCAAGTTTGCCCAACTCCCAACAAACCACCCACCCAAAAAAAGATTAAAAAAGGGGCAAGGGTCGAAGACTGAGGTCTAGCGGCTGGGGTGCCGGCTAGATCCCTCCAGGACCTCCTCCAGCTTGGCCTCTAAGTGCACCATCCGGAGGAGCATGCGGCGCCGTAAGGTCCTGCAGGAACAACAGGGGTGGGCAGCAGTGGATGATGTTGATGAACTTGATAATGGGCGGTGGGCGGCTGCCAGAACACGGCGTCCTACCACCAGAGACACGGGGGGCCTGGCTTGGGCCCGGGGCATTGGAGGAAGAAGCTGCAGCTGACGCCTCCTCCTCCTCCTCCGCCAGGACAACCAGCTGGCGATATTCGTCCCGGATGGCCTCCAGCTTCCTTTGCCGGGCCCTGGCTGCTAACTCCTGCCTGATGGGTTTGGAAGGGGTGTCTATATCAAGAAAGAAAAAAGACAATTGTAACCAATACTCTTAGCAAAACAGTAACACAAAATTACACACATTATAGTGGCATAGTAGCACTAGCGGTTGGGGTATCCTCCTCACTTCCACTGCCCCTAAAATTTGGATGTGATGATGATTAGACTTTCAGGTACTAGGCACTATGGAGTAGAGTAGAAGTTTTCTTCTTCTCTCTCTTGTTTAGCACAATTAATCTTGTATGCATGTCAGCTCAGTCAGCTTGTGTTGTGCCCTAGACAGACATACTCGTTTCGCAGACTCATGTTATTTTACTACTGTCTGCATGTGGGGCAGCTGCACTACACAATTATATATTTTTCCACTACGGCCATACTCTGTTAAATCAATGGCAAATGCTCAGACAATTTCACTTTCACCCTCACTACTGCAATAAGGCACATGATGATGACACATGCTTATGAATGATGATATACAGCGGCACGACATCATGTCACTCACGTGATGATGATGATGACATACTGATTTGTAAGAACTAGTTGCCATGCAGCCAATAGGCCACCCATGGCTGACACAGTCAAAAATGACATGGGTAGGGACTGGAGCGGAAGTGGGCCTCGGAGTCGGAGGGAGGCGATTGGTGATGGGTGGGTAGGGTACATAATACTAGTCATGCACAATATATATGTTGTACTTGCAAACTGCTGTGAGTCAAGGGAGTATTCCATTCTGAGATACAACCTCAAACGTTTGAATCACAAACCTTGCAAAAAAACAGTCCTTGTTCTTCCCAGGGCTTTTTTCATTTATCATTGCATTGCTCTTCTAGCATTATTATTTTATACTTCACCCTTGGCTTTGGTACTCTGGCACGGTTTAATTTTCTTTTACATTCTCTTCATCCAGTCTGACTATCATAAACCTTTCACCGACAGCATACATTTGTCATAGATATAACCAACCACCACCCATGCGTCCTTGCTTGCCTTTGAGTTTGACCCCTCAAACCCCCCGGAGGATTCCTTTCACCCATACAGTTTCACCCACCCAGGCAGGCATCCTTTCTGCTTTCTTTCACCTTTCACCCATCCTTCAACTACCCATGCATCCTATCATCTTCATCAGCCACCTATATGCATCGTGGGGCCCCTTCCTTCACCCACGCATCCTTCTCTGCTCTATATTACATGTCGTCTGACTCGTTGTCTTCGTCATAAAACTTTCTCTGCTGAGTTGAAGATAGAATAGAATAGGCCATTATTTAGTCAACCCCCACCGCTAATGCTAATGTTAAGTAAAGGGTGTCTTCTTAAACTGTTCAGTGTTCTTCAACAACTTAGTCTCAGCAGAAGTACAGTGTACTACTGAGTGTACACCCTTGCAGCGAGTGTATTTATCATTCTCAATAAGTAAGGAATATGACTTACCAATGCCCGCCACTGCTGCTGGCTCACCCCCTGTAGCTGCCGCATCTGCTCCCTCCGGAGTGGCATGGCCCTCACCACTTGCCCCAGCACTGGTGGTCGGTACGCCTGCAAAAAACATTTCACATTTTTTTAGATGCCATATACGCCTCCCCTATTTATTTTTTTCATTAGCAAGATTGAAAATACAGAATTGATAATATATACACCACACACATCACTATCTACAATTCGGATACTAGAGTAGAGTAGACAGTATTGTCCTATCAAAAATAACAAAATAATATCTGGTTGGGCATTTTGTTGGTGGCAATTTTTGAAAAGCCTCTCAAGAAGAGGACAACCCAAAGGACTGTACTCAGTGGCTAGAGCTATTGGTGCATCTAATTTTTTGAAAAGAAAAAAGAGTGGCCAACTGGGCGGACATGAGGTCTCTATTAGTTGGAAAATAATGGTGCAGTCCTCCTACTCCTCATACTTCCTTCCAGCCATGGTGCACGGTAATCAGTTGTTCAGTGTTCACCATCAACTGCAGCTAATAAAAAAGTACTAGGCCTGGATTAGAAAAAGTAAAATACACCGCTTTGAGGTGTCCAACGTGAGTGGCCACCATTTACTGATTGAGCATGATGAGACAGTAAAAGAAACTAAAGCCTTCTCATCTCACACAAACCTGCGTAGAATACCTTACTTGGGCATGCAATCTGCACAGCAGATTAGTGCAACTAGAACTAGTAGTAGTAAGGAGTCCTTACTACTACTAGTACTAGTAGTAGCCTAGGACCAATGGGTTCTCTAGGTCTTACAGTACCACTACTAGGCAATCCACATATAAGGGGAGAGGGAAAGCTGAGTGGAAAGAAACCCAGAAGAAAGCAAGCTACAGACAGACTAATAGAGTCAGAGCAGAGGTTAGTCAGATGCAGTTTGATTTGATGTAAAAAAAAAATCAGACACTAGAAACAATGTTAGTAGTACTTAGTAGGTAATGGAGCAAAAACAAGAATTTAGAAACAGATAGATTGAAGAGGATTTTGGAAAAATTAAAATTAGGAAATGGAAACAATAGAGTGGTAAAAGTTAGGGAAATATTAATATATAACAACACCCAGAGGACTTACTGGGGCCAGCAGCAGAGCCATCTGCGCCTGAGGCCGCTTCCTGCTGCTCCTGGGAGGCCCCTCCAGCTCCCGCACCCGCCTCAGCACTGCCAGCAGACCCAGTCTTTTTCTTGCCCCTGGATGCTGATCATGTAAGATATAATTAAAGAGACAAAAAATGATTTGTGTTAAATAAATTAATATAATTGCTCTAAAAATATTTTTTGACAGGAAACGGCAATTGCAATAACATTGACCTATCCTAAATCAGATCGACTTTTTCGTCTAGTAGTAGTCTACTAGTATGTATCGCAGTCGAGTACCATCCGATCATTATTATTCCACAGTTCAATTCCGATTCCTGAATCCTAAACATACCTAGCCCGCCTATTCCAGACTTTGGAATGAATTGCAAAAAAATTATATTTGCTTCTAAGTTCCGATCTCATTCCCAATCATCTCTCAGTCTCAACTCCAACCCCCTTTGACGGGCGAATTACTAAGTCTGCATTTATTCTTCTTAATGCATAGATAGACGCATGCATATTGCATACACCAAATTGATTGGTTGCTATTCACTCACTATACGAACTACAAAAGGTTCTACTAGGACTGAAGTCATGTGAGAGGACGCGTGGCGCAGGCCGCTAAATTACCAAATAATACTAACTAACTAACTACTACCACTATCTTAGTGACAGGAGACAGGACAGCCTGACAGGACAAAGGAAAGGACTGGAGTCTTTCCTATCTGCATTACCTAACTTAAATTCTCTAACCTCTCTTACATAACCAGCCCAAGAGATCACAAAGTTGCAAACAAGTACAATTAGTTATTAGCGCCGAGCACGAGCACCTGTCTGGAAGTAACAATCACATAATATAAGATTTTTAAACATAAGTTACCTGCATGTAAGCAGCAGCAGCATGTTAGCTATTTGCAAAAAAATAATATTAGCAATAACACAAAACAGAAGAACACAATAGTAATTTAATTAGCTACTCACCAAGCCCCAGGACCTCAACACGTAGCAAGTCCAGCAGGTCCTGCTCCCGGTCCAGGATGTCGGACCACCAGTGCGTCAATTGGTTATGGGTGAGCAGGACCCCAGAGCAGCGAAACACTGCCCGGTGCACCCTCGCCCACCGCCGGTGACACTCCCGGAGTCCGTACCTGGACCAGGCCTACCACCTGCTGCCAGGGTTAAGGGGAGGTGGCGCTGGATAAAAAAACCAGTGTGGCCACCTCTGCCTCACTGAATAAGGCCCGTGGCTGCACCCCTTGTAGGCACTGCCTTCGGCAAGGAAGGCAGTCGCAGATCTCACTCCTCGGCCTCTTCCCCTGGCCCTTAGTTTTTTTAAGGCTCTTCGCCATGGTTCTAGGTAGGCGGGGGCGGAAAAGAAAATGTAGGAAGTAAGAAAGTAAGTAAAAGAAATTTAAAATACAAGCAATAGAAAAAGAGTGAAAAACGGACAAAAAAACACACAAAAAGTAGAAAAAAACACAAAATATACAATCAGGAATAGAGAGGGATAGATAATAAATAAAAAAGATCAGAAAAAGTTTATATAAACAAAGGATTGAAAAGATATAGGGAGGATAGAAAAACAGGCCCAGAACCATTTCAAAAAGTGAAAAACAAGATGGCCGCGCCCATTGGCGACCGCGTGGTGAAGTTCGCACAATATTTCCCCCCGAGCACGTAATAAGCATCCCCGAACACGCAATACGCGTTCCCGACCGGCAAAAACACATCGCGAACGGGCGGAACAAGCAACTCCGCGCACTTGCGGAATTCCGCGTAGCTCGCAGAGTTTTTTTGCAACTTCGTGGAATCCCGCATAGCGCGGCTACGCGAACTCCGCCCAGGCTTAATATAAATACCATTCAGAGGATTTTCCCAAAAATAGTCAATTAAAGGCTCATCATTCAGTCATCAACCAGTATAACAGAACAACATATGCCTACCAATAGCTGCTC
Source organism: Calotriton arnoldi (assembly GCA_963921515.1). Lineage (NCBI taxonomy): Eukaryota > Metazoa > Chordata > Amphibia > Caudata > Salamandridae > Calotriton > Calotriton arnoldi. The sequence goes on from CAWUFW010010996.1 coordinate 82,829, forward strand.
AGCATGATCCTGATAAATGTAAGAAGAAATGCTTCTTTAGTAAAACTCAAACTGTTGAGACCTTTGTCTTCCTGTGTATCCCATCCTCGTCACCAATGTGACAGACACCAGGTAACACCGGAGACAAGTTGTAGATTTTGAAGTATTTAATATCTACATGAAAAGGTCTCATCCAGAGAGATCAGATGCCTTAAAGTTTTGTCACCACCAACTAACACCCAGCCTCCCACATTCCATTACCTCAGTTCACAAGATTCCATCAATGTGAGATAGCAGCTGTGCTGTACCACACGCACACTGAAATCTCACTGTAATGTATATATTACAAGCAGTCACTTCCAAAAAGTGTCTTGCTTGACTCAACTGAGAAGAGATCTTGTAGGCATTGCACACTGGCCATCAGTCACTTCCATAATGTGTCTTCAAGGACTCACCGGAGGACAGGTCCTGCAGGGAGTGCACACTGGCCAGCAGTCACTGACATAACATGTCTTCAAGGCCTCACCAGAGGACAGGTCCTGCAGGGAGTGCACACCAGCCAGTAGTCACTCCCATAACATGTGTTCAAGGACTCACCAGAGGAGAGGTCCTGCAGGGAGCGCACACTGGCCAGCAGTCATTTCCATAAAATAATTTGTCTTTGAGGGCTCACAGAAGTAGAGGTCTTGCAGGAATTGCACACTAGCCAGCAGTCACTTCCCTAATGTGTCTTCAAGGCCTCACTAGAGGACAGTTCCTGCAGGGAGTGCACACTAGCCTGCAGTCACTTCCAAAAAGAGTCTTCAATGACTCACCGGAGAAGAGGTCCTGCAGGGAGTGCACACTGGCCAGCAGTCACTTCCCTAATGTGTCTTCAAGGCACCACCAGAGGACAGTTCCTGCAGGGAGTGCATACTGGCCAGCAGTCACTTCCCTAATGTGTCTTCAAGGACTCACCGGAGGAGAAGTCCTGCAGGGAGTCCACACTGGCCAGCAGTCACTGCTATAATATATTGTGTCTTCAAGGGTACGCCAAGGAGAGGTCCTGCAGGAATTGCATACTAGCCAGCAGTAACATCCATAACGCATCTTCAAGGACTCACCGGCGGAGAGATCCTGCAGGGAGTGCACACCTGCCAGCAGTCACTTCCATAATGTGCCTTCGATAGCTCATCAGAGTAGAGTTCCTGCAGGGAGTCCATTTAGTCTACTAAAAGTTTAAAATATATGCTACCAGACAATTAATCCAAATAGTCTTCAATTTTCTAATGGGTAATTTTTCTTTCATTCTAAGGACTCTGATTATTATGTTTATTTCTTTTGTTATAAAGTAAGTTATTTTAAGCATTGAAACCTGTTGAAATAGCTTTCTATGCAGTCACTTTCTATGCAATATTTTAATTTTTTTCTGATGTGTTTTTGACTATGATGTTAACTATGTTAAGTGTTCTAGGAGGTAATTTAAGGAGCATTTGCTTCTTAATGTGCTTATAATTATAAGCATCCTGTTAGTTCAGCTTTTTTATTCAATAAAATTAATTACTGTGAAAAATAAAGTAATAAACCACAGTGTTATATGCACTCTATTTTTTTTTTGTTTAAATTTGTTTATTGGGTTTTAGCATAACACATAGCAGATTGATGTAGTACAATTGTAATAGAACGACATATGTTTGCAGTAAGGACAAAAAGGAGAATATTTGCTTGCTGATGATCGAGTTTACAATAGCTTTTCATACAGTACACAAATAACATTTCTCGGTGGTACATTCTGGGTGCTATCTGTTTAGCAGGTTCAAATACTTTGGTAGACATGTGTAAGAACCTGGCTGGGTATGCTTCCCGAGGGCCAGGAGGTATGTCTATCCCCATGCTGACGTATGGGTGCTATGTAGTGTGGTGAGTGATGAATGCATTCCCTATTGATAATCACCGGCTGTGGAACTGCCGATGGAGAGTATTAACTTCAAACTTTGGGGATGAACTGGGGAAGTTGTGAGGGGACGGCGGGGATATGTATCGCTGAGATCCATTATGCGGTTGGTCATAGTGGGACTTCACAGTGTGAACGTATGTATGTGGGGGGGGCCTTTACGGGCAGTCATGGCTTGGCGTGTGGGGCTTACTGGGTTGGCCTGGATATGGCATCTGCCTTAGGTCCTTGGGCTTAGCCTATTACATACTGCTGTTGGTTCGATCGGGGATATGTGTGGCATCTGGGGTGGAGAGGCCTCAGGTGCTTCCGCAGGTGTGGTTTCGTGTTTGAATTGGTGCAATATCTGTGCCCACTCCAGAGATATGGGGTGATTGCGCGTTCCCTTCACTTCCTCATCCCTCAACACCTCTTCTTCTGCTGCACCCCACTTTCGCACCGCACCCACCCAGGCTGCATCCGGGGGCCCCTCCGGGGCCCGCAAATACATGGCTAGTCCCCTCTTTGCCAAAAGTATAGCTAGGGACTCGAAGCGACCCTGTACTTTTTCGGATTTCCGCTTGCAGAATATCCCGAGGGCGCACGCTTCCCATGTAGAGATGTTCATGATGTTTGTCGTCACTCGGAGTGTCTGATGTATTTTATTCCAGTATTGCTGGATAGTGGGACAATCCCAAAACATATGTTTGAAGCCAGCCTCAGGGGTCTGACAAGGGGGATATGTAAAGTGTGTGTCTGGATAAAACCGACGAAGGCGTTGTGGCGTGAGGTACACTCTATGGAGAATGTTAAATTGTATGTTTTTGAATCGTGCGTTCCTGGAAACCTTTTTTGGGTATTCTAGTGCCTTCTCCCATTCCTTATCGTTGAATGCCCTTCCTACCTCGTTTTACCATGTCTGCCGTAACGTGTGCAGCGGCTTAAGAAGCAGTTCCCTGATAGCCTTATAGAGCCAAGTAATTAGGTGTCGACCCGCCCCCATATGCAGAATTGTGTGCAGTACCAGATGTGTCGGGGGTTCCCCCTCATTCAAATCCCAGCATTGATAACTACTGTCTAAGAGTTGCCTATGTAGTAGGAATTGGCCCGGAGGGAGGCTGTAGTCCGCCACCATTTGGTCATAGGTCCGTAACCGTCCGTCGTCAAATAGTGATTCCACCTCAGTGACATAGTGTTCAGTCCATACCTGAAGGGCTTGGGTAGTGTAGTATTTGTCCTTTCGGGGGAACCCTACCAGTAGAAGTAGGGGGGAGTATAGGGGCTTGTCTCGTGACATGCGGGGTATCTTCAGCATGCACGAACGGGCTATTGACACCTGTAGGGGGTAAGTGTGCATCGGTTTGGTACCGGGCATTAGCATTCTCCGTATTGCCGGGAGAGGTATCCGTCCTTCATCAGTGGTTGTCTCTGCTATATGCCGCCCGGCTGTCCAGTGCGATAACCACTGTAACTGCGCTGCCAGAAAGTACGCTTCGAATGATGGTGCCCCCAAACCCCCTTGATCCGTGGGCAGATTCAGTGTGGTTAGTGCTACCCTATGGCGACCCGTTCCCCAAATCAAGGAAGCAAGCAGCATGTCCAACTCCCGGAAAAAGGGGCGCGCTGGTATCACTGGAAGGTTAGCGAAGTGATAGAGTAGTTTGGGGACTATAATCATTTTAGCGAGGGCTACTTGGCCACTAGGGGCTAGAAGTAATGTTCTCCAGAAGCCTACCGCCGTCCTTATTCCCGAAGAATGAGACATGCTGCAGTGGGGAATTGAGTACTTGCCCTATCTTGTACGTGAAACAGCCTACGTAAATTCTGGGAGGTATTTTGGCCCAGGACAAACCTACTTTGGTCTGGGTGAATGAGCGGTGGGAGAATTGGGGCATAGCAATCTGCCAGTATTTTACCCAGTATTTTACAGTCTGCGTTAAGTAGTGTTATGGGCCTGTACGAGGCCGGGAGCGTCGGGTCTCTGTGAGGCTTAGGGAAGGTTACTATGATAGATTCACGAAGTGATCCTGGGAGCTCGCCTCTTTCTAGTGCATCGTCGTACATGGCCACAATGCAGGGGGTCAGTAGGGCTGAGAAGGCGCTGTAATATTCCAACGGGAAGCCGTCGATTCCCGGGGCTTTATTACGCGCCAATGCTCTAATGGATTGGGTGACTTCTGGGGACGAGATCTTCACCTCCAAGGTTTTCTTGTCTGCTGACGGGATACGGGGTATGGGCAGCAGGCGGAGGAAGCGGGTTACAGCGTGGTGGTCCTTCTGCGCTGGGGCTTGATAAATACCCGAGTAATAGTCGTGAAATATGTGCAAGATATCTACCTGCGAATAGCGGGGGATCCCGGTCTTATCAATTAGTTCCGTAACCGGCTTCATGTCTGTGTCTTGCTTGGCTAGCCATGCTAGGAGCATCCCAGCTCTATTGCCCTCTCTGTGTACCTTAGTGGCGTACATCCTAAAGTTGTACTTACGTAAATCTCTCATGGCCTCTGCATGTGATGTCTTGGCTGTCGCCACTTGGGTAGGGGTGGCCTCACCCGCATCAGCCTTTTTCGTTAATGCTGCTAAAGCTACCTCCGCTCGCTATATTGATTGTTCAAGTGTTTTACGTATGCCCACTATCTGTTGTATACAATGCCCCCCTGGCGGCTACTTTGAAGCGTCCCATTCTATTAGCCTGGATGCCGCCGTGCCAGTGTTTAGTGTGAAATACTCTTGAATGTGGACCCCATGGTCGTGGCAGAACGCCTGATCTGTGAGACAATCGCGTGGCAGCCTCCAAGTGGGCACGGGGGTGAGGTGAGTATGTGTGCATCGTGGTCTGACAAAACCCTACCAAGATAGTCAGTGTGTTGGACTCTTGGAAGTAGTACTGTGGAGCAGAGAAATCTGTCAAGCCGCACTCGCAGGTTGTGTGGAATAGAGTGGAAGGAGTACAGCTTAGTGACTGGGTTCCGTGTCTGCCATGCGTCCGCCAGTGCCCAGTGCGTTACCCAGTTTTGATATTGTTCTGTCTGCTTGCGCGCAGGAGATTGCGCTGGTGGGGGGTGGGATCTGTCAAGGTGGAGGTCTAGAGCACAGTTGTAATCGCCTCCGAAGAGCCACGGGACGGATGTGTATTGGGTTAATACCCCCGTGAGGTGACGCCAGAATCGTTCTTGCTCTACATTAGGAGCGTATATGCTACCCAACAGTACCATCTGGCCCTCTAGTAACCCCTCAAGTAAGGCATATCGGTCATCTTTGTCTACTGTATGCGTATGCTCCCTGAAGGGAGTCCCTGGCCTTATCCAAATCAGGGCACCCCTAGCGAACGCTGAGTAAGTCGTGGCACATATAATACCTCGCCACTTCTTACGTAGGCGATCTACCTCAGCAGTCATTAAGTGTGTATCCTGTAGGAGAGCAATCTGTGCCTGCTGCTTTTTTACATACGCGTAGACGGCGTATCGCTTACTTGCAGTATGCATACCCCTGACGTTTAGCGTAAGGAGCGTTATATCTGTATTAGGAATCTTGTGGGTCATACTGTTGAGTGAATAAGAGTAGACTGTTCGGTCGTGGTGTCGGATCTAGCCCCTGTAGCTCCTCCTCTTTGTATCAACCACCTGCGCGCATTCCAGCATCCCGCCCGTGTGTCTCACTAGGGGTTATTTAGGAACGGGTAGTGGGGGAAAGGGTCTAACTAAATAACGGGAAATATTCCCAACTGGAGGGACGTATCACTCGAGGCGATATGTCCAAACTAGACGTTATGCACTTTCCTTAGTGCGTAACCTGAGGGGGGTTTGCCTTTCGTCTCTGCCAGCCATTACTCTCACGGCTGCCTGCATTGAAGCAATATACATGGGATGCTTGAGGGAGTCCCCTTGACGTCGCCCAACTGTGATGCCTTAGCCTTGCACCCAATCCAGCAACAGTCAGAGTACTTTGTCATGGCGGCACACGTGTCTATAACGGTGTCCTCTTGCTGGGTACTTAGGTCTTGATGGGAACATCACTTCACTTCTGCCTCACCCCATAACGGCCTTCAGACCAGCGTGTCCGCCGTTTGAGGAGTCACCAACGGTGGAGTGACTGAGCCATCTCGGGAGGTGTTCGTGTCACTAACTTCTTCTTCCAAGGTGAAGATATGTGGGCCATTTTCCCCATCTGAGCTTTCCAATGTCAGCCCCAACTCTGCTGCCGCTTGCAGTACCTTACTGCATTTTTTTGCTCTAGGCTTGGGGAGGTCTTTACAGAGGGTCCAGGTCGGGGGCTCAGGTGCTTCAGAGTTACCCTTTTGTATTGTCGCCGCTGTTGTCTGGGGGACCGATTTTTGCGTGTCGTTCCGGGACTGTTGAGCCCCGCTAGTCGTTGTTCCACCCAATCACTCGCCTCTTTGGGATCTGTAAAAAAGTGTGCAGTGTCCTCATGGATGATTTTAAGGCGGGCAGGGAACAGGAGTGCATATTGTATGTTCTTTTGGCGCAGGTGACGTTTGACTTCCAAGAAGGTTGCCCTTTGCCGCTGGACAGCTCTGGAGTAATCCGGGAATAACATGAATTGCTTGTCCTCAACTCGGAGTGGTCCTTGCTGCCTAGCAGCCCGAAGGACAGTGTCTCTGTCTTGATAATGTAACAGTTTCAGCAGGAATGGCTTAGGTGGTCATCCCGGGGGCGGCCTGCGGGCTGGAACCCGGATCGCTCTCTCTACAGAAAAGAAAGGAGTCAAGTCTTTTGCCTGGGTGAACGTTTTGAGCCACGCTTCGATGTATTGAATAGGGTCAGACCCCTCTGCTCCCTCCGGTAGATTCAGGATTCGGATATTGCCTCCAAATCGTCAGCTTTACTCTCCAAGATCTTCACTCTAGACTGCAGGTCTTTCAGGGCTTCTTGTTGCGATAGGAGTTGAGGTTCCATGGTGTGGAGTGTTTTTTCCCCTTGCTTTACTTTGTCCGCCAGTTTCCTGTGATCATCCCTGAGCAGGTTAAGGTCCGTGGTCAGCGCCCCGAATCTGTCCTCCATGGTTACTCTCGAATGTTCAATTGCCGCCAGCACCTTATCTAGTTTGTCGGACATGGATGCTGTGTGGGAAGGTTCCACGTACAATTGTGTGGACTTGGGGTCTGGGGAGGTCTGTCTCGTGTGGGCCGGCGTCTTCGAGGTTCCCGTGTTGCGTTGACACCCCATGTTGTCCTGCTGCCTTATTGTCACTCGTGGGAGAGCCTCGAAAGCCGGTTTGGGGTTATGCACGGTTGGGCGGTGGTGAGTTTCTGTATGCCCCTCTGTCCGATTGTGCGTTATCGTCCTTACCCTCCTGCTGGGGTCCGCTGGTATTCGTAGAGGTCCACGGCGCAGGATGCACCCGTCCCGGTATTTGCTGCCCTTCCGATGGTATGGGTGGGTTACAGTCCACTGCCAGCACCCAGAGCACCCCAACTGTTGGGTCGAGGGATAGGGGCCGGGAAATACCTGATGCTGTTATGCATTCCCTTTGATGATTCCGGAGGAGCCCTCACAACCTTCAGGGTGATTGTGCCGCCATCTGTGCACACTCGTGGCCACCTCCACTCGATGTACCTGCAGGTGCCCCCTGCCCCTGAGTCACAGCTGCTGTGGAGGGAGTCTTGACATTCGTCTAGTGTACCGGGTTGGCAGGTTCCGGTGTGTGTGGGCCCCGGGTCACACCGGTCTGTCCTAGGGCGTAGCTGGAGTTAGGATTGCACCTCGTGTGGGTAGATGTGCGTAGATACCATGGCTCATGCAGTGTCCGCCATGCATAGAAGGGGGAGGAAGAGGCCGCCTGTCGCTGCCCACACCGTTTATGGAAGTCGTCTAGGGGGGGCTCTGGGCTGCGCGAAGAGCCTTCTTAGCCGTGTGATTCCGCCGAATCCTGTTGTCAATGGCCCCTGGTAGACTGCACCCTCCGGTATTCTCCCGCGATGGATCTCTGCAGTTCCCTCACCTCCGACCACACCCGAGCCGGTACTATGGGTCACTGAAGATGTTCCCCGGCCGTTGGTCTTCCTATCTCTGTTTTCCTCTTACTGGTTTTCCCCCTGCGCACCTCGCAGCCTGGCGCCATGCAGATGGGGCCCAGGGGTCTGCCGAGAGGGGGGAGGGGATCAGCGAGTGCGGTAGAGGAGCTGCTCCCGCTCAGGTGGTGGCACTCGGCTCCAGAGAGGTCCAGAGAAGAACGCTTCTGGGCCTGGGAGACAAGCGGTTGGGGGCCCCCCTCGGGAGAGTCAGCGGTTCGTTGCGATGCGCTGCTGTAATGGATAGCTGGTAAGGCTGACGCAATGGATAGTGTCACCTGGGGGGGGTCCGCTCCGATCCGCGCTGGTTCGTTAATAAGATCAGTTGCATTCACCTCCCTGGCGGTGACGAAGCCGGGCCGTGCGTCCGGGGGGGTCGACTGTGCCCAATGCGCTATCCACTCTGCAGGCCCTCCCGCCGTGTGCCTCGAGGCCTAGCGCCGTGCGGGGGGGTTTCAGTGCGCTGGTGAAGTAGAGCGCACGGAGGAGCAGTGCAGGTCCGGGCCGCCCACGCTTCAGGGGTTGGCAGTTAAGCCCCCCGGGCTGACCCCGCTAAGCAACGAGTGATCCCACACAGGGCCTTAAAGTAATTATGGCCGCCCCTCCGGACCCCGCTCTCATCAGGTCGCGCTCTCACCTGCCGTGTTGATGGGGCGGCCGAGAGCACCGGAGGGGCCGTGTTGTGGTGGCAGTGCGCAGGGCTCCTCGTAACCGGCCTTTTGGACCCTCCGTGTCGTTGGGAGCAGCTAGTTTCTGGTAGGCGCCACCATTTTGGCCCCGATGCTGGTTGGCCATGCCCCCCATATACACTCTATTTATTACCATTTCATTTTTTCCCACAGTGTTAATACATGGATCCCCTGCAGTCGAGTCACAGCAATGAGAGGACAAATGTACTGTATATCTCTCTTTAATGCCCATTATGTACATCAAGGAGGAGTCATACCCTTTTGGGGGCAGGTTCTCTTAAATTTGTGGCTTTATAGCGTGTGAACCAGACCCAAGAAGTAGTCTAATGTGATGAGTGAAAAGTGAAAAGTTTCAACAAAAAACAAGACATATACACAGCAACCACCTGGAGAGAAGAATGTTACTACCAGGAGACTAGACATGCACATGCACAACTCTGTGAGGGTCCATGATTCTAACTCAGGAGGTGCTAGTAACTGACTAGTGTGGCTACATCTTCTGGGTCAGCAGACCTCTATACTCAAGGTTACTTGCCTGGAGTTATGCTTGGAAATCTTGTCGTAATCGTAGGATGTTTAGCTGGTATATGAAAGCCCTGAAGTCCTGGTTTGTTCTGGTGGCTAAGGGTGAGTGCGCTACTGGAGGAAGGAGGACTCTTTGACAGATCTTGACTTCCTCAATGTAGGAAGTTCAAGAAGTAGATATTCTGAGCTGGTTGGGAGCAGCACCCTCCTGAGATAGTGAGGTTTTCAGCTTGCTAGTGAGGGTGCTGGAATGAAGAGCCTTGGGCACCATGCAGGAAGTCCGACTTCTAATGATTAGGCTAACGGAAACATGGAGTGTCGTCCTTCGTAGGGGACGGTATACTTAAGGAATATCGACCAGAGGCGAGTTTTCATATGTAATATTGCGGAGTACCAGGGATTCGGCCGCAGTTTTAAAATTGTCTTCTTGGATGAAATGTTTGATCCAGTTGAAGAGATAGGTTTAATGTTGAACATTGTTATCTATTGAAATCTTGTACCTGTGCTGATGTAGGTCGGTAATCGCGGATAGGAGTGAAATTGATGGTGGTGGAATTGTCTATGAATGTCATTTTGAAGTGGAAAGAGTACAGTTGACAGGTGGTGGAGATGTTATTAAGGAGTAAAGTACAGGTGATAATATGTGTGCATCTATTGAGGTGGAGCGGGTGAAGTAGATGGGTGATGGAGATGGAGATGTCTGTGAATGTTATATTGCAGTGGTGATGTCTGTGAATGTCATATTGAGTTGGAGATGTGAGTACAATATTGAGGTGGAGATTTCTGTGAGTGTCATAATGAGGTGGAAGGGGTGAAGTTGATGGTAGTGGAGTTGTCTAAGAATTTCATATTGAGGTGGAGGTGTCTGTGAGTGTCATATTGAGATGGAGATGTCTCTGAATGTCATATTGAGGTGAAGATGTGAGTGTCATATTGAGGTGGAGATGTGAGTGAGTGTCATATTGAGGTGGAGATGTGAGTGAGAGTCATATTGAGCTGGAAAGGGTGCAGTTGACAGGTGGTGGAAATGTTATAAAGGAGTAAAGTACTGGTGATGATATATGTATGTCTAGATGCCCACGAGGAGCTGGGTCCCTTGCTCCTCAGCTTCCTCCTCCTGCTGATCTTCACACCACACATGTACACAATGATGTCCCTAACATCCCAGACAGAAGAAACACCCCAGGCTGGGCAACAGCAGACCATGAAGGGCAGAGAGGAAACAGATCATAACACAATCTCTACATAAAAGAAGAGATCAGTTACTTCTCCCGACCCACCAACATGGCCACCTATTAGATCCAATTTTTGCCAACTGGGGGGGTCTAATGGTTGAAAGCCCAATCGCAGTCCCATGGACAGGTCATTATATGATCCCTTTTAGCACTATGATACCTAACACTCCACCGCTGAAGAAGTCAAATACAGGGAGAATGCAGAGGAAATGGGCTACATTCTCAGCAGTCAACTTCAATCACGCCCTTCAGCAGGACGGGCCACCGGGAGGCAATGATATAGAAACTGCCTGTAGCGCACTAGACAAATGGATCACTGAGGCGCTAGACAGAACGGCCCCATGGTCCTCTAATACACCGAGGAGACAATCAAAATCTGCCCCATGGTTCAACGAAGAACTTAGAACTGCTAAGACTGCATGCAAGCGTTTGGAAAGTAGATGGAGGAAAGACTTCTCAGAACATAGGAAGTACAATTACAAAACTAGTCTCAAACACTACCACTCACTCATAAGGAAAACTCGAGCCGCCTACTACAACACTAAGATAGAGCAAGTGGAAAACTCTTCTAGAGAGCTGTTCGTAATTCTTAAGGACTTATTGTCACTTGCTAGAACTACAGCTCCAAACAGCAACTCAGTGGAGTCTTGCAACCTGATAGCAGACTTCTTCGCAGAGAAGGTAGCAAGGATCTATACCACCTTCCCGGAAGAGGCACGCAATGGGAGTTCGGAGAGGGCGGGAGTGTGCAACATGGAGGAGGCACTCCGCCTCTCCAGATTCAACCTCCCCCCCTGTGACGATCTCAAAACCATGGCCTTGAGTATTAAGTCCGGCTCACCAAGGGACCCTGCGACACCTAAAACTCTGAGGGAGAGTATGGAGATCCTAGTACCCTATATTAGACACCTCCTTAAACTCTCCTTTGATTCAGGGGTGGTCCCACATAGGTGGAAAGAAGCGGTGGTTATCCCCATTAAAAAAAGGCCGGGTGGGAGTGCAAGTCAGCTGGATAACTTACGACCGGTCTCGCTCTTGCCATATTTTGCTAAAATAGCAGAAAAAGTGGTCAACACTCAACTGATAACGCACATTAACCAGCATAGCCTACTGCACCCTACACAATCGGGTTTCCGGGCTACGTACTCCACGGAGTCAGCACTGCTTCTGTCTACAGAGACCATTCGCAGGCACGTAGATGAAGGGCAGATGGTGGCGTTGGTCCTACTGGACCTCAGCGCCGCTTTCGACACCGTGGCCCACCCATTACTCCTACAGTGCCTCAAGAAAGGAGGGCTGGATAATCTGGCCTTGGAGTGGCTGAGATCCTTTCTACAGGACAGAAGCTTCCAAGTGTCCCAAAGACCGCATTATTCTAAAAGCATTGTGCTGGCTCAAGGGGTCCCCCAGGGCTCTATACTTAGCCCTACTCTTTTTAATCTTTATGTGGCCCCTCTGGCAGACATTATTGTGAAATACGGCATTAGTGTCGTGTCATATGCGGATGACACGCAACTAGTGGTGTCACTAACTCAATCCCACGAAGAGGCAGCCACCAACTTCTCCGTCTGTTTACAGGAGCTGGCAGTCTGGATGTCAAATAATTGTTTAAAGTTAAATGGCTGTAAGACGGAGGTCCTAATCGTGGATAAGGCTCCCTTGATATGGTCGTCGAGGTGGTGGCCGCAGACCCTGGGCCCCACTCCCACCCCCAGTAACCAGGTTAAGAACTTGGGGATGTGGCTGGATTCTAAGCTCTCTTTCGATCACCACACCAGGATGGTGGCCGGGAAGTGCTTCGGAATAATGAAAGGCCTTCGGAAGATCCTAGATGTGCTCCCCGTAACCGCCAGGAAAACTCTAGTCCATGTGTTGGTGACCTCCCGCCTGGACTATGGGAACGCTCTATATCTAGGAGCCAGTGGAAAGAGTGTACAAAGACTACAATGCATTCAGAACGCGGCGGCCCACCTTGTTCTGATGCTCCACAGGAGAGCTTCCTCCAAGAATGCCCTCGCTGCTCTTCACTGGCTCCCAGTGAGGGAGAGAATCCTTTTTAAAGCCCTATGTGTCAGCCAACGCATCCTGCAGGGAAACGGACCTAGCTATCTACATAGTCTAATGTCCCCCAATACTCTGACCCGGGCCCTGCGGTCCCGGGGGACGGGACAGGTTAAGGTCCCAGTAATCAAAAGAGTGAGAATGGGTGGCCGATCCTTCTGCTACCTAGCCGCTAAACACTGGAATGCCCCCCCTCTCGCTCTTCGGATGGAACCATCAGAAAGGCTCTTCCGGAAAAAACTAAAGACTTGCCTCTTCCACATATAGGTTTTCCACTTAGCCTTCTTAGAGTTACTGCTACAGACAGGGCGATCGGCTGCAGCGCGGGGACACACTAGTGAGTGTAACCATGCACTTTACAAGCTTACCAATTATTATTATTAATTAATTATTATATTAAAAGCTCACTGGTGTCCAGTCTAAGACTGTTTGATTGATTCATTCATTACATGTACTCAGCATTCATTACCTGCAGGTTAATATCCCCATTCATCTGCGCTGACTCCCCATCACAAGACGTAAATGGAAATTTCACTCACATTAATCCTTACCCTGGCATCTTCAGCATGGCATGGTCATTTCACTGCCCCAACTGAGCCCCAGGACAACTCTTAAGCACATCAAGAAATATACTGGTGCACCAACCACCATCCATCTGTGTCTGCACTGTCCCACCACTGAAATACACCTCCAGCTGTGCAGGTATGCGCCCACCATATAACAACACACCAAGACTTACCCTCTTAGAGTCACCAACACGCACTGCATTGCAACACGGCATTCACAGTCAACCCGGCCACCTAGCAACTGTACCCGCTCCACCTCACTATGACATTCACAGACATCTCCACCTCAATATGGCACTCACAGACATCACCACCTTAATGTAACATTTATAGACATGTTCGACCACTTGTCGACTGCACCAGCTCCACTTCAATATGACACTCGTAGACATCTCCACCTCTTCAATATGACATTCACAAGCATATCCACCTCAATATGGCACTCACAAACATCCCCACTTCAATATGACACACACAGACATCTGAATCCCGACATGACATTTACAGACATCTCCTTCTCTTTCAATTGCAGACATTTCACCCAGAAGTGACTTTCATTGATATATCTGTGGCCTCAACCACCCACCCCAATCTGAAAGCCAAAGACTCTCCCCCCTGGATGTAAACATTCTCTACATCTTCCACTACCCTGGATGTAAGCATCCTCTGCATATTCCCCTACCCTGGATGTAAACATCCTCTGCATCTTCCCCTACCCTGGATGTAAACATTCTCTACATCTTTCAATACCCTGGATGTAAACATTCTCCGAATCTTCTCCTACCCTGGATGTAAAGATTCTCCACATCTTCCCCTACCCTGGATGTAAACATTCTCTAAATCTTCCACTACCCTGGATGTAAACATTCTCCGAATCTTCCCCTACCCTGGATGTATAGATTCTCCACATCTTCCCCTACCCTGGATGTAAACATTCTCTGCATCTTCCCCTACCCTGGATGTAAACATTCTCTAAATCTTCCTCTACCCTGGATGTAAACATTCTCCGAATCTTCCCCTACCCTGGATGTTTACATTATCTGCATCTCCCCCTACCCTGGATGTAAACATTCTCTGCATCTCCCCCTGCCCTAGATGTATACATTCTCTGCATCTTCCCCTACCCTGGAGGTAAACATTCCCTTCTTTCTGAAAAGCAAGACTAATGCAACATCCTTTCATAATAAGCATGGCAAATCTATTTTTGTGAGGAGTGTCTCTCTCCATTAGAATACTTTACTTCTCTTCTTTCAGAAACCTACTTTTAGCAGAATTTCACCCCTTTTCTTAATTAGAAGTATCACGACGTTCAGCAACGTTTTTAAAATGTCCATGAACGAGGAGGTGATGAGACAGATTTGAATAGTTTTCATTGGCGGGCCGGTCCCAGACAGTCCCACAGTTTACAGGTGCAGCATAGGGTGTCCACGGGATCTCTGTGTGAAGAACCCAGGCTCGTGCAGGGCGGAGAGGTAAGTGGAGAGGTGTGGTGCAGCGGCCAGGGCAGCTGACTTCGGAGCACAGGGTTCACGGTTTGATCCCCGGCTCCGGCGGCAGCTCAGCTCAGCACCATGTGACTCTGGGCAATAGCTCACTTAATTTCCACTACGGCCCCCAGCGCCTTGAGACCCGTAAGGGTGAGTAGCTGCGCTATATAAAAACGGACTTACACTACTTATAGCGCCCAGAAGCCCAGGGGAATGCACCGAGGCGGATTGACGGGGAACAGGAGCTGAACTTGAACCACAAAAATCGTGCATTAATTAGCTTCTTTAATTTGTGTAATATCTCGTACCACATCAACCTCAAGCTGCAACAGTTGCATGATCTCTGAGAGTGCAATTAGTGTGCGACCTCTGGGAGAGCAGTTGTGTGTGACCACTGGGAGTGCAGTTAGTGTGACCTCTGGGAGTGCAGTTGTGTGTGACCACTGGGAGTGCAGTTAGTGTGACCTCTGGGAGTGCAGTTGTGTGTGACCTCGGGGAGTGCAGTTGTGTGTGGCCTCTGGTAGTGCAGTTAGTGTGACCTCTGGGAGTGCAGTTGTGTGTGACCTCTGGGAGTGCAGTTGTGTGTGGCCTCTGGTAGTGCAGTTACTGTACACCCTAATGTTTCTGTTCTGCTGTAAGAAACTCTGTCCCATATCTCTCTTACTTCTTGGTTTCACATGTATATTCGTTTTTCATTAAAAAGAATCTGTTTTAATGGTTTATATTTCTATTTACGGTCGTCACGGACACAGGGCCACATCTTTATGTTTTTCATTTTTCTAAATCGGTCGTGTGTGTAGAATTTAGTTGCTGGAGCAGTATTTTTCCTGCTGGCAGGTCAATTGCCCCTCTTGCTCCCTATCTGTTTTGCCTCTTGCGTTGTCTTTATTTGAGTTCACTCAACACCCACTCAGTGACAGGACTCCTCTCAGGGGTGGTCACTCAACACCCGCTCAGTGACAGGACTCCTCTCGGTTTTGGCATTTGACACCTACTCAGTGCCAAAACTCCTCTCAGGTGTGGCCACTCAACACCAGCTCAGTGACAGGACTCCTCTCGGGTGTGGCCACTCAACACCCGCTCAGTGACAGGACTCATCTCAAGGGTGGTCACTCGACACCTGCTCAGTGACAGGAGTTCCCTCGGGTGTGGCCACTTAACAGCCACTCAGTGACAGTGTTAGAATTGAAATGCATTAGTACCATATTACTCGCATTTTATTCAATGCTATGTTAGCATATATATAGCTAATTCATTATTAGTTCACTCTGTGTGCATACGTAATCAGAAAGTGCAGACGATATGTTAGTTATGTTGACATCTGTGCCACCATTTTAGTTGTCAGTTTTCGAGGACGCCATTTTGTATTATAATCGAAACTGTTACTTGATCATTTACGAGAAATGGCTCTTGCTAAGTTTCGTTTCTTCAATGTTGAATCTTGCTCATTAACGCAGGCCTTTTCTATTACATGAAGGCCTTCTCCCACCTGTCTAGTAGGGAGGATAAGCCAGATGACCTTGGGTAGCAGATAGCTTGTGCCAGGCTGCGGAATCGAAACTTGTGCTCTGTACCCCCATTGTATTACGACAGCTACCAGTATTTTTCCATAGTAGGCGGGTCTTTGTGGGCTCCGCAACCTACATAATGTAACTGTATGTTTGCTAGAGTCAGTCCCTCATCAGCCATCATAGGAGGCTGGTCAGACTGGACTCAACTGCAGTGTACTTTGTGAATAAACTAGTCTGCTTGTATTCTCTACTGCGTCATCGACTCTTCATTGAATGGAAGGCTAGAGGAGGTTGAGAGTGACCCGGGTGGCCCTAAACGGGTCACTTCCTTCAGTTGGCGCCCAAACAGGGACTCCACCAGGTGGCCCATCCCGCCCGTAGTCAGGCTGTGGGGTCGGGGTTGCGTCCGGTCGGATGGGCGGCTATATGATATGATAGAGCCTGGTTCTCGCTGCTGCCCCGCCTGTCTGATAGGGCGGCTCCTCGTCTAGAGGTCATCTCGGCTGGGGTCCTGAAAAGGCGAAACCCTCGGATCTGACCGTTTGGTCTGAAGAGTCGGCAGTGGAGAATAATCTTGTTTGACCTGTGTGCACCAGGTGAGTTCATTGTGATCTCTGGTAAGAGCGGCGCCGTCTTGATTAACTTAGTGGGTCTGTGGACCCTTGTGATACGGAGTATTTGTGAACGTTCCGCCGAGCCACTATTTGAATTTGGTTTAGTTTTGAAAAGGCCTGGGGCTAGAGCCTATCTCGTCTTGGTGCAGTTCACGGACTGCTTTTGAGAGCTCTTTTGTCTGTGTGTGTGTTTTTATTGCGTGTGCATGTGTTGATTGAGTGGATAGTGAATGTGTCTGATGCTAAGATGTCTTGTTGGAGTAAAATGTGGTGCTTCGGGTGTCGCTGTTGCTCTGCTGAGCATCGATTGGAGGAAAGGCAGCCTGCGCCTCTAGAAGACACTCCAAGTTTTGAGATGTATTTGAAGCACGGTATTAGGCCTATTATGTTTCGTACATTGTGGCACAAATATACGAGGGACAATGTTGAGCTTCAGTGGCCACTGGATGGTACTTTTGATGAACAAAAATTGAATTATTTACAGTACAAATTATTTGCTAGAAGAAGTAGACAGTGGATGTTTGATACTTTGCAGGTATGGCAGAAGGAAGCTAAGCAGAGGCGTATACGGGCCGAGAAGGCGTCTAGGAAAAGGCAATGCAGACAGTGGTGCAGAAAGCTGTAGCTTATGATAAAGAACAAACAGAGAAAGGTATTGAGTGTGCCGATAGGAAGTATTGATTACAATGTAATAAGTCTTATGTAGTTCGAGAGGATGAGGATCCTTTTGGGGAGGATCTGTTGGAAACTCGTCCCCCACCTCCCTATGCCCCGCAGAGAATATATCCTGTTGTTCCGTCGTCTCAGTCTTCCATTGCTTCTCCGCTTTCTTCTGGTCTTCCTGTGGACTCAGCAGCCTCGGCTCCAGCCCTGTCTATCTCCCCTCCGGCTTTACAAGCTGCGAGTGTGGTGACTTCAGGCACCCCCGCAGCATCTGCTATTTCTGCTCTTGTTTCTCCTCCTTCTCTTACTCCTACCATACAGTCATTGCTGACACTGTCCCCTATGTCTGTATCTCTTGTGTCTTCCCCAAGCCTTTCATCTGCAGTGTTGTGTAGTGTTGAGACACCAGTGCGAGGGTCGGACGGAGGGAATTGGGCGGCAGTACGGGAGCGAATGGAGCAGGTATTGACCCGATCTAATGTAGGTGAAGAGGAGAAAAGGATGGTTGCAAATCAGGCAGCACAGTGGGCCCGGAATCTGATTTATAATGTGGAGGATATATGGAGTGTGATGAAAGATTTTGATCCATTTGTACAGCAGCATGCCCTACAGCATATGTCGGCTACATTGATTGGTTTGTGGGAACAGTGTATTGGAGGCACAGCCCCTCAAATTATTTATGACATTCGAGATCGTGTATATTCAACTGGTATGGCCCTGTAGAAGTTCTTGGTAATGTTGGGACGCTACTCAGTTATCGAGAAAGATTACATCATCGTACTCCGACTAGTGTGTCCCAATTTCCGATGAGGGAGGTACACCCTATTTTTCATCCTGAGTTCCCAGAGCAGCAGAACCAGAGAAATGAGGTAGTCCAACAGCGGGTGGCGGCTCATTTTCATGAACAGTGGGTTTATACCCTGTGGAAAAGAAGTGAGGTATTAGCTCTTAAAAGTCAGTTACCGGATCCAAGGAAAAACCCTACGGCGTATTATAAAGAGTTAACAGAGGCTGCCTCCTCGTCAGTTATGACCCTGGCAGATATAGAGATGTTTTTTGGGCTGTTGGTGCCGGTGGACATATGGAGGCAGGTGCATACGCAGGATCACAGGGTGGAATTGGGTGGCTCTTGGGATGAGATTAAGGCATGGGATAAGGAGCGAAAGCCCGGTGAGAAATCTAGAGCTGAGATCCTGGCTTTGCCGAGTCATATCATCACTTATATGCATTCTCTTATCCCACCCAGACGAGTAGATTGGGATAAGCTGATGGCTTGTCGTCAGAAGAAAGAGGAGAGTGTGTCTGATTTTTTTTACTAGGTTTGAAGGGGTTTTCTTGGATTTCAGTGGATAGGATTTGTCAGTTGAAGGTGGTGTTCGTTTGTTTGTTAACAGGTTTGTCACGCATTTGCTTCTGGAGATTGCAGCTCGGTTGCAGGCTTCATAGAGCACTTGGACTACCTCCTCCCCTTCGGTGATATTAAGTATGGCTCAGTACTATGAGCATCGAGAAAATGAGGAAAAGGATAAGGTGGATAAGAAAAGTAAGGATTTGAAAATGTGGGTGTTGCTGCAGCAAGTTGCAAGAGGGTCCGAAAGGGGACCGGGCACTGGTCCGGCTCAAAGGTCACGGGGTGCTGGTAGAGGTGGTGCACCCCTAGGGCCGAATCAGTGTGCATATTGTAAAAAGGAGGGACATTGGCGAAGTGAGTGCCCAGATTTATTACAAAAACTTGCAGTTCCTGGTGGGCGAGATTCGAGAGGAAGGGGCCGTTATGAGGTTGGTCGGGATGAGGCTCAAGCAGATGCATCCTCAGGAGGTCGTTCTGATCAGAACTATTTTGATGACCCCCGGGGAAGGCAGTACTATCATGATGATTATGATATGGGTGACGCTGCAGGGATGTCCTATGGTTAGGACAGCCAGGGACAGGGAAAGGGACCAGTCCACATTCCTGTAGATCAGTGTGGTCCTTATGTCACAGCAGATTTGCATGGTTCAGCACAGAAATTTTTGGTGGATACAGGTGCAATGAACAGCTCTGTTTCTCATTCGCTGGTCCCCGGGGCAGCCCTTTCTGGCCGTAATAATGATTCTGTAGGTTTTTCAGGCGTACCGGTTGTGAGCCCAATTTCCAAACCTCTTGCTCTGACTGTTGGTCCTTTTACTGTGGACGGCAAATTATGAGGAAAATTTATTAGGATTGGATTTATTGAAAAAGTTACTTGCTACAATTTCTTGTTCCCCGGATGGTGTTTACATGACTATTGGACCTAATTTGGTTAGTGCAAAACAGTGTCTGGCAAAGGATTCCCCGCTTCCTGTTGAATTCAAGGATGTGCCGTCCTCATTGTGGGCCACAGGGGATACAGATGTGGGGTTGTTACTGATACTACCAGTTTCTATAAAGGTCAAGGATGCTGCGCTCCTTCGCATTCCCCAGTATAAAATATCACAAGCTGGGGAACAGGCTTTGATGCAGATTATACAGGACCTGATCAAATCAGGGGTGGTTGAGGAGACAGTAGCGAATGTATGCAATAGCCCCATTCTTCCTATTCTTAAGAAGGCACCCTTGGATTCCCCTGATGCACATCCTGATGTTTATCGTTTTGTGATTGACCTTCGGGAAAATAATAAGATTGTAGTTCCTCAGTTCCCGGTGGTACCAGATATTACTGTTCTCTTGACAATGATTCCTTCCACAGCTAAGTTCTTTTCTGTGATTGATTTAAACAATGCTTTTTTTAGTATCCCTATTCATCCAGCCAGTAGGTATCTTTTTGGCTTCGCCTTGGCTGGTAGGAGTTTCCAATTCTGTCGAGCTCCCCAGGGGTATACAGAAAGTTCCAGTATTTATAGTTAAGCTTTGAAAAGTCAATTGGACTCTCTCTCTCTTCCCGCAGGTAATGTATTATTGCAGTACGTGGTTGACATTTTGATAGCCTCCGATACCGAAGAGGGTTGTCGGGATGCCACAGTACGATTGTTAAAGCATTTGGCGAACAAAGGACATAAAGTGTCCCTTTCTAAATTCCAAAATTGTCAACAGCAGGTCACCTATTTAGGTCACCTGCTGTCAAAGGAGGGTCGGAGGCTAACACCTGAACGAGTTGATGCCATTGTTAAGATGCCTGTCCCTGTGACACAGAGGGATGTGCATGCTTTCATAGGCATCACCTCGTATTGTCGACACTTGATTCTTGCTTATTCTTTATTAATACAGCCCTTGCTTCGCCTAACAACTAAAGATGTGCATGAACCTTTGCTTTGGACACATGAATGTCAGCATGCTTTTGAGCAATTAAAAGTTGCGCTTTGCTCTGCACCTGTGCTTGGTACACCTGATTATAAGAAGCCTTTCGTGTTGTACATACACGAAATGGCTGGGTGTGCGCTTTCGGTGTTAACACAAGACTTTGGAGGTAAGCAGAGGCTGTGTGCTTATTTCTCTGCTATGCTTGACCCTGTCGCCAGAGCCCTCCCGAGTTGTTTAAGAGGCACGGCGGCGGTCTCTATACGACAGTCGGCAGGGCTCGTCCTCAATCATGACCTCACAGTGATGGTACCTCATGCTGTGGATGTACTTTTAAACAAGACAAAGACGCAGCACCTCACCAGTGCTCGTCTGACTGGTTATGAATTGACTTTATTTGCACCCCATATTACTATCAAAAGATGTGCCATTCTGAACCCAGCCACGTTACTACCCCTCCCTTCGTAAGAAAAGGACCAAGATGTCCATGATTGTTTATTTCGTACGGAGGAAGAGACGAAGGGACGGGTAGACTTGACTGACGTTCCCTTATCTGACCCGCAAGGGGAACTATATGTCGATGGTTCTTGTTTCAAATTGTCAGATGGCACCACTACAGCGGCGTATGCTATTACCACGCTGCGCACTGTAGTTGAGACCTTACGCATTCCCTACCAATCTGCTCAAGCTGCGGAGTTTATAGCTCTTTTGCGAGCATGTGAATTAAGTGAAGGACTGACTGTCAATATCTACACTCAGTATGCCTTCGGGGTGGCCCATAATTTTGGACGCCTCTGGGCAGAGAGAGGATTCTTGACTTCACATGGAACCAAGATCCAAAATGGTCCGCTGATAGAAAGACTTTTGACAGCTTTGACCCTTCCCAAAAGATTGACAATAGTGAAGTGTAGTGCCCATAAAGCAATCACTGATGATGTAGAGAAAGGAAATGTCTTTGCAGATCAAACAGATCAAAACAGCAAACAGCAAAAGAGACAGCCAGATCAAAAATGATGAAAATGTTTGTGGCAGGACCTGCTAGATGGGTACCAGATGGGGACCAGATGTTACCATGTTGGAAAATACACTGGACAGTGTCAGGGAAATATAGTCTGAGGCGACAGTTGAGGAGTTGGCAGTGTGGCAGTAGAGTACAGGGCGTTTAGATGAAGAAGGGTGCTGGACTGATAAAAGTGAGAAGCAGAGATGGATGTTACCTGATGCATGTGTTTTCCCTGTAGTTACAATGGCACATAGTCCAGCTCATATTAGCGCTAAGGGAATTTGTAGGTTATTGGATCCTGTGTGGCAAAATGATAATATCTCAAAGGTTGCTGTGCACTTAGTGAAACATAGCATGATTTGTATGAAGCACAATCCTGGAAAAGGTACCCCTACACCTACTGGTAATTTTGCACCACCTTCTCTCCCTTTCGAGGTACTCCAGATGGATTACATAGTGATGCAGCGAGCTAATAATTTGAAATATGTGTTAGTGGTGATTTGTGCATTTGGCAATCGGATTGAGGCTTACCCAACAAAAGAGAACACAGCCATGGCAACGGCGAAGGCTCTTATAAAGGAGTTCTTCCCGCGCTACGGTTTGCCCCGTTTGATTTGGAGTGACAATGGAAGCCACTTCAATGCCAAATTGATTCAATTGGTGTGCGAAGGTCTGCACATCAAGCAAACATTCCATGCAGCAAACCATCCTCAGTCAGCAGGTTTAGTTGAGAAGTACAATGGTACTCTCAAGCTAAAGTTGGCTAAGATTAAGGAAAGTACTGGGCTACAATGGCCAGATGCATTACCCCTTGCTTTATTGTCCACCAGAATGACAGCCCATTCTAGAACAGGATTATCACCATACGAAGTGGTCTTTGGCCATCCTGCAAATGTGTGGTGCATCCCTAGACCGAAAAGAATTTCTGAAATTGATTATCCTCTGTTAGTCGATTATTTATATGATCTCACTAAAAGTTTGTGTTCTATTCACCAACAGATACATGAAGCTTTGCCTCCAGCACCAGAGGGGCCCGGGCATACCATACAGCCTGGAGATTACATCCTTGTGAAAAACTTCCAAAGAAGAGACAGTTTAGAGCCCTGGTGGAAGGGACCATATCTGGTCCTCATCGCTACAAGGATGGCGGTGAGAGTGGACGGCCGGAAGTATTGGATACATACCTCGCATTGCCGGCGAGTGCCGCTCCCCCTCCCCTGTGACCGATGGGTGCAGGAGGGATAGGGGGCCTCGAGACGGAGATGGTTCCACATTTTGTTCCCTTTTCTGACGCCCGGCTGACTTGGGCGCAGACGGAAGAAGAGAGTGAGGCGATTCTGAACGAGGCAGTTCCCACGGAAATTAAGGCTGCCCAGGCTTCCTCTTCAGCTGACCAACAGGAGCCTGAGACTCGCTCTCCGACACCCCCTGAATTTCAGATCCTTCTCCGTGATGAGACAGTACCTGGAGTAGAAAGGTACCATTTGCGTACCCGACGGAAGGATAGTGCACCAAAAGAGAAGTGAGTGTAGTAGGGATGGACTTCGTGGATAAGATTAGTAAAATGCCCCCTTGTTTCTGCTTTTTCCTGTTAGACTAGGGATCAGAAAATTGGTGCACTGCCTGTGGCACAGGACAGGAAAAGTTGCGGGTATTTTCCCAGGAGGGAGAGTGCCCTATCCTGAGGATCGTGAACAATTGCTGATGAGCTGCAACAGTGTGGCTCCACCGTACAGTGCTCAATAGCACCATCGAGGATTGAACAATAGAAGCCTGCCAGGGAGGCTTGTAACAGACCCTGCTCTTCTCACCGTTTTCTTTTATTATTTCCTTTTTTGTGTCCTTTTCACCGTTGGTTCCCTTATATGACGTCTCTTTCTCTGGTGTTTTCTTTTGTAGCTCTATAATAAACATGTATTTTTTTGGTCGTCCCCGTGTAGAAGATGAACAGTTTTATGTTGCCCTATGACCGGGGCAGATCAGTTTTGAATAGTTTCTCAGAAAGAAAATGTTTTGGGCTATAGTTATATTGTTGTTTTTCCTAGTGGGAGGGGGGCTGTTCTGGGTATTAGAGTGTTCTTCTGGAGTTACCTCGTCATGTGTTTTATATCGGACAGTTTCCTCAGATCGTAGTAAAAGAACAATGCATAGCAATGTTTTCTTAGACACACACAGGAAATTCTTTGGAAATAACACAGCTTGTTACCCCACTGATTCTGTTACAAGTTTATGGACCCCTTATCCATTATCACTGGTAAATTATACATATGTTCGTCCTCCCCATTTTGTAGAAGCAAAAGGTGAATTCGGCCTGGGATATCCTGGACCTTGCTTATACTATAGAAAGCCGAGGGTGACAGGATACCCAGGGTGCATGCCCGACATGTATTGTAGTGATCTGTACCTTGGCAAAAGAAATATCACCCTGACAGGTTGGCACTATCAAGAACTGACTGTCACTCAAGAAGCAGGTACTTACCCTGCGTGTTGCCCTGTAATAAATAGTACTGATGCTTATTTGTATCTCAATTGTTCTGGAGAAGTAGTGTACAAAAATGTAATGCGTTTATGGAGAAAGGATGATCCCAGTATGAAGGGAATGAATACTAGATATGCTCCATTAGATTATCAAGGTCCACTCTATGCACATCCAAGGTTTTATTTTCTATCAAATGGTACGTATTCTAATATGTACAATGGTACAGAGGATGTGGCCTTAGGGATGGTGTTACCTCTTGGGGTGCCTTGCAAGTACAGTAAACCAAATATAAGATGGGTAAAAAGAACATTGACCAAGGAATTTTGCGAGGGCGTTACCGATTTGGAAGTTAATAATTATAGTAATGGTATTACTTTTGGATATATCCTTTCTTCTATTATTACATTTGGTAGTACCGCCATGGCCAGGGGTGAACGAGCTATTGAGTATTTTGGGTGTAAGTTGCAAATTGTATCTAATTCTACAGTGGCAGCTTTATGGGACATCACTACTCAGTTGGAAAGTATGCGCATATACTCCGAACAAACGAGATATGCAGTTGACTTTATTTTATCTAAGAATGGTGGTGCATGTGCAGTAATAGGGGAGCAGTGTGTAGTCGGTATCACAAATATGGAGAGAAATATCACTCAACATATTTTAGACATTTTGGAAAATGTTCGAGGAATGGAGAGTGGCTACTGGTCATTATTTGGTGGTTGGGGTTGGATTCTAGAAAAGGTGATATACTTCATTGTCTTGTTAATATGTTGCTGTGTCTTGATCCAGTGTCTTCCCTTATGCTGCTCATACTGTGCTACTTATCTGTCTCCCAAAAGAATTTCAATTCATGACACTAATGCGAAGATAATGCTCCAAGGGGAGCGTGATACTATCATGCAATTGGACGAAGGAGTTTTTGGTTCAACAACTTCCCTTGCAGGTTCTGTTCCTGAAGTTCCTTGTGCTGATAATGAATAGTGTTATTTCCTTCCATATGTTTGTCTATGCATATATACGAGTACACATCCGTATTTGACATATTATTACCTGTTTTTTATATATTTTCTCTACTTTTAGAATTGTAAAGACCCTTACCTGATAGCATGAATAAAGATGTCCGTATTAGCTTATAAATGCTAAAAGGAGGGTCTGTTAGAATTGAAATGCATTAGTACCATATTACTCGCATTTTATTCGATGCTATGTTAGCATTTATATAGCTAATTCCTTATTAGTTCTCTCTGTGTGAATACGTAATCAGAAAGTGCAGACGTTATGTTAGTTATGTTGACATCCTTGCCACCATTTCAGTTTTCGAGGACGCCATTTTGTAATATAATCGAAACTGTTACTTGATCATTTACGAGAAATGGCTCTTGTTAAGTTTCGTTTCTTCAATGTTGAATCTTGCTCATTAACGCATGCCTTTTCTATTACATGAAGGCCTTCTCCCACCTGTCTAGTAGGGAGGATAAGCCAGACGACCTTGGGTAGTAGATAGCATGTGCCAGGCTGCTGAATCGAAACTTGTGCTCTGTACCCCCATTGTATTACGACAGCTACCAGTATTTTTCCATGTGGGCTCCACAACCTACATAATGTAACTGTATGTTTGCTAGCGTCAGTCCCTCGCCCGCCATCATAGGAGGCTGGTCAGACTGGACTCCACTGCAGTGCACTTTGTGAATAAACTAGTATGCTTGTATTCTCTACTACGTCATCACCTCTTCATTGAATGGAAGGCTAGAGGAGGTCGAGAGTGAACCGGGTGGCCCTAATCGGGTTAGTTCCTTCAACAGGACTCCCCTCGGGTGTGGCCACTCAACACGCGCTCAGTGACAGGACTCCTCTCGGGTGTGGTCACTCAACACCCGCTCAGTGACAGGACTCCTCTCAGGGATGGTCACTCAACACCCGCTCAGTGACAGGACTCTTCTTGGGCTTTGGTCACTCAACACCCGCTCAGTGACAGGACTCCTCGCAGGGGTGGTCACTCAACACCCGCTTAGTGACAGGACTCCTTGCAATGATGGTCACTCAACACCCACTCAGTGACAGGACTCCTCTCAGGGGTGGTGCTTGGCCTTTACATGGAAGCCCTCTGAGTTCACTCAACACCCGCTCAGTGACAACACTCCTCTCAGGAGTGGTGTGTGGCCTTTACATGGAAACCATGTGAGTTCACTCAACACCCACTCAGTGACAGGTCTCCTCTCAGGGGTGGTCACTCAAAACCCGCTCAGTGACAGGACTCCTCTCGGGTGTGCCCACTCAACACCCACTCGGTGACAGGACTACTCTCAGGTGTGGCCACTCAATACCCGCTCAGTGACAGCACTCCTCTCGGGTGTGGTTACTCAACACCAGCTCAGTGACAGGACTCCTCTCAGTTGTGGCCACTCAGCATCTGCTCAGTGACTGGACTCCTCTCGGGTATAGTCACTCAACACCCGCTCATTGACAGCACTCATTTCAGGGGTGGTCACTCACCATCCGCTCAGAGGGAGGACTCCTCTCATGTGTGGCCACTCAACACCCGCTCAGTGACAGGACTCCTCTCAGAGGTGGTCACTCAGCACCCGCTCAGTGACAGGACTCCTTGCAATGATGGTCACTCAACACTCACTCAGTGACAGGACTCCTCTCCGGGGTGGTGCTTGGCCTTTACATGGAAGCCCTGTGAGTTCACTTAACACCCGGTGTGTGACAGGACCACTCTCAGGTGTGGTCACTCAACAACAGCTGAGTGATAGGACTCCTCTTGGGTTTGGCCACTTAACTCCTGCTCATTGCCAGGACTCTTCTCAGGGTAGTCACTCAACACCCGCTCATTGACAGGACTTCTCTCGCGTGTGGCCACTCGACACCCGCCCAGTGACAGGACTCCTCTCGGGTATGGTCACTCAACTCCAGCTCAGTGACAGGACTCCTCTCGGGGATGGTGTGTGGCCATTACATGGAGGCCCTGGGTTCAGCTAACACCCACTGAGTGACAGGGCTTCTCTAGGGTGTTGTCACTCAATATACGCTGAGTGACAGGATGCCACTCAGGTTTAGTACATGGCCTGCACATGGAGGCCCTGTGAGGGCAACCAACCCCCACTCAGTGACTGGACTGCTCTCTGGTGTGGCCACTCAACACCCACTCAGTGACAGGACTGTTCTCAGATGTGGTCACTCAACCCCCGCTCAGTGACAGGACTCCTCTCAGAAGTGGTGTGCGGCCTTTACATGGAAGCCCGGTGAGTTCACTCAACACCCAGCGTGTGACAGGACCACGCTAGGAACCCAATAACTGCGTGCAAATTAAGAGGAGCAGTATTATATGTCAATATACCCATTATCAATATTCAAGAAGACCCTCATCAATGGACATCAAGTCTTGGGCAGCCTGCATATTCATTAGGGACATTGTCTGAGATGCATAGGGACATCAACACTCAGAGTTATCCATATATTGAGTATCAGGAATAGAAGTTGCGAGGGAGGAGGTAGAACCAAAGATGCCCTAATCTATTTGCATCATTTCATGAATGTCCTTCTGCAACATAATTGCAGCAGTGTCACTGACTCTCTTCCGCGGCTTAGGGGTGAGGAGTGTTGTACAGTAAGAGCAGCATAAGGGAAGACACTGCACCAGAATGCAACAGACAATTAGAATCACAATAAAGTAGATCACCTTTTCCAGAATGTAACCCCATCCACCAAAGAGAGACCAACTCCAATTTCCGCTTTCCATTCCCTTGACATTCTCCAAAATATCTAAAATGTGTTGGGTAATATTCTTTTCCATATTTGTGATCCCGACTACACACTGGTCTCCTACTACTGCACACACACCACCGCTCTTAGCTAGGATGAAATCAACTGCATATCTCGTTTGGTCAGTGTATATTCGCATACTTTCCAACTGGGTGGTGATGTCACGCAAGGCCGCTACTGTGGAGTTAGCATCTGCAGCTTACATCCAAAATATTCCCTAGCCCTTTCACCTCTGGCCATAGTAGTACCACCAAACGTAATAATGGAGGAAAGCATATACCCAAAGGTGATACCATTACTATAATTATTGACCTCCAGGTCTGTCACTTTTGTTAACGTCCTTTTAACCCATCTTATATTTGGTTTACTATACTTACAAGGCACCCCAAGAGGAAGCACCATTCCCAAAGCCACGTCTTCGGTACCATTATGAACATTGGAATCAGTACTATTGGACAAAAAGTAAAATCCCGGGTATGCATAAAGTGGACCTTGATAATCTACAGGAGCATATCTGGTGTTCATTCCCACTGTACTCGGATCAATGTTCTGTTCCTCCATATACATATTGTCACAATACACATTAATGTTACAACCTGGGTATCCCTTCCCTCGTGGCGTCCTATAATACAAACAGGGACCGGGATATCCCATCCCGAACTCACCCTTTACCTCTACGAATTATGGTGGGCGAACATATGTATAATTAACCAGTGACAATGGGTAAGCAGTCCACAAACTCGTAACAGATTCAGTAGGATAGCAAGCTGTACCTTCACCAAAGAATTTCCTATGTGTATCTAGAAATACATTGCTTGGTATTGTTCTTTTGACACGAACTGGAGAAACAATCTTATATATAGCACATGATGGGGCATTACAATCACACTCCAAAACCCAAGACACCCCACCCAAAATCAACAACAGGAAGAATACAAAAACAGCACAGAGCAGTTTTTTCTTAGTAGACCAACTGTTTCGTAGGCAAACAAGGAGAGTTACTTGTTGCTCTTTGACAGTAACCATTTTGCCAAAAGGGGGTGTATAATGAATAGGTAAGCAAGGGGGCAAATTTCCAGCAAGAGAAATATACAATTTTCCAGTGTCCGTCAGAGTCTCACTGGTAGACTCCTATTGTTCATCACTGTTGGTGCTGTTGAGCACCAGCGGTGGAGCTAGGCGATCCTAGCTCTATGAAGAAATCCCACGTTGCACAGGATATGGCACTCCCCTCCTCAGGGGAGCACACTCGAACAATCCTGTCCAATGTCCGAACAATGCACCAATTTTGTCTGTCCCTGAACTGCCGTTGGTACCACTGACAAGGTACACCCTATCTCTTACTATCCATCCCTACTAATCTGACTACTCCTTTGGTGCACCGTTCCTCTGTCAGGGCGCAAATTGTACCTGATGACTTTAGGCACAGAGGGATCAGTAAACAATTACTCCTGGCGATCTCCTCATCTCTGGTGGTACTGTTGCAAGCAATACGTCATCATTATGTAAATCCATCTTTGTCCCAGCCACCTCGGGTTGGCCCATAATAGATAGCCAGGCTGGGTATCACGTCTAGGCCCCTCTTGTGTAGCTGGAAGGGCTTCCCGGACCTATGAGTGGATAGAATACAAACTTTCAGTTAACTGGCAAAGATAATTTTATCAGCAACAAGTGGTGAAATAAGCCTCAATCCTTTTACTGAACACTTAAACAAAGTGGGTGGTGTAGAACTACCAGGTGGTATAAGGATACCTTTCCCAGCATTATGGACCATACACCCCATACAGTATTTTCATTAGATGGGCAATTTCTCGAAATACTGTCATTCTGCCATGCAGGGTCGTTCAATTGTGCTATACTTCCTTGTCATATTGCTAATTCCTCTATTGTGGCCTCACATGGTACTTCTTTTCACCATCTCAAATGTCCTCAAGCATTATAACTTCAGGCACCCACCTAGTAGGGCCTGCTACAAACATCCTTTCCATTTTTCAAGCCATTTCCTTAGCAACCTCATCTGCAACTGCATTATCCCTTCCCACATTATCAGTGACTTTTCAGTGGGCACGACACTTGCAATTTCCATGTTCTGCTTGGACTGACCGATCGGCTGTAGTAACATAAGCAACAGTAGTTGTGCCCTCTGATAATTCAAAAGAGTAGCCATCGACATATTGTTCCCCTTGGGGGGTCAGATAAGGGAACATCAATCAAGTCTACCCGTCCTTTCGTCTCTCCTCAGAAGGGAGGGCAGTAACAAGGCTAAATTCAGAGTGACACATCTGTCAATCGTGATGTTTTTAGCAAACCAAACTAATTCATACTATAGGCAGTTAGACGTGCACGGGTAAGGTGCCATGTCTTTATCTTATTAAAAAAAAAAGTATCCACAGCATGGAGTACCATGACTGTGAGATCAGTATCAAATATGAGGCCAACCGATTGCCTTATCAAGACAGCCACGGGCACGACTGCTCTTAGACAGCTCGGGAGGGCTCACATGGCAGTGTTAAGCATAGCAGGAAAAAATAAGCACACAGCCGTTGCTTACCTCCAAAGGCCTGTGTTAAAACAAAGAGCGCACAACCGGCCGTCTTGTGTACGCACAACATGAACAGCTTTGCACCAAGCACAAAGACTAATTAGGTGAACCAAGCACAGGAGCCAAGCAAAGCGCAACCTTTAATTGCTCAAAAGACTGCTGACACTCAGGCGTCCAGAACATGCATCCATGCACAGCAGGATCATGCACAGCAGGGTCAGTCCCCTAGCACACCAGGGTCAGTCCCCTACCCTCCTTCGACAGTAGGTGACATATGTAGGGGACCTCCTGTCGACATAATGGAATTTAGAAAGGGATACTTTATGGTCATCTTTAGGTACATGTCGACATACAGAAATAATGTGTTATCGGTGGGGAGCGCAAAGGAATACTTTTCACTGTCGAATTAGTGATACCGGGGTAGCTGGGAGAAGCATGGCGAAACCTAAAACCTATACCAGCGGGATGAACCCATGTGACCCCCAAAAATCCAGGTGAACCCAAGCAGATATCCGCTAGCAGGATGAATAGGAATGCCGAATAACGTGCTCTTCCAGTCAGTGACAAAAAAGAAAGCAGCAGAAAAAGAAATCATAGTCAAAAGATTCTTGAACGTCAATAACCGCTATAAACTGGGGAATCACTGCTACATTCGTTTCACGCAAATCAATCACAAAACG
This sequence comes from Calotriton arnoldi, assembly GCA_963921515.1. Classification (NCBI taxonomy): domain Eukaryota; kingdom Metazoa; phylum Chordata; class Amphibia; order Caudata; family Salamandridae; genus Calotriton; species Calotriton arnoldi. The sequence continues at coordinate 113,827 of CAWUFW010010996.1, forward strand.
ATAACCATCTTCATAGTCATCGTGATAATACTGTCCACCCCTGTTGTATCCCATGAGGCGGCAGCATGCTGAGCTCTGTCCTGCCCACCTGCTCCACAACCCCGTATCCCCAAGAACCCGCGACTTCCTGTATGCTGTCTTCGGGCTCTTCCCAAGCAGCCTACCTCAATTAAGCGACCAGCGTTGGGGCATTACCAAATACCTAACCAAATGCCATAGCGGCAGCATACACATCGTCTCTGGTATCATAATTAATCTGGGGTGGAATACTGCTTCCACAGTCCAATCAAAGTAGCCAACACATTCTTAAGGGCATGTCGCTGCACAAACAGCTCATAAACTTTCATCACACTCCACGCATCATCCACACTGTAAATGGGGTGACGAGCCCACTAAGCGTCCTTATTAGCTACCATCTTTTTCTCTTCACCTCCCACATCAGATCGCATCAATATCCACCCCAGTCGACGGGTGTTCCACTACTCAGTGGCGGCTCCTCTATAGGGGCGTGGGAGCGTCGCCCACTGCTTTCTCGCAGTGCGAGAAGCAGAAACATAAAATGGTAAAACTACCATTTTATGTTTCTGCTTCTCGCACTGCGAGAAAGCAGAGGTGCCTGGAGTGCCTGGTTGTGGGAGGGCGGGTGGGCGGTCCCGCTCGAGGGCAGGGGGGAGTGGCTAGCCCACTGTTGTGGGCCCTGACTGCTATGGCCGGCCTGGGGCCGACCAAAGCAGTCATGCGCACTCTCCCTTTTCTCTATGTAGGCTGCATGCAGCCTACATAGAGAAAAGGGCCTCCGATTAGGCGCCGGGCTGGGGCGCTGTGGCCTGCACCGCACCAATCACAACGCTGCCATTGCAGCGTTGTGATTGGCGGAGGGGAGGGAGGCTGCCTGTGGGTGGCTTTCCTGAGGAGAGCCGAAGAGAGCAGCAGGCAAAGGCGGGACTCGGGACCGGTCTGGAGCTGAGGCGGCGCAGTGAGTTTTCTTTTCTTTTAATTACTGGCTACAGTGTTCTAAATTTGTTTGTTTGTGTGTGTGTGTACTGGCTGCCTCGCAGTTGTAATGAGCGGCGTTCTCGCATCTTTTTGACATGTAGACTTGGTACAGTGAGCAATAACAGTTCGGCGCTTGACTCTTCAAGCTCTCAACATCACAGCCCCGTAGTATAACTGGAGGACTTGGAGCGTGCAGTTAATTAGAAGAAGAAGAAAAAATCCAGGACTGAGGACTTCTCTCTGGTGTATGGATTCCTGTCTTGCGAGGATATCACCTAGATTGGGTCCAGCCACCTTGTCTTCCCTTCTTCAAGGCAGAAGCAGGTCAGCTATTTTAATAATCCCGGTCACCCATGCCCTATTTTTGAGTATACTTAGAAACACTGACTCATTGGTTTTGCGCCTTTACTCCAATTTTGGAAAAAGAACAACGGTATTTAACAATAGGTAACGTCCAACTGCAGTCGTATGGTAAAACGGCAATGTAGTACTAAATAAAATGTAGTAAGATTAGTAGTCTGGGGGGGAAGAGAAAATACCTGGTTTTGAGTTTCATGGTACATTTCTTAACAATGATGCTCAAGATCACCCGCATCTATACAGACATTGTTAAAATACAAAATTGCATGAGAGCTAATTTAATAATGAATCTTAAATGAATTGTCTAATTCTTGACGGCAGTCACACAAACTTTCTCCGGTGCCTATTTGCTTGTTTAATGTTCTTCGATTAACAGTGCAATAAAAAACTAATTGGAAAGCATATATTTAACATCGTGAATAAATGTCCATACATTCTGCCAAGAACCACGTGGTCAACAAGGAACAACATTTGTGTTAATTAGATTTTTTTTTTTTACATTATCGTTGTCATCCACAGACTGTCTCCATTTAATGACGGCTCCGACAGGCTAATGTTAGGTTTCAAAAAAGGGGAAAAAGGCGCCAAAAGCTGTGGGTAATACAAGACGTTCAAACAGGTGCTTCACTGTTACAAACGTTCAGACAAAAACGTTCCTTATTTAGCACATCACACAGATCAAAAAAATATCATTAGCGTAATTGTGTGAAGAGAAAAACAATAAACCCTGTATGTGTGTGTGTGTGGGGGGGGCAGCACAGTAGCACCTGTGGAGTTGGCGGGCGCTAGGCCCACATACTGTTATAATGAGTACACAGACACGGATGGTTAGGGTAGATAACTGGCCCAGAGCACGTGCGCTCGGCTCCTTTTATTATCAGGGTCACCTGACTGGTGACGCCTGTGGTGGGTGGGTGTTCAGTGTGTGGTACAGCAGGGGGAAACACTAGAATGCCGATCGGACGATCACTACATCCCTCCCAAACTTTAATACAGGTCAAAACAATGAAGTCCGAACCTGTGGGAGAGAATATAATTTGTAAACAAAATGCAACACAATAACAATGACTTCCACGTAGTCTCTTCCGCTGCTGGCCAACCGCTGATGATGGTATCCTTGCAGCCAGGACCACTAGTTCTCCTTGGCACGATGTCAGGGTGCCCTGTAGATGTAGTCTTTCTTGGATTTGCAACGTGGAAGTGTGATCTACAGTCTCTCTCTTCCTATTCCACATCCAGTGAAAGTGCAGATGGAATGACGGTGGATCAGTTATGTGTTGTTTTCCACTGTACAGTCCTGGGTGAAGTACTTTCTCCATCTGGTGATTCTTTACCTCCAACGGGATTTGCAGTTGCAGGACGTCCCTCTCACGGATGTCCCTCTCTCGTGGGTGTCCCATCTCACCGGACGACCCGGAGGCCCTTTGCTGCCAGGCTTCCACTGGACCGGTGGACTTCCGCCTTGTCGCTCCAATCAGGTTGGAGGAGTCGCTACGGGTCACCTCTGCGTGTCCTAAGTTTCACCTGAAAGGGTGTTGTTGGCACTTGCTCCTTTGCATGCTACCTTTGTCCTCCCAGGATTTCCAGAGCGAGCTTCAACACAGTCCATCTCTCGTGTCGGGACCCGCTGCCACCGGTGTCTCAGAGGCCTCTGCCCCTTGGATATCCACGGTCCTGTGTCCGTTCCATCCCAGAGGTGGTTGTTACCAACGGACCGGCTTGCTCGCCTCTGTCGTCACCGGGTGATCTTGGGATTTGCAAGTAGATGTGTACTTCCAGTGATACTGATGTTTTCCAGGCACCGTGTTCCGATGTTCTTGCATCTTTGCACTTTCTTTTTCTTCAGGTGTTCCCCTTCTGGTGTGTGTGTTGACCTGTCACGCACACCTCTTTACTCTTCTCCTCTGCTTCTCTTCCTTCGCCATGGCTTCTTGCCACTGAATTTCTGTCTTCTCTTTCTTTCCTTCGCGACGCGGTCTGGTCTTCTCTCCTGCTGGTCTGCCATAACCAGGCCTCTCCGTGTAGCGTGCACTCCACACGTGTCTCCCTGGTCTTGTCCTCCCCTAGGACACTGCCTTCACCTCGATCTGTGACTGGACCTGTCGTCGCGACCTTCTCTCGCTTGATTACTTCTGACTTCTTGTTAACCTCGTTAGACTTCTCTTCCGTCTCTTCCTGTCCTCCTCGCGGACCTCTCCTGGGGTCCTCTTCATGGACATCTCCTCGGTCGTTCTCCTCATGGACCTCTTGTCAGATCTCTTCCTTCTCTCTGACCTCTTCGCAGGTCACTTCTCTCTCTGATCTCTTGTAGGTCGGTGTCAACCTTTCAACCATCTGGTAGGTCGGCTTCCTCCTCTTTGCGCCCATCTGGCAGGTCGGCTTCTTCCTCCTTGCGACCAACTGACAGGTCGGCTTCTTCCTCCTTGCGACCATCTGACAGGTCGGCTTCTTCCTCCTTGCGACCATCTGACAAGGTCGGCTTCTACCTCCTTGCGACCATCTGACAGGTCGGCTTCTACCTCCTTGCGACCATCTGACAGGTCGGCTTCTTCCTCCTTGCGACCATCTGGCAGGTCGGCTTCTTCCTCCTTGCGACCATCTGGCAGGTCGGCTTCTTCCCCCTTTGCGACCAACGGGCTGGTCGGCTTCTTCCTCCTTGCGGGTACTCGTGCTTCTGGTGGTCTGCGCAACCACTTCTTCTCCTCTCCGCAGTCGCATTGCTTCGGCGCGCTTCTGACTGCGCCCTTCGTTTGCCTCATTGGACGCACTTGCTGCGCATTTCCTTCCGTCCTTCACTCCTGGACTGTAGCAGCTGTTGCTGTGCTGCTGCGCACTTGCTTGGTTCCTAAATCACCCTCGTTCTTCTGGTGGTGCTCCTGCTTTGTTTCCGCTGCTGCATCACTGCGCTCTCTGTCTCAGCTAGGTTCAGGGCTCCCTTCTAGCCGATACTCTTCTCGCTGTCGGTGGGTTCTGCAGCTCCTGTTCCTGCGCTGCCTTCCACCTTAGATGCTCTTCAGGGTTCTCTTGACACCATGAGCTTGCTCCTCGTGCGCTACCTCTTGCGCATATTCATCTTGCACTCCTTCCTGATTTGCCTGTCCTGGTACCCAGAGCATGTGCACTGCCTCACCATTTGTTGTGGGTTGCAAGTAGCCGTCCCTGTTGTGCATTCATGTGCTCCTGACGCTTTCCTGCGCACTCCTCACATAGTGTCTTAGGTGCATTCCTTGCTGCCACCTCGAGTTGCTCTTTTCTTGCACTCCTTATTTATTTATTTGGTGCACCTCCTTGTCATTAGGGCAGCTTTCCTGCAGTCATCCCTTAATGGGGGTTTACAGCCGTTTTCCTTCTTTGCTACTGACAGTGGGCCTGATTCACAGAACTAACTTACGTCAAAAACGTAAAGTTAGTACTTTTTGGTATTCACAGAATACACTTACTCATTTTGGTATTCACAGAATGAACTTACTCATTTCGGTATTCACAGAAGTTAGTAGTCCTAACTTTAGGACTCCTAAATGCCTGCTGTGAATACCGAAAGTCTTAAAGTTAGGATTTTTCTCAGTTTAGGAGTAGTAAAGTTAGGAGTCCTAACTTTACTACTCCTAAACTGAGAAAAATCCTAACTTTAAGACTTTCGGTATTCACAGAAGGCATTTAGGAGTCCTAAAGTTAGGACTACTAACTTCTGTGAATACCGAAATGAGTAAGTTCATTCTGTGAAAACCAAAATGAGTAAGTGTATTCTGTGAATACCAAAAAGTACTAACTTTACGTTTTGTTCCTGTTCCTCGTGGGCTGCATGTTGCGCGCGATCCCGCAACCGGCCACCAGATGGCAGTGCTGCTGCATTTACATGTCCCTGTCTCTGCCGATCTGTACTGCTGCATGGCCCCGTGTATGGAGATGGCGCTGCCTTAACGTGCTCCACAGGGACTCCGGTGCCAGGATCCCAGCTGCTCGTAGACACTTCCCCCACACGTTACGGGCACTCGCAGCACGGTAGGTGCTTTCCTCCTTTCTTCTCTGTGATTGACTTTGGCAGGTTGCCTGTGCACACGTGATTAGGGCACTTCTCTGCCGTCACTTAACTACTCTGCCTGCAGCGCTCCGGTTGGCCCGAGCAGCTCCACTCACGCTGCGGGCCTCACCGCGGTGCTTCTTTGTTCTTGCGGCCGTTTGCTTTCAGTCCCTGCCGGCCACTCGCGCTCGATTCCTGCGGGGGCGAACAGACACCGGAGGCTGCTCTTCGCCCATGCACCTCCTCTGTTAGCAGCACCTCTGCCCACGGCCACCTCATCTTGTCGGGCCTGCCAACCACGCACTTATTCCCTCGCAGGCTTTGGCGCTGACCCGTCCGGCTGCTCTCCTACACGCCTGCAGCCGGATACTCTCTCAACGGCCAGGCGCGGCCATGCCCACGCCGCCTCTTGGGGCACCGCAGGTAGACGGACATCACCGGAGGACTCCGCTTCAGCCCGGTGAGTTGCTTTCCCTTTTCCTTGCCTCAGCTTCCCGGCTAACACGCTGCTGCGAGGGAGTGGGGGCGTTACGGCTTCAGTTCAATCCGGCCACTATGATCGGCCGCACGCTAGCACTTTTCTCTGTTCCCCTTCCACCCGCAGCAGCCTCGCTCAGTTCATACGCTGCGCGGGGTGGGGGTTGGAGCTGCTGCCTGGGCACTGCCTAGCCTGACTACGGGCTAATGTTCACCTGTTGCCGCAGATGCGGGGTGGGCTCCCGCTGGCCTCCTCACATTCGGGGTCACTGCAACGGCACTTCACAGCCCCACGACACGTTCCCGCTTTCACGGTCTCACCTCCTGCCCGGCTGGTGATCACTTCGACGCGGGTGGGCGCCCGCTTGGCTTCTTGCACCCCGGGGCTCTTCTCACGCCCCGTGGGATGTCGAGCACGACGGAGGCCTCCTCCGGGGGGTCAGTTGCATGTAGGCACTTCAAGGTTGGGGTGGGCTCCCGACCTTCTCACCTCCACCCCGGGGCACTTCTCACGCCCCGCGGGTCGTCACGTCGGTGCGGGGTGGGCTCCCGATCACCATCACTAAAGCACTGTAGGCCCGGGGCTCTTCGCATGCCCCGCGGGCCTGTAGACACGTCCTGCGCCTGCTCTCAGGGGGGTGCCTTTCACACGGCAGCTCTCTCCCCCTTTTCACAGCTGCTGGGCTGCTGCACGCACGGGCACAGCCCCCTCGTCGCCAATGTGGAGTTGGCGGGCGCTAGGCCCACATACTGTTATAATGAGTACACAGACACGGATGGTTAGGGTAGATAACTGGCCCAGAGCACGTGCGCTCGGCCCCTTTTATTATCAGGGTCACCTGACTGGTGACGCCTGTGGTGGGTGGGTGTTCAGTGTGTGGTACAGCAGGGGGAAACACTAGAATGCTGATCGGATGATCACTACAGCACCCAACGACAGTCCTACCCCCCTGACTGCATCAATGCAAATACACCCCTTTCCATTACAATGGTGTCGCCCAAATAGAAACAAAGGCTGTCTGCAGCGGGTCGAGACAATGGGCGCATTTTTGCAGAGGTCTGATTGGTTTCAGGAAGTGCAGGGGTGCTCTGCAGAGATGGTGGTTTGAAAGTGGCGCGAGCTCGAAGGTAAGTAAGCCAGCCTGCCAGGCAGTCGTCTGTGCTGATGCGCTCTACAAAACTGCTGTAGCGGAAACCATGGAAACAGGGGCGGAGCTACAGAGGGTACAGCAGGTGCAGTGGCACCGGGGCCCAGAAGCTTGAAGCGCCTCCTGATTATTGTTGAATTTCACAGACCCGTTTCCTTTCTGGCACTGGGACCCTCTAACACACTGTCTAGCCACTGCATATAAAAGGCTGAAAATCAGCACGCCTTGCAATAAAATCGCGAGTCCTCTTTTCTTAAAGGTGGGGGGGGAGGCTGGTGCCTCTCGGCGTGCATGTATTTACATATTTTGTAAATATGGACAAAAAAAATATTTTTTATTTTGTAGTCGAAACAGCTTGAGAACATTTCGAGAGAGGTAGACAGTCCTGTGAAATAAAGTGTGCCCTGAGTTAATGAGGTGACGGTGGCAGTTCAAGGCGTATTTTAACGAGCGGCGTTTGCTTTTATGCCCCAGTGACGCACCCTTGTCTGTTTGCTGTGGTCAAAGTGTGGACTTTGGAGGGAAATGTCTACCTGCGATTCCTTTCCCACTGAGCTCTCACCGACCCCCCTCCTGTATTTTCAAAAAGACACCAACACCAATGAATGACTCCCCTTGTGAGCCGCGCGCACTGGGCCAAGGTGGGGGACAAGGGGGCAGTGACCCGGCGCCACCATTAATGCCCTCTTGTCCGTAGTCAGTACTACAAAAAGTCAAAATGAAATATACAGGTTATTGTTGTTTAGGTGTGTACAGAGGGCTGGTAGTGTATTGGCGCATGACTGTATGTCCAAATACTATATTTCGGTAATTCTAATTCTTCTGAATCTTTGGCGCGTGCAGCACTGCCTGAGTTTCATAAGTTAACGACCGGACCAACGCCAGTGCGACAGTAACTCACACCTTGCCTCAGGATGCCACCATTTGCCACCAGGCTGCATTATTTATTGATAACTAATCACACGCACGTTTTCACTGCTTCTGTCAAATAGCAGAGCATTTAATTCTTATTAAATATTGGCTTTCGCTTCCTCAGGTCCATCCCGCCTTGCCTCCGCACGGTGAGGCTTTTGGAATCTCTGTCTTTCTATTTTCTCTTTTTTCTCACACTCTACTCGCTCTCTCTTTTTCGCTACGTATTTTGTTAATTCTGCTTTCTTCTCTTCCATCTCTTTCCTTCTAACACCCTCCATGCTCTCCACACTTTCTGCCTCTCTTTTCCTGTGTTTGTCTAGTGATCACGTCTTGCTATTTACCCTCTGATCATCTTGCTATTTACCCTTTTATCTCAAAAAGGCGCCATCAATCTCGGAACTAATTTCGGATTTCAAACCTTTACAAATAATTCCTTTGTGTGTGTGTTCTAGACTAGGGTGTTCCCTCACGTCTGACTTTCATTACAAAGAGAGTATTTGTAAAGGTTTGAGTTCGGTGGCTACATACACGGGCCCTGTAGACATAATGTGATGTGTCGCAGAAACACAGTTTGTATTTGGGGTGGATAACACGTGGCATTACAAATGTTTAGCTTTTTGTGCACTGACTTTGGTAGATTTGTTCCTCATTAAGGCTAGTGTTGGCCCTCCCACCTCAGGTTCAGTTTCAGTTAATGTAAAATCATCCAGAGAGTGGCCGTGCCGGCATCTTTCATGCCACAACATAGTTTGTAATGACAAAGCTGCCATGCGTTTTGTTGACTGCACAGAAGTCTTCCACCATGGGGCCTTAAACCGATTCAGTTGAAAAAAAAGATATTTCTTGTAGATAGAAATGTTTCTGAAGCTAGGCCCTGCTGGCACGTACCCCTAAAGGTGTGTGCCAGCAGGGCCTAGCTTCAGAAACATTTCTATCTATAAGAAATGTTATGTTTCTGAAGCTAGGCCCTGCCACGCACCTCTGAAAATCATACACGCTGCGTGCCAGCAGTGCCTAGCTTCAGAGACTGAACATTTGCAGATAGAATGTTTCTGAAGCTAGGGCCTGCTGGCACGCAGCGTGTATGCTTCTCAGAGAGAGGTGCACAGAGATTTGCCAGCTTTATTCTGCAGTCTTGCCCTGATGACCTTCATAAACAGAATTTTTTGAATACCGTTTTCTTGACATTTATTTGTAATGTGGGAGACTAGTCTGTTACAGACATTTTGCAGAGAAATGTTGTTTAGTAATGTTTAATGTAATAACTGCACTTTCACAATTGCTTTATTAACCTTCTTGCTTTCTCAAATTTGCTTGAAAATGCACCATTTGCCCACTCTTTTTTCAAAATGTTCTCGGGGGAGAACCCCCCCCCGAACCCTCCTTAGGTTGTTCGGACTCGCTCGCTATGCTCGCTCGCCACGGTCCACTGCAACACTAATTTTACGCCCACAACTTTTAAATGTCACCAGCCGCCACTGTCAGTACTGTCGGGGAATGAAGAAAAAGGGAAGGGGTAGTAACAGAGGGAACAGGCACCAATGTCACTAACGACTGTGTCGGAGGTGGAAGAGCTGCAGAGAGATATGCCGAAACAATAGGCATAGCGGGAAGACACACAGTCATCACAGGCGCAGAAGGAAAAGCCAAAGAAAGGACAGGAGTCCCTGTGGCCAAAGGAGCTGAATCAATAATAGAAAAAACAGAAACAGCAGAGACAGAAGGGGCGGATGGCTGAGGCTAGGGCATGGCAGGGTATATTCTCTATGGGGCGTATGGGGGTGGAGGTCAAATATCTCACCGTTCCTCCACAAACACATCCTTTCCTCCTCGGGCAACATAAGACTTTTTACTTTGCAATCGAAATTTCCTATTCACACACTCTATTATTATATATATATATTTTTTTTTTTTTACGCTACAGCTTTCTGAGTCACTTTTTCCTGTCAACGGCCACTGCAACTTCGGCATTGTCCCTCGTATATTTGTGCCATAGTGTACTAAACATAATAGGGCCAAGGCCATCGTACACATATCTATCCAAACTCAGAATGCCTTCTGGAGGCGCTGACTGCCTCACCTCTAGTTGAGCATCAGTAGAACAACAACGATAGCACAAAGAAACCTGTCCACTTATACTCGACATTCTCAGAAGTATATGCCTGGCAAAGTATTTGTAAATGTCTTACCAAAGTTGGTCCTCAGACCTCACCAAAGCCGGATCAAAACAATACCATGTTCACAAAGAACTCAAACAATTCAAGCGCTTGTCCAAAAACGATCCTCAGACCGTACCAAGCACAAACCAAAGTGGTACCACAAACCAAAAGCCGGCCAACCCCAGGCATTCTCAAAAGTAAACCAAATTCGTTGAGTTGCCTGGCAAAGTGTTCTCAAACACTTTGTATCCAAATCGGTCCTTAGACCGTGACAAACGCAAACCAAAATGGCGCCATAGCCACAAAGAACCAAAGCAAACTCACCTGCTGCACACAGGTCAAACGAAGTTATTCTCCACTGCCGACTCTTCGGACCAAACGGTCAGATCCAAGGGTTTGCCGTTCAGGACCCCAGTCGGGATGACCACTGGCCGAGGCACCGCCCGGTCAGACAGACAGGGCAGCTGCGAGTACTAGACTCTCTCGTGCAGGGATCCCCGGTCCGCCAGTCCGACTTGATGTAGCCCTGTCCCCCTCACCCGTCCGCGGGCAAGGAAGGGTCACTCACCCGATGGGGTCCCTGTTCGGGCGCCAACTGAAGGAAGTGACCGATTTAGGGTCACTCGGGTCACTTGCGACCACCTCTCAGCCTTCCACACAAATGAAGAGTCGGTCAGACAGTAGAGAATACAAACCAAAGTTATTTATTAGTATGCGCTCGAGCGGAGTCCGGTCTGACCTCCTTAGATAGCTGCCGCGGGACTGAACCCCGTCCACAAGATAAAGTCAGATATACATTTCCAACACCCTTGAGACCCGCCCAGACTGGAATTTTCCAGCCTGAGCACTGATGAACAAAGGAGGTACAGAAAGATGAGCTACCATCCTGAGACTGGGTACACGCTATCTTAGTTTCAAGGTTACTCTGCCCGTGCTCGTCTCTCTGAGAGTGGGAGCAGGTCTACCTACTCGGAAAGGCATGCAAACACTGAACAATCTATTCTTAGTGCAGCGAAGCTCAACCTTGAATAATGAAAAAAAAAAAACAATCAAAGCTGCTTTCTGCTGAGGCAGGCAGTGCAAGACAGAAGCTTAATTTCGATCATGGTACAAAATGGCAGCTGAATACAAAATGGTGCCGCAAATGCTAACTTAACTCGCACAATGGTACAAGAAGTCAGCTAGATGCATTTTCAGTCCAACATCAGGTTTAGTGCGTTGCCTGTACATGGAGGCCCTGGGAGGTCACCCAACTCCCACTCAGTGACTGGAATGCTCTCTGGTGTGGCCACTCAACACCCACTTAGTGACAGGACTGCTCTCAGGTGTGGTCACTCAACTCCCGCTCAGTGACAGGACTGCTCTGAGGTGTGGTCACTCAACGCCCTCACAGTGGCAGGACTCCACTCGCATGTGGTGCATGGCCCTCTCCATGGAGGTCCTGGGAGTTCACTCAACCTCTGCTGAGCAACAGGACGCCTCTCAGGGGTGGTATGTGGCCTGTACATGTAGAACCAGGGAGTTTGCTTAACAGCCGCTCATTGACAGGACTGTTCAAAGGTGTGGTCACTTAACACCTGCTCAGTGGCAGAACTCCTCTCAGGGGTTGTGCATGGCCTTTACCTGGCGGCCCTGGGAGTTCACGCAGCCCCCTGTTCAGTGAAAGGACTCCTCTCAAGGGAGTTCATTCAACACCTGCTGAGTGACAGGACTCCTCTCAGGGGTGGTGCATGGCATTTACATGGAGGCCCTGAGAGTTCACCTATCACCCGCTGAGTGACAGGACTCCTCCCAGGTGTGGTGTGTGGCCTTTACATGGAAACCATGTGAGTTCACTCAATACCCAGTCAGTGACAGGACCCTCTCAGGGGTGGTCATTCAACACCTGCTCATTGACAGGACTCCTCTCGGGTGTGGTCACTCAACACTCGCTCACTGCCAGGACTCCTCTCAGGTGTGGTGCATGGCCTTCTACATGGAGGTTCTGGGAGTTCACTCAACCTCTGCTGAGTGACAGGACTCCTCTTAGGGGTGGTGCATGGTGTGTATGTGTAGACCCAGGGAGTTCACTCAACACCTGCTAAGCGATAAGACTGCTCAAAGGTGTGGTCACTCAACACCCGCTCAGTGGCAGAACTCCTCTCAGGTGTGGTTACTCAACACCTGCTCAGTGACAGGACTCCTCTCAGGGGTGGTGTGTGGCATTTACAAGGAGGCCCTGAGAGTTCACCTATCACCCGCTGAGTGACAGGACTGCTCCCAGGTGTGGTGTGTGGCCTTTACATGGAAACCATGTGAGTTCACTCAATACCCCGTCAGTGACAGGACTCCTCTCAGGGGTGGTCACTCAACACCCGCTCATTGACAGGACTCCTCTCGGGTGTGGCCACTCAACACACGTTCAGTGACAGGACTTTTCTTGGGTGTGGCCACTCAACATCCGCTCAGTGACAGGATCCTCTTGTGTTAGGTCACTCAACACCAGCTCATTCACAGCATTCCTCTCAGGGGTGGTCACTCACCATCCGTTCAGTGAGAGGACTCCTATCAAGTGTGGTCACTTAACACCCGCTCAGTGACAAGACTCCTCTTGGGTATTATCACTTAACACCCGCTCAGTGACAGGACTCCTCTCAATGGTTGTCACTCAAAACCTGCTCAGTGACAGGACTCCCCTCTGGTGTGGCCCCTTAGCCGCTCAGTGACAGGACTTCTCTTGGGTGATGTCACTCAACACCCGCTCAGTGACAGGACTCCTCTCAGGGGTGGTGCTTGGCCTTTACATGGAAGCCCTGTTGGTTCACTCAACACCTGGTGTGTGACAGGACCACTTTCAGGTGTGGTCACTCAACAACTGCTCAGTGACAGGACTTCTCTGAGTGGTGGTCACTCAATACCCACTCAGTGACACAACTCCTCTCAGGGCTGGTGCGTGGCATTTATATGGAGGCCCTGAGAGTTCACCCAACACCCGCTGAGGGACAGGACTACTCTCAGGTGTGGTCACCTAACACCCGCTCAGTGACAGGGCTCTTTACAGGTGTGATCACTCAACTCCCGCTTAGTGACAGGACTCCTCTTGGGTGTGGTGCATGGCCTTCTACATGGAGGTCCTGGGAGTTCACTCAACCTCTGCTAAGTGACAGGACTCCTCTCAGGGGTGGTGTGGGGCCTGTACATGTAGACCCAGGGAGTTCGCTTAACACCTGCTCATTGACAGGACTGCTCTAAGGTGTGGTCACTTAACACCTGCTCACTGGCAGGATTCCTCTCAGATGTGGTCACTCAACACCCGATCAGTGACAGGACTCCTCTCAAGGGAGTTCACTCAACACCCACTGAGTGACAGGACTGCTCTCTGGTGTGCTCACTCAACACCCGCTGAGTGACAGGATGCCTCTCAGGTTGTTCACTCAACATCTGCTCAGTGGCAGGACTTCTCTCAGGTGTGGTCACTCAACACATGCTCAGTGACAGGACTCCTCTCAGGGGTGGTGCATGGCCTTTACCTGGCGGCCCTGGAAATTCACTCAGCACTCGTTTAGTGACAGGACTCCTCTCAGGGGTGGTGTGGGGTCTTTACATGGAGGCCCTGGGAGTACACCCAGAACCCGCTGAGTGACAGGACTATTCTCAAGGGAGTTCAATCAACATCTGCTGTGTGCCAAGACTCCTCTCAAGGGTGGTGCGTGGTGTTGACATGGAGGCCCTAAGAGTTCACCCAACACCCGCTGAGTGACAGGACTCCTATGAGGTGTGGTCACTCAACACCCGCTGAGTGACAGGACTCCTCTCAGGTGTGGTCACTCAACAACGGCTCAGTGACAGGACTCCTCTCAGGTATGGTCACCCAACACCCACTCAGTGACAGGACTCCTCTCAGAGATGGTATGTGGCCTTTACATGGAGGACCTGGGCGTTCACCCACCACCTGCTGAGTGACAGGACTGCTCTCAGGGGTGGTGCGTGGCCTGTACTGGTAGACCCAAGGAGTTCACTCAACACCCTCTCAGTGACAGGACTCCTCTCAGGTGTGGTGTGTGGCCTTTACATGGAGGACCTGGTAGTTCACCCAACACCCGCTGAGTGACAGGACACCTCTCAGGTGTAGTGCATGGCATGTACATGGAGGCCCTGGGAGATAGTAAACTCCCTCTGAGTGACAGGACTCCTCTCAGGTGTGTTGCTTGACTTGTAAGTGAAGTCCCTGGGAGTTTATCCAGTTATCGCTGAGTAGCAGGAATCCTCTCAGGGGTGGTGCATGGCCTTTACTTGGAGGCCCTGGAAGTTCACTCAGCAACTGTTCATTGACAGAAATCCTCCTGTGGCCTTTACATAGAGGCCCTGGGAGTTCACCCAACACCTGCTGAGTGACACAACTTCTCTCAGGTGTGATCACTCAACACCCGCTGAGTTACAGGACTCCTCTCTGGGGTGGTGTGTGGACTTTACATGGAGGACCTGGGAGTTCACTCAACACCCGGTCAGTAACAGGACTCCTCTCAAGGGAGTTCACTTAACACACACTGAGTGACAGTACTCCTCTCAGGTGTGGTGCGTGGCGTTTACATGGAGGCCCTGAGAGTTCATCCAACACTTGCTGAGTGACAGGACTACTCTCAGGTGTGATCACCCAACACCCGCTGAGTTACAGGACTCCTCTCAGGTATGGTCACTCAACACCCGCTGAGTGACAGGACTCCTCTCAGGGGTGGTGCGTGGCCTTTACATGAAGGACCTGGGAGTTCACCCAACACCCGCTGAGTGACAGGACTGCTCTCAGTGTGGTTACTCAACACCCCCTGAGTGACAGGACCCCTCTCAGGTGTAGTGTGTAGCATGTACATGGAGGCACTGGGAGTTCACTCAATTCCTGCTGAGTGACAGGACTCCTCTCAGGGACGGTGTGTGGCCTTTACCTGGAGGCCCTGGGAGTTCACTCAGCACCTATTCAGTAACAGAAATCCTCTCAGGGGTGGTGCGTGGCTTTTACATGGAGGACCTGGGAGTTCACCCAACACCTGCTGAGTGACAGGACTACTCTTAGGTGTGGTCACTCAACACCCGATAAGTGACAGGTCTCCTCTCAAGGAACTTCACTCACCACCCGCTGAGTGACAGCACTCCTCTCAGGTGTGGTATGTGGCGTTTACATGTAGGCCCTGAGAGTTCACCCAGCACCCGCTGAGTGACAGGACTACTCTCAGGTAAGATCACTCAATGTTAATGTTAATGTTATATGACTTTTATATAGCGCAAAATCACCTTCAGGTCTCTAAGCGCTTCTAGAGAAGAGTGAGCGAGTCACTAGGGCAGAAATGAAATAGCAGCGGCGGAGGCAGAAGATTACGCGGTCGTTAACACCTCTCTAAATAGGAAAGTTTTTAAACGCTTCCTAAAGATGAGCAGAGCCGGTTCCTTGCGTAGGTACTCCGACAGATCATTCCAGATCTGCGGGAGAAAAACAGAGAACGCTCTACCCCCTTTGGATTTAGAGATGTACCTGGGGGAAGCTAACCTGCAGGCCTCAGAAGATCGCAGAGTCCGGCCAGGAACATATTTCTCCAAGCGATCTTTTATAAACTTGGGTGCCTGACCATAGATTGCCTTATGGGCAATACATAGACCCTTGAACTGCGCTCGCTGTTTAATAGGGAGCCAATGTAGTTTATGTAACAGAGGGGTAGCGCGTGTTTTTCTAGGAAGTCTAAAAATAAGCCTGGCTGCATCATTCTGCACCACCTGCAATCTCGCAATAAGCTTCTGGGGGAGGCCGATGTAAAGGGCATTCCCGTAATCCAGCCTGGAGATGACAGTGGCAGAGACAATTGACTGTAATGAAAATGTTGACAAGAGAGGAGCAAGTTTCCGTAGCTGCCTGAGTAAACCAGTACAGGTTCCTACTACCGTGGTGAATTGGCAAGACATAGATAGATCAGAGTCTATTTTCAGCCCCAGGCTTTTTACAACCGGGACTGGTACCGGGACTACACCTAGTTCCGGAGGCCAAAAAAGATCACACCAGGGGCTATTTCTTGTTGGAATGACGAGCAATTCGGTCTTATCCGGATTTATTTTCAATGAGTTGGCCGTCATCCAGTTCACAGTGAACCTGAGCAACTTTTTGGCCGACTCCTGGGCCTGGCGAGAGTTGTTAAGCCAGATAAGAAGTTGAGTATCATCGGCGTAATTAAAGACCTGACAGTCCATGTGAGTCAGAGTCTCCACAAGGGGTTGCAGATAGATATTAAAAAGAAGTGGAGATAGTGCAGAGCCCTGAGGTACCCCACATGCCAGTGGGCCCAGATCCGATATCTGCTCACCCAGCTGAACTCTCTGAGTACGGTCAGACAGAAATGACTTTAGCCATTGGTATGCTTGCCCGCTGATACCCAGATTGGTGAGACGGTTCAACAGTATGTTATGGCTGACCGTATCGAATGCCGCTGACAGATCTAATAAAATCAGGGCACTCGGCTGTTTATCGTCAGCCATAACTCTGAGCTCGTCCAGAACAGCCAACCTCACTAGCTCTGTACTATGATGAGCTCTGAAGCCCGCCTGTCTAGCTTGGAGTAGCTGGTGGTCCTCCAAATACTTCGAGAGTATCTTTAATACGTGCTGTTCCAGCATCTTAGCTAGAAAGGGGAGCTGAGAGATGGGTCTATAGTTCTTTAGAGTCAGGGTATCTGCACCAGGTTTTTTCAACAGGGGGTGACCCTGGCTTCTTTGAAATTTGTCGGTAGATAACCCATAACCTAAGAATTATTTAGTAGTTCCAGGATCTGCTTCTCCAGCCCTGGCAGGGCCATTTGAAAGATCCTTGGAGGGCAAGGGTCTACCCGAGACCCTGATTTGGTGTGATTTACTAATGATGCTAAGGTGACTGAGTCAATTTTAGGAAAATTGGAAAGTTGACTACTGAGGCAGGGAGAGGGGTAGGTCTGAAGGAGGGAGCTGGGATCGGTGGGGGTTCTAGCAATTTCCGAGATGATATCCTTAACCTTCTGAAGGAAGAAATCCTGGAAGGCATCACAATCTAATGATGCGATTGTGGATTTCTTCTCGGCTTTTTGACTCAATTCTTTCAGAATGGCGAAAGTTTCTGTTTATTCTCTGCCAGAACAATCCTTCCCTCATAATACTCCGCTTTCCTTGCTAGGATGGCTGATTTATAGACGGAAAGAAGGACTTTATAGGCATTTAGCTCTGCTGGCTCATAGCTTTTCCGCCACCGCCTTTCAGCTTGGCGGAGATGTTGTTTTTTTTCCCTCAGTGGTTCATTGAACCATGGGGCCCCCTTTCCTTTATCTCTGACTTTTTCTTTCCGTTCTGGTGCCACTATATCTATGGCTTGCTGTAAATGGATCAGTAAGGCCTCGCTTTCCTGGTCCAAGTTAGCTATTTTTGTCCTAGGGGACGGAATAGAGAGCAGGGTAGCTATTAAGTGATCTGCCTCAATATTTTTCCAAATTCTTACCTTTCTCCATAGGGGTGGGGGCTGTGATAATTGGCTATCGCTCGGGACCCAGCATCTAAGCAGCGAGTGATCAGACCAAGCACAGGGGCTAATATCTGTTATATCTGCCCAAGGCTGTGAGGTCCAGATAAGGTCAAGAGTGTGACCCTTTACATGGGTAGGACTGTTGACCAATTGCTGAAGGTCCATTGAGAGCATGGCAGTCTCAAATAGACCCGCTGCTGACTCTCTCTGTGTCTTGTCCCAATGGTAGTTAAAATCCCCCACTACTAGAAGACGTTTATATCTGGAACATAAATCAGTAAGAAGTTCCAGAAAAAGCTCATTAAAGCTAGAGGTAGTCCTCGGAGGCCGATAAACTACCATGAGTACAATGCAAGATGATTTGAAAGAGATTTTTACCCCCAAGATATCTGCATTATCACAATTTTCTGCTATTATTTTAGTGACCATTAGGCTCTTTTTAAAAAGGAACGCCACCCCCCCTCCTCTAATGTCCCCTGGTCTATTTTGCCAGAAGGCATCAAAATCTGTTGGGAGTGCTGCAATGATGTCTGGGGCTGACATGTCCCCTAACCAAGTTTCCGTAAGTGCCAAAATGTCTATATCACCATCTTGTAACAAAGAGAAAACCTCAAGATGGTGCTTTTGTAAAGAGCGTGTATTTAAAACAGCTACTTTTAATCCCCATACTATATGGGCACAGACATTTTCCTGAATCATCAAACGAGATGCCCTGGGCATGACCTCAGCGCTATTAGTCCTCAGTAAGTTTTCAGCCAGCAGCGTCGCCTGAACGTTTCCCTCTAAGATGTGCTTACTCATAGCAAGGGTCCGTAGCGATTCCGCAGTATAAATCAGCGGGGGGGCAGGGCTTCTAGCCCCTGGTCCCGGCCGGGCGCGGACGGGCGCAGACGGGCTTGCCTTTGGCGCGCCTTTGGCGCGCCCGCTGCGCGCGTCCGCTGCGCGTCGGCCCCATCAGCTGGTTTTGAAGCTGCGGTGGGCGAGTCAGTAGAGAAGACTAGAGCGCGTCTAAAAATGGCGGCGGGAAATGTGCTATCGGAAGTGAGTAATTCCGATGAGGCCGTAACCGACTACCCATGCTCCCTCCACTCAATCAGCACTCTATAGCTGCGGTGGACCGGGGAGAGGTGATCGGCATGCGGCAAGTAAGTAGAAAATCAATTTGTTATGCCCCAGAACGTTAAAACCACAATAGAGCAACATGCAACAAATTAAAAAAGTAGTTTTAAAATTATGCAGGTTCATTCAAGAATGAGGATTCCAAGAGATCCCCCAAGCACAAGGACCGTCAGCGTCAGCGTATCCTGCCACCCAGCACTACCTGTGCTTCTCTATACTGCGCGTCGGCCCCATCAGCTGTCACCTGTCACCCTCTGAGTGACAGGATTCCTCTTAGGTGTGGTCACTCAACACCCATTCATTGACACAAATCCTCTCAGGTGTGGTGTGTATCCCTCTACATGGAGATCCTGGGAGTTCACTTAACCTCTGCTCAGTGGCACGACTCCGCTCAGGAGTGGTGCGTGGCCTGTACTTGTAGACCCAGGGAGTTCCCTCAACACTCACTCAGTAACAGGACTCCTCTCAGGTGTGGAAATTCAACTCCTGCTCCGTGACAGGACTCCTCTCAAGGATGGTGCCTGCCCTTTACATGGAGGAGGCTGGTTTTGCGAATGTCCTACGGTACCAGAAAATAACTATTTGGAACGGTTCGTGACGGATTCACAAATTACAAAGAAAAAAAAACAAAAACTGTGCTTACAAAGCAACTAGGAAATACCAACCAAGTAAATCATCATGATGCATCCACAGAATGGACTACAGCACATGCTTCTGAAGCCTACGTTATGGACTGGCGTATGTTTTAATATCAATTAGAAAATATCATATGCATTAATTTTATAGCCAAAACATCAAGGATAAAAATATTGGCATGTAAGTACAAATACATTTGCTATGCAAACTCCACATATATTGTATGGATGAGTGTGTGCTTGTGTCAGTGATTGAAGAAGAGAGTAAGTTTGTGTTAGTATCTCTGTGAATAAGTGAGGTGGTGTGTGTATAACTGTATAGGTGAGTAAATGGCAGTGTGATTGATTCTTTGGGTGACTGACTAGGTGTGTGAGTAGCTCTATCGCTGAGTGGCGGTGTGTGAGTGTTTGTATGGGTGTACGAGTGCATATATCAGTGGCTGTATAGATGAGTGACTGAGTGTATGGGTGACTGTATGGGTGAGTGAGTGGATTTGTGTGTAGACCCATGAATCAGTGAGTGGGTATGTACTAATTGGTATTGGTGTGTCTATGGTTTCAAGAATGGTTGTCTGTATTTTAGAGTGGGTATATGAAAGGTTATATTAGGGTGTGAGGAGGTCCTACAGCGATTGAGTGGATGATGTCATCAGTGATGTCATTAGTGATGTCAATCAATCAATCAGGGAATTTTGAAGCGCGCTACTCACCCGTGAGGGTCTCAAGGCGCTGGGAGGGGAGCAGCTCCGGTCAGTCGAAGAGCCAGGTCTTGAGGGTCCTCCTGAAGATGTGCACAGAGGGGGCACGTCTGATGTTGATCGGGAGCTTGTTCCAGGTCTTAGCTGCGATGTAGGAGAAGGATCTTCCACTGGTTCTTGCTCTGTGAATGTGCGGTGCTTCTGCGAGGGCGAGGTGGGCGGATCTGAGGTTTCTCCTGGGTATGTGGAAGGAGATTCTTTCATTGGGGTATTGGGGTCCGGTGTTGTGGAGGCATTTGTAGGCGTGGGTGAGTATCTTGAAGGTTACTCTCTTCTCGACGGGGAGCCAGTGGAGGTCTCATAGGTGTTGGGTGATGTGTTCGTGTAGAGGGATGTTGAGGACGAGTCTGGCTGCAGTGTTCTGTATGGTCTGGAGCTTTCAGAGCAGAGACATGTTGATTCTGGCATAGAGGGCTTTTCCGTAGTCCAGTCTGCTGGTTATGAGTCCGTGGGTGACAGTCTCCTTTAATTCAGTGGGGATCCATTTGAAGGTTTTTCGAAGGATGCAGAGGGTGTTAAAACAGGTGGAGGCGACAGCTGTCGGGTCATGGAGAGAGAGGAGTCGAGTGAGATGCTGAGGTTCCGGGTGTGGTCTGTGGGGGTGGGTGGGCTGCCGCGGGCGGTAGGCCACCAGGTGTTGTCCCATGCAGAGGGGGAGGGTCCGAGGACGAGGACCTCAGTCTTTTCCAAGTTGAGCTTCAGGCAGCTGCTGCTCATCCAGGATGCAATGTCTTTCATTCCTTCCTGGAAGCTGAGTCTGGTGGTGACAGGGTCCTTGGTGAGGGAGAGGATGAGCTGGGTGTCATCGGCGTAGGATACTATGCTGAGGCCGTGCTCTCTGACGATGGCGGTGAGTGGGGCCATATAGATGTTGAAGAGCGGAGGACTGAGTGATGATCCTTGGGGTACTCCGCAGTTGATCTCTGTGGGTTCGGAGAGGAAGGGCGGCAATCTGATTCTTTGGGTTCTACCAGTGAGGAAGGAGGAAGGAGCAGAGCCATTTGAAAGCGGTTCTCTGTATGCCGACGTCGTGGAGTCTGGAGGTGAGCGTGCAGTGGGACACGGTGTCGAAGGCTGTGGAGAGGTCGAGTAGGATCAGAGTTGTGGTGTAGCCCTGGTCAAGGAGGGTGCGGATGTCGTCTGTAGTGGCGAGTAGAGTGGTCTCGGTGCTGTGGTTGCTTTGGAATCAGGATTGGGAGGGGTCGAGGATGGCGTTCTCTTCAATGAATTTTGTAAGTTGGACGTTGACGGTCTTCTCGGTGACATTAGCCGCGAAGGGGAGGCAGGAGATGGGTCGGTAGTTTTTGAGGTCCGTAGGATCTGCCGAGGGCTTCTTGAGTAGGAGCTTGACTTCTGCGCATTTCCAGTCATTGGGGAAAGTGCTGGTTTCAAAGGTGGTGTTGATGGTGCATCGTAGTTCCAGTGCGATGGTGTCGGCGGCTCTGTGGAAGATGTGCGTAGGGCAGGGGACCGTGGGGGCTCCTGAGTGGATGCCTTTCATGGTCAATTCGGTGTCTTTGGTGGTGACTGGGGTGCAGGAGGAGATGGTGGGCTGGCTGACGTTGCTGGGGGCGGGAGTGTATTCGGAGTCAGGGGTCTGTTCGTCGAAGTTGTTGTAGAGTGACTTGATTTGCAGATGGAAGTAAGAGCCGAGCTTGTTGCAGAGGTCTTGGGAGGGGGTGATGTCCGTGGCTTCGCTGGGGGGTTTGGTGAATTTCTGGATGATGCTGAAGAGTTCCTTTGAGTTGCTGGAGTTGGCAAGGATCTTGTTCTGGATGAAAGTCCTTTTGGTGGATCTGATGAGTTGGTGGTATTCTGTCATGGCGTTCTTGTATGTGGTGCGGTCTTCCAAGGATTTGCTGTTTCTCCAATTCTTCTAGAGGCGTCTGCAGGTGTGTCTGGATTCTTGGAGGTCGGCAGTGAACCAGGTGGCCTTTCTGGGGCGTTGTCTGTCAGGGTTGGGTAAGGGTGCGAGCTCGTCTGCGCAGTTGGTGATCCATCTGTGAAGTTCTTTGGCTGCAAGGTTGGCGTCGGTCGAGGTGGAGGGGGCATCACTGATGTCATTTGAGATGTCATCAGTGATGTCATCAGTGATGTCACTGACCATGTCATGAGTGATGTAATATGTGACGTCATCAGCAGTGCATTGTGGGGACGCGAGTTGTAGTTAGCTCAGCTAACTATAATGGCTGAATTTCTCTGGTTTTGTATGAGTGAAATGTCAGCCTAACTATAACGTCCCTGAAACCTGTGGTTTTTTCAGTGAATTTCTAAGGTTTTTTGACTGCTAATTCCTAACTATAGCGTCCCTGAAACCTGTGGTTTTTTCAGTGAATTTCTAAGGTTTTTTTAATGGTAATTCCTAACTATCACAATCCCTGAAACCTGTGTTTTTTTCGGGAGACGTCCATTACAACGCAGACATTACATTGCAATGCCTTTACAACGTAACATTTACAACGCAAGTGCCTTTACATCACATGACATTACAACGCATGTTGTACTCACTGGAGGGGGAATAGTAATTTTTACCCCTACGCTATCCAACACTTTCCCTACTGTTGCACTCACTGGAGGGGGAATAGTCATTTTTACCCCTACGCTATCCAACACTTTCCCTACTGTTGCACTCCCTGGAGTGGGAATAGTAATTTTTACCCCTACGCTATCCAACACTTTCCCTACTGTTGCACTCAATGGAGTGGGAATAGTAATTTTTACCCCTACGATATCCAACACTTTCCCTACTGTTGCACTCACTGGAGTGGGAATAGTAATTTTTACCCCTACGCTATCCAACACTTTCCCTACTGTTGCACTCACTGGAGGGGGAATAGTCATTTTTACCCCGACGCTATCCAACACTTTCCCTACTGTTGCACTCACTGGAGTGGGAATAGTAATTTTTACCCCTACGCTATCCAACACTTTCCCTACTGTTGCACTCACTGGAGTGGGAATAGTAATTTTTACCCCTACGCTATCCAACACTTTCCCTACTGTTGCACTCACTGGAGTGGGAATAGTAGTTTTTACCCCTACGCTATCCAACACTTTCCCTACTGTTGCACTCACTGGAGGGGAAATAGTAATTTTTACCCTACGCTATCCAACACTTACCCTACTGTTGCACTAAAAGTAGTATGCATTGTAATGGTATGCGTTGTAATGGAATGCGTTGTAATGGAATGCGTTGTAATGGTAGTTTTAAAAAATGCATTGTGATGGTATGCATTGTAAAATCAAGCGATGTAATGGTAGTTGCATTGTAAAAACTGCGATGTAAAAGCATGCGTTGTAATTGCTTGCGTTGTAACGTCATATATTCGTTTTTTCAGTGAATTTCTAAGGTTTTTAAACCATTTTATTTATGAAAGATGTTTGTAACTATTTTTGTCTATGATTTTCTATGTATTTTATAAACTTTTTAAATAATAATAATCACTTTTTAAAAATATATATAGCATAGCTGATTAAAGAATTGTAGTGTTATTTGTTTTAATAATTTTAATTTAAAAAAATTGTAATATTGTTTTATTGTTTCTAATTTTGTACAGTGTAATAATGTATAACAGAATTTTGAATAGAAAAAGACAGTTTGTATATAATTTTTTAGCAAATTTGTTTTTACTGTTTTTTGCTAAATTAAATTTTGTATGATTGCTTTTAATAGCATGAAAGATGTTTTGTTCTTTTATTATGATAAATATCTTCTGTATATATATATATATATATATATTTTTTTTTTAATTTACAAAAAAGAGTCGCGCACTGTACGCGAACCTACACCGTGAGTGCGCGGATCTGTTATACGAATATCACTCTAAAATACATATTTAGAACAAATTAATATATTTTTTTCATGAAGAAGTTTATTACTGAGTACATAAAAATAGTAGTATAGAAGTTATAAATTTGTATTAAAATGTTTTTAACAGTTTTCTCTGGACGCGATGATATCGTGCACCGGTCGCGGATCTACGCGTTGGGTGTGCGAATCCGTTACACGAATGTAAGTCTAAAATACATACTTACACTGAAATAATATATTTTTTAAACAAAGAGGTTTATTAATGGTTCCCCCAAATTTGTATTAGTGTTCTTGTACAATATTTTTAAGATGTTTAAAACACATTTTTATGTACGTGGCACCATCGCGCACCGGGCGCAAACCCTGCCAACACGTATTTCCGGGATCGCGCAGGGGTCGCGACACTGGCGTAATTTTTGAAACTATGAATATTTCAAGTTTAAATATTTGCTTTGCATAAAGACTTTCCATTGAAATACTTTGAAACACAATATCCTCATAGCAATTTACAGTTTTATATTTCATTTAGTAAATTTTACGGTTGCGCGAGGCATACAGGATGGGTGCGCGATCCGTACGTGACTTTATGTGACATAGAAAGAAAGTTTGTCATTGGTTGAAGAGCTTTTTATTCTCTGTTCCACCCCTTTCATTTTGGGTGTGTCTGCTTTTAAGTCTACATATTTTGTAGGCTCTGCCAATTGTTTATTTTCTTTTGTGTTGCTCATTTTTGTGTTTTAAAAATGGCATCAGCTTTCCTTGAAGAGGAGCAGCAGGAAGAGATGGAAGAGGTGGAGGAGCCAGTAAAAAAGAGGAAGGAGAGTATTGTATGGGATTTTTTCACTGAGCTGGAGGGAGAAAAAAAGGTGAATGCTCGGAAGGTGACCTGCAGCATCTGCCACACAGTCCTATCCAGAGGATCGGAGAAGAAGTACTCGTGCGGCACTTCTTCAATGAAGAAGCACCTTGAGACTATCCATCCGGTTTGTCTGGCACAAGAGATAATGGAGCGCCAGAAGAGGGAGCAAGCTGCCAGTGATGATGGTAGTCAACCATCTACTTCTGCAGGGGTTAGATTGACCACTCCACAACCTCTGATTGTTCCTGAGTTGGCGGATACAGGCATCCGTTGTTGAAAGTGTTTGACCACTCTTTGTGTTGGAGAGCTCTCCATTGATGCCATTGTAAATCTCCTATAAGCACTTAAGTGCTATTTTTTTGGGGGGTTCTTCGTTGTATTTCTTCATTTTAAAGAAACACCACAGTCGGACTGTTTAACTTTTATTTTTTATTTAAAAAATTTTTAAAACACCAAAACATTTGAAAAAAATAAGAAAATACAAAAAAATATAAAATTGTTTAAAAAAAAAACAGGTTCTCATGGAACCACCTATCGTGGTTAAAATTAGAAAAATTGTATGTAGCGAAAGTGATTGCTTGTATAAATGTGTGTGTGATGAATGTTAGAGTTCTGCATAAGTAGTGTCTAAGTGAATGGATGAGCGCATGCATAATACATAAGTGAATGAATGACTGAAAGAATAGTGCTTGGGTGATTTCATATGTGCATGACTAGTGGCTGAGTGAATGGATGACTGTGTGCATAATGCCTGAGTGAATGGTTGAGTGTAAGAGTAGTGTTTTAATGATTGCATGAGTGCATTGGTGGTGCCTGGGTCATTGTATCAGTGCATGTGTATTGTCTGGGTGATTGCATGAATGCATGGGTACTGCCTGAGTGAAAGGATGAGTGCAAGATTACTGCCTGAGTGTTTGTATGAGTGCAGGTGTACTGCCTGGGTTATTAGATGAGTGCAAAGGTAATACCTGGGTTATTGGATGAGTGCATGGGTAGTGCCTAAGAGAAAAAATGAGTACATGGGTACTGCCTGAGTAAATGGTTGACTGCAACACTACTGCCTAAGTTATTGCATAAGTGGATGGGTAGTGCCTGGGTGATTGTATGAGTGCAGGTGCAGTGCCTAGGTGATTGGATGATTGCACACGTAGTTCCTACGTGAAAGGATGAGTGCAAAGGTAGTGCCTGGGTCATTGGATGAGTGCATGAGTAGTGCCTAAGTGAAAAAATGAGTACATGGGTAGTACCTGAGTGAATGGTTGAGTGCAAGAGTATTACCTGAGTGATTGTATAACTGGATGGGTAGTGCCTGGGTGATTGCATGAGTGCATGGGTACTGCCACAGTGATTGGATGAGTGCATGTGTAGTACCTGAGTGACTTTATGAGTGCAAGGGTAATGCCTAGATGCTTAGATGAGTGCATGGGTAGTGCATGAGTGAAAAGAGCAGTTCAAGGGTAGTGCCTGGGTCATTGGATGAGTGCATGGGTAGTGCCTGAGAGAATAGATGAGTGCATTGGTAGTGCCTGACTGAATGATTGAGTAGAACAATAGTGCCTGAGTGATTGCATGAGTACAGAGGTATTGGCTGGATGATTGGATGAGTGCATGGGTAGTGCTTGACTGAAAGGATAAGTGCAAGGAAAATGCCTGGGTTATTGCATTAGATGCATGAGTTGTGACTGAGAGAATAGATTAGTGCATGAGTAGTGCCTGTATGAAAGGATGAGTGCAAAGGTAATGCCTGGGTCATAGGATAAGTGCATACGTACTGCCTAAACGAAAAGATGAGTGCATCAGTAGTACCAGACTGAATGGTTGAGTGCAAGAGTACTGCCTGAGTGATTGCATAAGTTAAAGTGTATTACCTGGGTCATAGAATGAGTGCATACGTACTGCCTAAACGAAAAGATGAGTGCATCAGTAGTACCAGACTGAATGGTTGAGTGCAAGAGTACTGCTTGAGTGATTGCATAAGTGTATGCATATTGCCTGGGTGATTACATGAGTGTAGGGGTAGTGCCTTGGTGATTGGATGAGTGCATGGATAGTGCTTGACTGAAAGGATAAGTGCAAGGAAAATGCCTGGGTTATTGCATTAGGGCATGAGTTGTGCCTGAGAGTATAGATGAGTGCATGGGTAGTGCATGAGTGAAAGGATCAGTGCAAGGGTAGTGCCTGGGTCATTAGATGAGTGCATGGGTAGTGCCTGGGAGTATAGATGAGTGCTTGGGTAGTGCCTGAGAGAATAGATGAGTGCATGGGTAATGCCAATGTGAATGGTTCAGTACAAGAATAGTGCCTGAGTGATTGCATGAGTGCAGAGGTACTGCCTAGGTGATTAGATGAGTGCATGGATAGTGCTTGACTGAAAGGATAAGTGCAAGGAAAATGCCTGGGTTATTGCATTAGGGCATGAGTTGTGTCTGAGAGTATAGATGAGTGCATGGGTAGTGGTTGTATGAAAGGATGATTGCAAAGGTAATGCCTGGGTCATATGATAAGTGCATACGTACTGCCTAAGAGAAAAGATGAGTGCACCAGTAGTACCAGATTGAATGGTTGAGTGCAAGAGTACTGCCTGAGTGATTGCGTAAGTGCAAGTGTATTGCCTGGGTGATTGCATGAGTGCAGCAGTACTGCCTGGGTGATTGGATGGCTGCATGTGTAGTACCTGAGTGACTTTATGAGTGCAAGGGTAATGCCTGGGTACGTAGATGAGTGCATGGGTACTGCATGAGTGAATGGATGAGGGCATGGGTAATGCCTGAGAGAATGGATGAGTGCATGGGTAATGCCTGTGTGAATGTTTGAGTCTAAGAATAGTACCAGAGTGATTGGATGAGTACATGGGCAGTGCCTGCATGAAAGGATGAGTGCAAGGGTAATGGCTGGATCATTGGATGAGTGCATGGGTAGTTCGTAAGAGAAAACATGAGTACATGGGTAATGCCTGAGTGAATAGTTCAGTGCCACAGTAGTGCCTGAGTGATTGCATGAGTGCATGGGTAGTGCCGGGGTGATTGCATGAGTGCAGCAGTACTGCCTAGGCATTTGGATGACTGCATGTGTACTACCTGAATGACTTTATGAGTGGAAGGGTAATGCCTGGGTACTTAGATGAGAGCATGGGTACTGCGTGAGTGAATGTATCTGTGCAAAGGAAGTGCCTGGGTCATTGGATGAGTGTATGGGTAGTTCCTGAGAGAATGGATGAGTGCATGGGTAATGAATATGTGAATGGTTGAGTACAAGAATAGTGCCTAAGTGATTGCATGAGTGCAGAGCTACTGCCTGGGTGATTGGATGAGTACATGGGTAGTGCTTGACTGAAAGGATAAATGCAAGGATAATGTCTGTCTGATTCTATGAGTGCATAGATAGTAATGAATGAGTGTACAAGTAGTCCCTGTGTGATTGCATCAGTGCATTTTTACTATCTGTTTCATTGAATGAGTGGAGGGGTAGTCCCTAGATAATTCTATTAGTGCACATCTTTTCTATGTATGTATCTGAGAAGTAATTGGATAAGAAGTACAATACACACCTGTCCTATATAATGAGGAGTAAATAACTTGCAATTAAAGCACTTTTATTGCTCTATGCAGTTCTGTAAAAAGTAAGTGTGATACTGTTCCTCAAAATTATGATGATAGTTTTCAAATAGTGTGAAGGATCAACATTAATTATATTAGAAACAGGGGAGCGTGGCTAAGTGCCGATGCAGATGGACGTGGTGTAAAAGAGCTCCCGCGTTCTAAATCCCCCACTGCCATATATCCAACCAATTAATCCGTTTGAAAGGCAGAGAGGAACGTACCTGACGGAGTTCCTTCGGGTGGTGTCCCGGAACTCTGAAGAAATCACTCCAGCCGCCGGGCGGATTTGAATCACGGAGCACAGAGCAGGCCCGTCTTGGAACCATGGGCTTGCGTGGATGATGTTGCCGCACGCCGGAGTAGCAGGGTCATAACTGGAGAGGAGTGCGGCGTACGGGACAAGGCTGTCATCCCATCACCGCAGCGACTGTGGGAAGTCACGGTGAGGACCCGGACCCCACGACACCCCTGGTGTAGACTTGGAGCACGTGAGAGGAGTGCTGGCGGGCGTGACTAGATATGTGACGGCGCCTGGATCGGAGCGAGGGCCCAGTTTCAATTGCCGGCGGGAACACGAAAGGCAGAGGGCTGATGGGGAGATAAGAGGTGCGATTCCCCCCTCCTCCCTTTCCGGGACTTGCAAACTAACGTAGCAGCGGTGGACAGTGCCGAACGGCCAAATCTTTTATTAATGACACTGGCGGGGAGGCGAGTGCGTCACTGGGCCCAGGAGTGGTGTGACAAGGCCTAAGTATCCTACACACGACGAAGAAGCACCCAATGGGGGCAAGTCATTGTTCTTAAATACAAGCAGTAAAGGGGAGCATCGTGGAATCACTAGGACCACACCAGAATAAGCAGCAGCGATAGTGAGACACAGTGACTGCCGCCGGGCAGGAAAGGGGAAAAAACCGCCTAAGTGAATACACTTCAATCTTTGCAGCATAAAGTACCGGCGGGGGGGACGGGTGAACACTGGATGTAATTGTGGAGGAACATCATAAGACACCACCACAGCGGTTCAGAGTGAGCTGATGGACTGGGCGGTTACCCTGGGGAGAGCCCCGACAGGCCACTTGGGGACTACTGATTAGCGCTCCAAGGTCGGGCGGCAGGCAGTACCCCCGAGGGGTGGCAAACTAGTCTTGCGGCAGGATTCTGGTGGGGCGCCCTCCCTCCCTACTGGTGGTACGAATAGGCAATGTCTGGAAATCGGGGAGCGAGAAACCCACACCAGACAAAAATGGACAAATATGCCTCCTCTAGGACCGCGGAGACGGATGGGGCCGGAAAGATCGAAACGAAGAATACTGCTGGTCAAAATGTTAATGATCCCTCCCTGAAAGATGTAATGGAGGTCATCTCTGGTGTTCGTGTATCGCTCGAGACGAGGATGGACTCAATAACAACTGAGGTAACATTAATTTGAGCGGACCTGCAGAAAATCCGTGAAAAAGTTAAGTCAATAGATACAGTCACAACAGATCTTTCCCATGAGTCCAAAACAATGCAGCAGCAAATCAAGGACCTGCAGGCAGCGAGTAAGATGATGGAAAGTAAACTGGATGACTACGAAGGGAGATCACGCTGGAACAATGTTCGAATATAGGGAGTGCCGGAGCGGGCGGAGGGACCTGCTTCTGACCTCTTTGTGGAAGATCTAATTATGAAACACCTCCAGCCCAAAAATCTCTCAAACTTCTTTTCCATGGAAAGGGCTCATCGGGTCCCAGGTGGACGGCCGAAACCTGGAGCCCACCCAGACCTCTGCTAGCTCGCTTGTTTAATTTTAGGGATCGTGAAGTGGTCTTACAGACTGCCCGTGTGACTCCGCACAGTGGCATTTTTCCCCGACTTTACTGTAAATGTGCAAAGACAGAGGCGATCTTTTCAAGGCATCAAATCTCAACTCAGAGAGAAAGGACTTAAATACGCAATGCTGTTTCCCGCGAAACTACGAGTCAAGGCGGATGGGAAGGCCTGGTTCTTTGACACCCCAGAGCTGACACAAGACTGGATCGATGGATGGAGAATGGTCAACAGAAAAGGGACCAAACAAAGAAAAGACCGATCCTCCAGGAAGTCAGAAACGGCGGAGATTTCCAGGAGAAGACAGCAGGGAAGTGATAAAGAGGACTAATCGATGCTGTTGATGGACTTGTTGGGTGCAACGGGTAAAGTGACTTGCTGATTCATTGTTGAAGGAACTGTGAAGGGACTCCACTCTCATTCTCTCCTTTTTCTTTGCCGTCCCTCTCTGTTAATATAGCTAGGCGGTGGTGAGGATGGAGAGATAGCACCCCCCGTTTTCTTAGTTAAGAGTTCATTATGGGGCGCCAGGCACTCTGCATAGTTGGGGATAGGGGCACTGTTTTGCCCAGATTGCAGGGAAGCAGGGAGGTGGGTTTGGGGTGGCATTTGTATCTAGTTTTAGTTCTTAGGTTAGTTGACACTAATACATTAGGCACAAGAACACTTGATAATTTCAAAAACACACGTCCTAAAACGTTATCCGCAGGACATCTCACCATAGTGGGCGAGTGCCTGAGAAAGACGCATACACAGATAGCATCATCCATCAGATTAAGTCATACAGGTGCAGAGATAGACAGGTAGGATGGGGAAACAAAGCATTAAACTACTGTCGTGGAGCGTTAATGGCTTGGGGGACAAGTTAAAAAGGAGGATTGTACTCCAGTTCATAAAGAGGCACTCGCCGGATGTGGTGCTCCTCCAGGAGACGCACCTGATGGGGAATGCATGTAAGGTCCTCACTAGATGGGGATATAAACTGGTGGCACACTTGGCGTTCACGACTGGCTCTAGAGGAGTCGGGCATACTGATTAAGAAGAGCTTTCCAATACTGATTGACCGCACGTGGACAGACAACCTGGGCAGATATACCGCAATATCGGTTGCGTGGGAGGGTCAAATATTAACACTTCTCTCCGTGTATGTGCCCCCAGGCTTACAGGTGGCAGCATTTAGGGATCTAGGGGAGTTGCTGCTAACTTTCCCCAATGGAACATTATTAATGGGAGGGGACTTTAATTCCATAGTCTCCGCACAATTAGATTGTCATCCGCCAAGGGAGGCCCCATCCTCGAGAACACAAATTCGGGACTTCATGGGGGCAATGGGTTTGGCGGATACGTGGCGAGTCTTTCATCCGACAGACACTCAATTTAAGTATCATTCCGGAGTTCACCGATCACTATCCAGACTAGACTATATAATTGTGCCAGCAGCACAGATAGGTCATATCACAGAGTTTCGGCATATGGCGAGAGGCATATCTGATCACTCCCCACTGCGGGCCCTAGTGGAGACAGGGGAACGACAGGTGGGAAGGGTGGCACCGATAAACCCCTGGTTTTTTAAAAACCACATAATCAAAAACGCAATAACCAAAGAAATAGAACTGTTCTTTTCCAAAAACGAGGGATCGGTGGACTCAACACAAACGTTGTGGGAGGCCTTTAAACGGTGATCAGGGGTCACGCCCTCTCCCAGATAGCAGGGGCCCACAAAGAGAAAGCCACCCAGCTAGTAGAGCTGGAAGAGGCAATACTCCGACTAGAGGAAAGACTGGTGGGAGAAGATGAGATGGCAGTTAAACGAATCACTGATAAAATATCGACTACAACAATATCGAGGTACAAAAATATCGTGACAAAAATATCGAAGTCAAGAATATCGTAAAAAATATCGTTTTTTTAAATGTTAAAAAAATAATGTAAAATAAAGTAAATAATACATATAATTAAAAGAAACATAGTTAAAAATATTTAAAAATGTTTAAAAATAATAACTAATACATATAATGTTAAAATAAATTAAACGTATAAAATATAATATATATACTTACTTAATAATATTCATAAATAATTATTTTAATAACTTATAAATTGTTAAAAACATTTTAGAAATTATAAATACATATATACACATACAAAAATAATATAAATAAAATTATAAAAAATATATATAACAAATTAAAAAACTACAATATTTTTAATGTTTTAAAAATAAATTATACACAACATTAACTAAAACAATACAGAAAAATATTGGATAGCGGAGGGAAAAAAATTACTATTCCCACTCCAAAGAGTGCAACAGTAGGGAAAATGTTGGATAGCGTAGGGGTAAAAATTACTATTCCAACTCCAGAGAGTGCAACAGTAGGGAAAGTGTTGGATAGTGTAGGGGTAAAAATTACTATTCCCACTCCATAGAGTCCAACAGTAGGGAAAGTGTTGGATAGCATAGGGGTAAAAGTTACTATTCCCACTCCAGAGAGTGC
This sequence comes from Calotriton arnoldi, assembly GCA_963921515.1. NCBI lineage: Eukaryota > Metazoa > Chordata > Amphibia > Caudata > Salamandridae > Calotriton > Calotriton arnoldi. The sequence goes on from CAWUFW010010996.1 coordinate 146,495, forward strand.
AACAGTAGGGAAAGTTGTTGGATAGCGTAGGGGTTATAATTGCTATTCCAACTCCAGAGAGGGCAACAGTAGGGAAAGTGTTGGATAGCGTAGGGGTAAAAATTACTATTCCCACTCCAGAGAGTGCAACAGTAGGGAAAGTGTTGGATAGCGTAGGGGTTAAAAATAACATAATTAAATAATTATTTAAATTAAATAATGATTTATTAATAAATTAACAATAAATTAATTATACATACCAATAGGCACTCCTAGGTTTATGTCGGTCAGAAATGACCTACGTCACCTTCACTGGCTCCCGATCTTACAGCGAGTCCAATTCAAGGCTCTCTGCACGGTCTTTAAGTCCCTGACTGGAACGGGCCCTGAAGACTTACAAAAGCGCATTCAATGGTATGTTCCAGGGAGAACATTGCGCTCAATGGAAGCAAAGCGGGCGGTCGTTCCTAGAATGAGAAAGGCTAACTGGGGTGGGAAGAGCTTTGTCCTTAGAGCCACCAATGCCTGGAACGGTCTGCCGTTATATCTAAGGACCGGTACTGATTTCCTTTCGTTTAGGAAAGGTCTGAAAACCTGGTTGTTTTCAGCTTAGTCTCAGCTGGGCTCAGGGGGGGAGGTCTCCAGGTATTTACTGCCCCAGGCATACAGTGCTCAGCGCCAGGACACCCTTGGGTAACAGTGCGCTTTACAAACCCATATAACATAACATAACATAACATAACCAATAAATTAAAATTAATAATTACTTTAATAACATTAAAATTTAACACAATTAATATAATTATCAATTAATCAATTAATAAAAATTATTCACCAATTAATAATTAAACAATCAATTAATTAACAATACCAAAAAATAATAATTAATAAAAATTAATTGCCAATTAATAATTAATTAACAATACATTAATTATCAATACCAATAAATATTAATAAATAATTACTTAATTATAATACATTTCTCCCACCCTATTCCCCTATAAACACACAACCCGCTCCTAAACTAAATTAACACAAATAATATATTTATCAATTAATTAATTAATTAAAATTAATTACCAAATAATAATTAATAAACAATAAATTAATTATCAATACCAAACAATAAAAATTAATTACCAATTAATAATTAATTAACAATAAATTAATTATCAATACCTATAAATATTAATAAATAATTACTTAATTATAATAAATTATTTCCCACCCTATTCCCCTATAAACACACAACCCGCTCCTAAACTAAATGAACACAATTAATATATTTATCAATTATTAATTAATAAAAATTAATTACCAATTAATAATTAATAAACAATTAATTAATTATCAATACCACACATTTTTTATTTATTTATTATAATTAATTTACTTCCCACCCTATTCCCCTATAAACCCACAACCCACTCCAATAAAAAATTTACACAATTAATATAATTATCAATTAATAAAAATTAATTACCAATTAATAATTAATTAACAATAAATTAATTATCAATACCAATAAATTACAATTAATAATTACTTAATTACAATTAAATGGCTTCCCACCCTATTCCCCTATAAACCCACAACCCGCTACAGAACTAAAATGCAAAATGTATTTAAAAATAATTAATGATTCCTAAAAATTATGATTTAATTTACTATAATTAAATTACTTCCCACCCTATTCCCCTATAAACCCACAACCCGCTACGGTACTAAAACGCAAAATGTACTTTAAAAAAAATTACTTACTTCTAAACAATTAATAAATATATTTAAAAAAAAATACAAAACAGAACAAACATGTGGAACACATACATATAAAATACATACTAAAATACATAACACTAACATAAACATCGATATTATTAACATCGATATTTTTGCTATCGATATTACTAACTTCGATATTTACAAAAACGATATTTCTTACCTTCTGGTCGATATTCTGGTCACCGATATTCTTGATGTCGATATTCTGTCCCTACGATATTTAAAACTCGATATTAATGTAGGTCGAAATAAAAAAATCGATATTATGTCTGTGCACCCAGTTAAACACATGCTGGAAATCAAGACCAAAGAATATAAAGGCCTGGCCACAGAGGCAGCCCGAGAGCACTAGAGAGCCATGCAGAGTAAAATATACGATATAAGGGACAAAGCAGGTAGACTATTGGCATGGTTGGATAGACGGGAACAAGCCAATAGATTAGTGGTGGAGCTAACAACAGAGTCGGGACAACACTTGGCAGGACCGCTAGAAAAAGCGCAAGGATTTGCGGAATATTTTCACGATATATTTACATTGCATACTACCTCTACTGAGGAAGACGCTAATGCCCTGCTGTCAGATGTGGCCCTCCCTGCTCTCTCTGGGGAGGATTCCTCTAGTCTAGATGAGGAGCTCACACATATTGAGGTTGAACGGGCTATTCGGGAGCTACAATCTGGGAAAGCGATGGGTCCCAACGGATTACCCATCGAAATGTATAAGCTAGCACCAAATAAAATAGCTCCACACCTTACCAATATGTTCCTGCAGAGTCGTGACAGGGGGATGCTCCCGGAGGATCAGAGGCTGGCCACAATAGTGGTTATTCATAAGAGCGGTAGGCCCAGAGATAGATGCTCTTCCTACAGGCCTATATTATTATTATTATTATTGCAATTTATAGAGCGCGCGGCTACCTCCAACGGAAGTGTCCCGGCGCTAGCAGCGGATACAGCAGGAGAGAACTGGTGGGCAAGCTCTAAGGTAGGCCAAAAAGCCAAGTTTTCAGCGCCTTCCTAAACATAGGTTCTGACTTAGCCTTCCGTATGTGCTCAGGCATGGAGTTCCAGAGAGAAACAGTTGTCACAGAGAAAGCTCTATCACTGATAAGTGCAGAAGCCAAAATCCTAGCCAAATTACTGGCCACTCGTCTCCTGTGGGTAATTGCGAAGTTAGTACATCCCGATCAGTCTGGCTTTATGCCATCAAGAAACACCTCACTGAACCTCCGGCGCCTACACGGAGTCATGGGTAGGGTAGAGACATTGAGAGAGGATGCAGTAGTAACGTCATTGGATACCCCCATGGCTTTCGATACCATCGAATGGCCTATATGTGGGCGGTCCTGAAGAAAATGGGCTTCGGCCCCAACTTTATTAGCTGGGTGAAGCTCCTATATAATAAACCATTGGCGCAAGTAGTGGTCAATAACAGAAAGTCAAAGACGTTCGAGCTAGAAAGAGGAACTAGACAGGGCTGTCCCCTTTCCCCGCTGCTCTTTTCCTTGATGCTGGAACCCCAAGTGATGTGGATAAGGAGAGACCCGGTTCTGAGTGGATTGCGATGGGCTGAAGATTGGGAGGACCGTATCTCCCTATACGCAGATGATATACTATTATATCTGGTGTCACCGAGAGCCTCCATCAGTAGAGTGTTGCATATCTTCACGAGCTTCGGCAAATGTTCTGGTTACCAAATAAACTGGTCTAAGTCAACCATTTATGTATTGAGAGGAGATTTTCCAGTCCTGCCCAGAGGATACGAGATAATAGAGGCAAAAGGAGGGTTTAAATATCCTGGTATTTTCGTTACTCGAGACTCAGCTCTCTATTATGAACATGATCTCCTACCCCCTTTGCTAAGACTCAAACGGGATATTTAACATTGGAGATCCCTCCCACTGTCCTTGCTGGGGCGTGCCGCACTATTTAAGATGATGGCAATACCGCGATTCTTGTATATATTGCAGAACTCCCTGGCCCCAGTGCATGCAGAATACTTTAAAAGTATCAAGAACGAGCAGAGGGAACTGTTATGGGAGGGGAAACCACCACGAATAGCGACCCGAAAGTTGACGAGAGGGTGGTTCGACGGTGGCATAGGACTCCCGGATATCAAAAAATATTATTGGGCAGCACAACTAACAGCAATTAACCAATGTATATATAGATCCAATGACGACCCCGGCTATAAGGTGGATAGATGGCTTCTCCCCGAAGGGCACTACATCAGGGTATTATATACAAATTCGGCAAAATTAAACCTAACGGGCCCAACCAAACATGCAGTCCAAACTTGGCGCACAGTGAACAAGAGCATGGGTTGGGAGGGGAAAATAACACAGGCAACACCATTGTGGGATACAGAGAAATTAGGCAATTTGAGAAAATCAAAAGGTTTCGCAGCTTGGGACATGATTGGCATTTTCCAGGTGGGCGACCCATTTGCCCAGTTGCAAAGAGATCATGAAATGGCTGAGACAGAAAAGTTTAGATATTTACAGATCCGATACGCACTCCAAGCGGCTATCCCGCGGGGTCAGCTGCTTCCCGAGTCCTCCCCACTTGAGGACAGAATCCTAGAAGAGTATATGCCCAAGAAAGCGATCTCATTGGTGTATAAAAAGTTAATAAACAACATGCCCGACCCCCTTCTGCAACTTCGAGGTTACTGGGAAAATGATACAATGGAAATGGAGGATGACGAGTGGCAGGAGGCTTTATCATCCCCTAAGGAGGTAGCAATCTCGTCAAAACTGCGATTAGTACAGCTTAAGATATTACATAGAGTATATTTAGCAAATACCGTCCTTGCAAAAATGGGTTATAGAGAAAATCCCAGTTGCAACAGAGGGTGTGGTCAGGAGGGAACCTTTACACATACCATTTGGAGCTGTGTATATATCCAGTGTTATTGGACAAAAGTGACTCAATGTATGATGAATGTACTGGGTAAACAAGTAGAGCCTGAGATAAAACTTTGGGGGTCATTATGATGTCGGGCGGATCACAGCCGCCCGTATGGCGGTGGCGATCCGCCCGCCATTTGTGAACGCCCGCCTAACATTTCCCCCGCCATATTACGATGGCAGTGGGGACCCCGTGCGGACGGAAAGACCGTCCGCCGGTAGGCAATCCGCCCGATTGCCTACCGGGTGGAAAAGGCCTGCAATATGGTGGCGGTGCCCATCCATATTAGGATGATGGCGGTCACATGCCTTTCCATGGCAGAGACTCCGCCATCGAAAGGCATGCGGAGAATGCCTTTGGGGGCCCGTTGCGGGCCCCCTGGGGGGTGGAGGGGTGGGGGGCTGCACTTGGGTTACCCATGGTACCCCCAACATTGGCATGCACTAGGTGGCAGGCACCGCGCGGTGCCTGCCACCTTGTGCATGCCAATGCACACAGTGCGTTCCCAGCATTGTGGCGGGCGGTGCTGTGTGCACCGCCCGCCACAATGCTGGGAATGGAGGATGCCACCGCCACGGTCGCAGTGGCATCCTAATCGCCTGTGCGGGACCGCCGCACCACTGGCGGCCGGTCCCAGCAACGCTAGGGTGGCGGGCGGACGAAAGTCCGCCCGTCATCCGAATAGGCCCCAAAGTGTTCTGAATGTATGAGGTCCCACAGACATGTCAGGGAAAGAAAGAATCTGGGTGGCCTTGGGTCTGATGGTAGCCAAAAGGAACATTGCCAAATTGTGGGGGGCGCCTGAAAAGCCCACGTTGAACGTATGGAAAAAAGACATGGACTGGTGTATGGTAATGGAGAAGACGGTGTATGTATCACATGGTTGTCCCAAGAAATGGCCGCAGATTTGGGAAAAATGGAACATGTATAGAGGTAATATTTGTGAACCCCCCAGATGAAGAAGCACTTGGCGCTAGAGGTAGATTAGATATAGGGTTGAATAGCAACAATAAGCCAAGATAAAGATGTTCAAAGGGCGGAATATATAATGTGATCATAATAATGTAAATAAATCTGCTTGGAATGTATTTACGATGTCAACAATAAAAAGAGTTTTAAAAAAATTTATATTAGAAACAAATAACATATAATTAAATTTTAAACATTTTTCCATGGTTATTATGCATATTATATTATGTATTCTTAACTTTTAAGTAATTTAGGGGCCCATTACGATGGCGGGCGGAAGCACTACCGCCGTGCTGGCGGATGCAAAAACCACCAGTTACCGCCGGCACGCAGCAGTCCACACGCCCGCCCAATTACGATGCGAAAAGCAGGCCAAACACCGCCGGCAAGCCAGCAACACCGTCCGCCATCAAAGTGCGCCCGCACACGTAGCGGCGCAGCACAACTGACACACACCGTCCGGCGAAACACGTCCCGCCCGGCGCATAAATTACGATGCCGCAAACAAACGGCTCCCACGGCAAAGAGACACCGCACGTGAAAGAGAGGCGGAAACACGGACGCAGAGCACGGACAACGAAGAGCGGCACCCGGGCATGAATCCAGCACTGCAGGCCCTTCCCATGCTTCTGCTGATGCACCACCAAGGACGCAACGTACCGCGGAGACGCAGGTAGGCACACACACAACAAGTGCACGCAAACAGCGCACACAGTGCAAGGGCGGAAAAAGCGGACAACCCCCACCAGCGCGTGTACACTACACATCCACCATCGCATCTACATATGACACACAGGCCAAATCGTAACATCGCAGAACACATGTGTACACACCACCTGGGACTAGGAACCAACCACCCCGTCACGGCCCCAAAGCGCCGATGACGCCGCCACACATGCGCACAACGCAGAGGCCAACCGCAGCGCCATGCATGCGTCGCACACAGACACAGGGACACAACCAAGCAGCACACACATCAGCCCCACCCCGAACGCACATGACACGTGACAGGCCGGCCACAGACATGTCACCAACGCCCAATTCACGGACAACACCCAACGCCACACAACCGACGCACACATGTCAGTGAAGACACGCAACAGCAGGACACACCCCAGTGTAACAAACATGGCGTAGCACACAGCGGCGGCAACACCAACTAGGAGAAGCAGGGCCCTTCGGGAAGAGGAACGCCAGTACCACACTGAAAAACCCATACCACCCTGCACATATGAACAAGACACATGAAACGGAACACCAAAGAGCCCGGTGACCGACAACAGGTGGCCCAAGAATTACATCCACACACAAGGCCCAACGCAGAGCGGAAAGGCAGCCTGCCGCCCACACAAGGGAGAGCAGACAGCACTGAATGACCTTCCATTCCAACACCGAAACCACAGCCCTACGACAGAAGCCGGTGAATACAGCCATTGTCCAAGAATAGACCAACACAGGCATGCCGAGGAGACCGACCACACGGCAGATAGCGCATATCACAGAAGCACACAACGGACGGGGAGGAAAGAAGAAAACACTCCCCCATGTCGGCCACATGCAAGTTAATTGGAAGGAGTCACACAGCACCGACCTTGAACTGTCTGAGAAGCATGTGGGAAGAGGGCCCGTGTCCTCCAAACAAGCCAACAGAACACAAGTCCTGTCTCCCCACGACTACACAGAGCTCACAGCAACCCCGGAGCGTGCACATTGCAGACTGCACACACAGCCGGAGCACGCCACCTCTACGAACCGCTGCGAAATGGCAACCGCAACACACCTACCCAACTACGCCGAAGAGCTCAAGCTGTACCAAACCAGCACGATACATACATTGGGATGCGATCTCCTGTCCCTGCTGAACGTAAGTTACCGACTGACTTACCGCATCACATTGTTCAGCTGCGTCATGCCCGTCTTCTACTGTCGGAGGTGTCCCTACCAGCATCCCGTCGAGATATGCCTCTCCAACCCGGCATGTCTGAAGGCGGACCTGCTACCACTACTCCTCCCTCTGGACGCACACGACAGGGCCTGCTCTGCCTATGGGGGCATGGCGTATGTGGCCAACATCGCACGCGCACTGAAATGGAACCACTGTGCCTCCACACGACGGATCATCGAGAACAGCTACATCGAATGTCACCCAGCATGCCCCATCATGGTCCTCCAAGGGACAACCTACGAACAACACCTTGACAGCCACCATCCGCTTCATTGGCTGGCAAACATGTACACCACCAATGACATGGAAGCCCTGCTGGACGGCATCGCATACCTGACAACCTGTAAATACGTCGGACCACAACGCAGGTTCCCCGAGTGACCTATGATGTCCAACCCCGCACCCATGCTTAGCTTCCGCACGGACTGGCCGAGTCACCACCACAACAGCCATACCAAACGACCGGCAACTGTAACCACACCATCAACGACATCGCCATGACATCGGATATGACCGGGACATGCACACTGTTCCCCATCACATCCAGGAACACCGCATGCATCGTGGGAGGCAGTGGCATGGGCTCTGTGTATCGCACCCACATGGACGGAACTGCACGAACAACCAGGACACGACATGGATCCAGCGCACATGGACACACACACCGCTCAGTGGACATGAATAGGTCGCCTGGAGTCTGTGGGTGCTGCACCCCTCCCACCCCCGCCCCGGGAATCCCATACCAGGACCTTTGCATGGACGACAAGTGCATACAACAACAACACGACCCCAGTGACTGTGACATGTCCAGTAACCACCACAGTGCAACAACAAGTGGCACGCCGCTGCATGCACGCAAGCACATGCCCTGATGTCATCTCACATGCACGCGTGCATGAGGAACAACCGCAGCAAACCTGTCACATGGAACTGAGATGGACTGTGCCCATGATGCCAAGCGGTCTGGTAGGCTACATGTATACCGTCTGTGTCAAAGTCCGCAGCTCCGCAGCTATACGTAAATGTACATTAGCACAGCCTTGGCCAAGCAGATGTAACCCCACACCCTATCCCATTTGTAATCATGCTCACTATATCCTCAACATGTATTCCGCTGCCAGTAGTGTCCACTATACTGCATCACAGAGGACAGAAGACTCAATATAATGTTTGAAACCAGAACTGTCTCCGCTGACTCATTTCACAAGTACGAATGAGAGAGGATGAGAGTATGTGAAGTACACGGCAGTCGTGACATGACCATGTAGTCCACTGGTATTGGATGTCAACGCAAATGAGTAGCACTACTGTGGAAGACACACATGTGTCGTGTGAAGTCGTATGGACGCAGTGCTCAGGTGGGTGGGTGCGACGGGTAGATGCGCACATGCCAAGTTGGAGCACGCCGTGTTGGGAGGGGTCATGAACAGTACACCACCGCTTCCCTGGGCATTGTGAGAGGACACCTGTCGGGGAAGTGAACACGTGTGTGCACAGCAGCCGGGCACACGTACAAAGCGGTACCAGGCGCACCTCAGCCCACCCTCTGTGGACAAGCTGGATCCTGTTGTGCGCCCGCCATGCCCCTTGACAAGGCACACACAGCCCCAGTCGACCAGGTGTAACCCCAACATAGTCAATCCGCACAGGCGATACAGGGCACGGGATGGCAGTGGAGCATGGTGTGTGAGAGGTCTCCTCGCGCTCCTCCTGGTCATATCACGCAGGCAATAGAACCTCAACGTCCAGCATGGCAAAAGTCAAATGGAAGTGTAGGGGGACGCACCACAGCACGAGCAGCACTGACGTCACGGGAGGTGGCTCGCACCATCCCATCCATTGCCCATCATACCAACCACGCCACATGCCATTGCGACTAAGTGCAAGCGCGTGCGCCACCACCCCTGAGCCCTCCCCAGAGAGGCCAAAGAGTGAATGTGTGGGCCATCAGCCACAGACGGACGCGGCCTGGCCGCAAGGGCAGCCACAGCCACTGGGTGTCGCAGGTGGCGGATCCGGAAGGCGAAGACTGTGATGCATAGTCCATGCAGGCCGGGTCTCCATTTGGGGCACCACGCAGGTGGACGGCGTCCCGCCACACATCATACCCTGAGACAGCCCACTCGTGCAACTGGACCCACACATACACTCCTTGCCCTCTCTGGTGCGAGCTTGGGGCTGCCTGTGCAAGCGCTAGCCTCGCAGGTGAGCATGCATATTGGGGGGCGAGGGGAGGACATGAGGGCTGGGGCGAAGATGACTGTATCACTGTCAGTTAGTACAAGGGATGACCCAGATGTGGAAAGGAAGAGACGTGTCCCGTGTGTACTGCAACTAGTCGCCAATCCAACTACCCCCATGTCCGGAATGTAAGCCCGCACCTAGGCCCGCCCATCCGCCACATCGAACATACCACCAGCACGACAACCTTCCCATTCGAAACACTGACTGGGGGTGGCGACCAGTGAACAATCATGTGTAGCCTACCCACGCGTACATGTGGGCCCTCCATGATCCATGTCACCTGCGGCAAAGACATGACATGCGCAATGAGGAAGTGAGGAGAGCTGTCCGCCCCACGCGCAGAAGGTGCATCAGCTCCACAGACCCAGCAGCGAGTCCAGCAGGGGTCACATGTGCAGGGGCAGCTGTGCCTGGTGTGAAGGCACATGCATATAGACAGCACATCGACCAATGTGTAGTCTGCCCACATCCACAGTCCATCATCATTCGGACATAGGAATTGAACACAGGGCAACACATCTTAGCTGGTGCACCCACCGTGACCAACAATGCGCAATCATCGACGTACCCGCCCTGTGCATGGCCCCCCACCCAACGGAGGCACATCCAGTGCCACCATCCCACACACACAAGCCTTCCACGGAACATGCTGTGTCCAATGGTCAGTACAGAGTCAGCGCCCATCTGGTGGATCCTGAACAGGAGACACATGCACACACATGCCAGCTCCCACTATGTACGACTGCCACCTGGCACGTGCAATGTAACCTCTCACCTGTGACGTGTGACTGCAAGCACACAGCCGTCTTGGCATGGGGCTGTCAATGTGGACACCAGTCAATGTTTCGGGAGCTGTGATCCGTACAGTGCTGTACATAGGGTGCAGTGCTGACACCTACTACTGTCTCATATCCCCTCGTGCCACAGGTCCCACTTGTATTGGCCGCTCAGCCCGTGCCCACATCGTCGTCGTCGTGTGCCATACTCATCCAGCCTCGGAAGCAGTACCATGCTCAGCAGACACTCATGTTGCCGTGGCGTTGCCGCTTGACGAATATGCAGTCAGTCCCCATCAGCACGCCCCGCAAGTCATTGGGGCCTAGATCCCCATTTGCATGCACATGGCAGTGGTATGTCTCACTTGCCATTGCCATTGTTGGGAGACCTGTGTAAGTGTATTGTGGCCGTGCCGTCCCAGCTTGACAGCTGGGCTGTGGCTCATGTGCTTGCTCAGTCATGTCAGTGATGTGTATGCGAAATTGCTATGTGCCGTGTTGCTTTGACATGTGTCCTCTGCCATTTAACCCAGGCGGAGACCGAACATTGACCGCCCATACCAATTGCTGGCGGACATGGACGATACAGAGGTAATCAGGAAGTTTCGGCTGGACAGGCCAACTCTGCATCGACTGTGTGCCATGTTAGAGCCCCATCTCCGTCCCCGCAGGGTGTATCCGACTGCTGTCACCCCCACGGCTAAGGTGATGGCCGCCATGCATTTCTTCGCCACTGGGTCATTCCAGCACACAGTGGGCAGTGGAGGAGGGATGTCCCAGCCCATGTTCAGCAAGGTGCTGAGGGATGTACTGGCAGCCATGATGCTGTACCGGAACAGGTACATCAGATTCCCCAGGGCTCGTGAATTGGCGGCAGTGAAGGGTGCATTCTATGCCCTTGGCAGAATCCCACACGTCGTGGGAGCCATTGACTGCACTCATGTTGGCCTTGTTCCACCACAGGCCACTGAGCACCTGTACCGCAACAGGAAGCACACGCACTCCCTGAATGTGCAAGTGGTGTGCCTTGCGGACATGGTGATCACCCACGTGTGTGCAAAGTTTCCAGGCTCGGCCCATGAGCGCACACATAATGCGCAACAGCATCTTGCCACGACTGATGGCCAATCTGCAACAGGATTGTGGCTGTATTGTCGGTGAGTATGTGGAGTGGTGTAGCGTGCTGGTTGTGCGATGCTGTCCCCTGTCCAGTTGGAATAGCAACGGTTCTCTGTGTCCCTCACACCCAGGTGACTCTGCGTATCCGAATGGGGCATGGCTGCTCAGTCCATTGAGGAATCCTCGCACACCAGCAGACGATCGATACAATGAGGCACATGGGAGGACCAGACGTGTGGTCGAGCGTACCTTTGGCCTCCTCAAGTCCAGGTTCAGGTGCCTGGACCGCACCGAGGGTGCACTGGCGTACTCCCACAGAAGGTGTGCCAGATAGTGGTGGCGTGCTGCATGCTGCACAATCTGGCCATTCGGAAGCAGATCCCCCTCATTGTGGATGACGGAGATCAACCAGGGCCCCAGCCCGCAGACCAGGACAGCTCGAGTGAGGTGGACAGCGGAGAGGAGGAAGCTGGGAATGTGCGCCAGCAGCTCATCGCCCGCTACTTCACTTGACGGTGAGTGTCCATGTACGACGGATGATGTGTCTGTATCTATGCAGGTGTGTGTGTGCTGTGTCAGGGTGGCCATATGTTCACTGCGTGCAGTGTGTCAACGCTCCATGGCCAGGGTAGTATGCCACTGTTGGTGACTGTGGCATTGTGCCCTATTGCTCTGTGCGATGTGTGTACATTGCTTGTAGTTGTTGACATGTACTGTGTGATGGGTGTGTGACACACTCATTGAATGTGCTCCTGTTCTGTCTCCCACCCCTAGGTCCCTACAGGCCCTCCGGATTCCATTGCCATGCCACGCATCAGGTGCCTTTCCGCCCAAGGTGGCCGTTGTATTCCGTACAATAAAGACACAGGGCACAAACAGCAGTTAGTGAAAAAGGTGCATTTATTACAAACTGTGACATGTGATTGTGTGTAAGGTGATGACAAAAGTGGTGCGTGCAGTGACAATGAGCTGTCGGTCATGGCTGCGTGATGATCAGGGTGTACCCACTGGTTCTATGTCCATAGTCCAACACACACATGCCATCCAGATGGCTGTGTGGAGTGGGATCGTAGAGCAAGTCAATGCAGTGGCTGGTCAAGGAAGGCTGGCGGAAGGCTGGCTGGCTGCCTCACTTGCGACTGGAGCGTGCGAAGTCCTCCCGGGAGATCTGTTTCCTCTTCGGACGGCCCCTTCCACGTTTGGGAGGGGGTGTGTGGTGGCGACCTGCTGGTGGTGGGTGAGGTGTGCTCACTGGCTGTGGACGCAGGGAAGTGGACACTGCTGCCCGAGCCTGCGCCCTAGCAGGTGGTGGCGGAGGTGGTGTTGCTGGCCTTGCCTGTGACCCCACCGCCACCACCAGCTGGCCCATGAGGTCCACGAGTTGGTCCATACGGGACACGAATTGGCCCATATGGGCGTCCATGGACCTCAGCACCCCCAGCACCTCCCGCGTGTCAGTAGCAGACCTGGCCCATTGTCCTTGGGCCTCTTCATAGGCCCCAAGGACTCTGGCCATTTGAGGCAGGGCATGGCTCCCAGGGGAGGCTGGCGTTTCCCTGACCCTGCTCCTCCTACCAGTCCTGCTGCCACCGGCCTGCCCACTAGCCACATTGCTCACCACGGTCCTCGCTGTGGCTCCCAGGGTGGATCCAGTCGGCCGGGCCACCACCTGCGCTGGGGCTGGTGCCAGCGAAGACGTGGTGGTGGTGGAGGCGGTGGTGGTCGGTGCGGCGATGGTGGCGGTTGCGGCAGTGGTAGTGGCCGCAATGACCGTGGGTGTGGCCGCAACGACAGTGGCAGCAGGGGACTGGGACTGTTCAGCATCCCTGGATGATGGGTTGGTGGGTAGGAGGGGTCCTGGGGAGCGGCTGGGCCCTGCCACGCCAGATGGGCCAGCTTGGTGGTCCGTGTCCGAAGAGGTGGACAGATCCTCCAGATCCGTGTGTCCTCGTTGGGGGCTTGTAGGCTGGCTGTGCTGGCTGCTGTCTCCATCCCCAGCGTCCAGCAGTTCGTCACCTGTGGAGAGAATGAGATTTGTTATTGTGTTGCACCTGGCGAAGTATGTATTAGTCGTCTGACATTGGCAGTTCGTGCAATCTCGTACATGGGTTTCCCGGAGGCGAGTGTGTGGCTGTGGCATCTGTAGTTGTGTGTGCTAGGCAATGGGACTGTGTGCTGTGCACATGTGGCATGGGACGGATTGGCCATGCCGATGGGTGTGTTGCTTTGCCCCTACTCATTGTGACTCTGGTGTATGCGGGCTCCTGGCCCATCCTGGGTCTGGTTTGTACTTTGCTTTTGGAGTTCAAATGGAACGCTTAGGAACGCATATGGCAACATGGGGGCCATGCCCCAGATTCGCATTTGGGATGGAATATGCTTTTGGGGTTCAAATGGAACGCTTAGGAACGCATATGGCAACATGGGGGCCATGCCCCAGATTCGCATTTGGGATGGAATATGCTTTTGGGGTTCAAATGGAACGCTTAGGAACGCATATGGCAACATGGGGGCCATGCCCCAGATTCGCATTTGGGATGGAATATGCTTTTGGGGTTCAAATGGAACGCTTAGGAACGCATATGGCAACATGGGGGCCATGCCCCAGATTCGCATTTGGGAGGGAATATGCTTTTGGGGTTCAAATGGAACGCTTAGGAACGCATATGGCAACATGGGGGCCATGCCCCAGATTCGCATTTGGGAGGGAATATGCTTTGGGGTTCAAATGGAACGCTTAGGAACGCATATGGCAACATGGGGGCCATGCCCCAGATTCGCATTTGGGAGGGAATATGCTTTTGGGGTTCAAATGGAACGCTTAGGAACGCATATGGCAACATGGGGGCCATGCCCCAGATTCGCATTTGGGAGGGAATATGCTTTTGGGGTTCAAATGGAACGCTTAGGAACGCATATGGCAACATGGGGGCCATGCCCCAGATTCGCATTTGGGAGGGGATATGCTTTTGGGGTACATGCTGTGAGCCATGGGTGCCGAACGTGACATGTGTTGTGGCAGCATGACAGTGCATGGTCTGAGGTGTGTGCATGCCTGACATGCCCTGCATATTTGCTGTCTGTTGTGGTTACTGGACATGGCATTGGACGCATCGTTATGAGTGAGTGATAGTTGTGTGCCAGCCAACGTATTGCAGTTGTCCCATCTCCTTGGTGTGCGTGCTGCCCTGTGCCATGTGCATCACTGCAGTGCTCGGGGGGGTGTGGCCCATGTTGTGTGTTGTTGCTCACAGTGTGTCATGCGCTTAATTGACTTCTGGCACATGGTTGGTCATGGGCATGTGTCTTAGCGTGACTGCTGTATGTGTGGCAGCTGTGCGGATGACATGCCTTTCATGAGACTGGGGCTGACGGATGGGATGGATGGTATGTTGTATGTGCATGGTGTGTCTGTGTGTTTGATGGGTTCAGTGGTGTTCGTGTGCATTTCTGTTGTTCCGCTCTGTTGCGTCTAGTGTTGTTTGTCTTACATAGGCGTAGTTATGGGGTGTGTGGTTGACAGGCAGTAGGGGCTACATGGACAGGACTTCAATGGTGTTTCGGTTGTGTGTGATGAGTTGCACAGTGGCTGCCGTGTGGGACTATATTCAGTGTGGCTTGTGCATGCAGACGTGGCTCCTTGGGTGTTGCTATGTCTGTGATGGGTCATGTGGGGTGTGAGTCTGCTGTTCATGTCCGTGTGCACATTGTTCACTTGTTCGTGACGGTGGGCGGTGCTGCGTGTTCGTGTGCTACGTGACATGTCCCATGTGTTGGTGGTGTTATGGTCCTCATGCCTCCAGTAATCCAGGCCTGTCCAGTTTCCCACCTGCAAGTTGTTCGTGCGTGCACTGTACTGGATGCCACATGGCTCTTAGCGGGGGTGCTCCATGTTGCAGGTCTGTGGGGGTGGGGGGTGTAGTGGGTCGTGGGGTGGCTGTACACCCACTGACACCGATTGCTGTGGACCGTGATGTCTGCCTTTCGGCTGTCGTTGTGCACTGCGGTGGCTGACACGTGGGTGTGGGGTGTGGGGGATGCTCCTCCTTGCTGTGCTGTGGGACTGGGGCCTGGTGTGTGTTGTACTTGGGCTGTCCCCCCTCCGACCCACTGCACTTTGTGTTCCTGCCACTTACCTGTTACTTGTCGGTTGGTGCAGCTGTGCCTGACACATGGGTGTGGGGAGTGCTCCACCTTGCTGGTCTGTGGGAGTGGGGGCCTGGTGGGTGTTGTACTTCAGCTGTCCCCCTCCGACCCACTGCACTTTGTGTTCCTGCCACTTACCTGTTACTTGTCAGTTGGTGCAGCTGTGGCGGACACATGGGTGTGGTGGGTGCTCGTTGTGGCGCTTCTGGCATATTTGGGGACCTGTTGGTGGTTACGTGGCTGGCTTAGTGTACACATGTCCCCACGCATCTTACAGTTGTTCTGTTTGGCCTGTGTGTGGTAGTGTCTGTTGCATGTGCGTGTGATGTGTTGTGTATTGTGTGCTGGACATGGGGGTGTTTGTCCCTGGGAGCTGTGGCATGGTGGTTGCGCATGTGTGTACATAGCGGTGTGCTGGTATACATTAGTTTGTACTTACCAGCCTCCACTCCCCCTGCTAATCCGGCGAGGATCTCCGGATGGATTACGACTCGCACCTTCTCCTCCCACGCTTTGAAGGTCTTAAAGAGCGCGGGATTCCCTCCGCCAGTGACGGCAGCCAGCTCTCTGTTTTTGCCCTCCTTCTTCTTGACCAGGCTCTTTACGTCATTCCAACGTTTGTTTATCTCGGTTCTGTTCCTGGGCAGGGTCCCGACTGCATTGACCTGGTCTACGATCCGGGTCCACATTCTGTTTCTGGTGGCTAGTGGTGTGTGCTGGACCATGTTCCCATAGATTTGTGGGTACACCTTGATGATCTCGTCGACCATGACCGTCAGCTCCATGGGCGTGAACTTGGGCATCCTTTGTGGTGCCATGGTGTTTGTGGTGGTGGTGCGGTGTGTGTTGTGTAATGTGCAGGGGGTTTGTGGTGCCGGTGTTTGGTGGTGGTGGTGGTGGTGGTTGTGATGTGTGCGTTTCTGTGGTGTGCTGCTGTCCTTGCTGTGTCACTGTGTCCTCTCCTCTCCTCTCTGGTTTGCAATGTAGCAAGGGGTTGTGGTCTGTGGGAGTGCTGCTTTTGTACTCACCTATGTGGGTGTGTCCTCATGGTCTGTTGTTTTCAGGTGTGTTGTGTCTGGGGTTCTGGCCTTTGTATTTTTTGTTTGTCCGGGGGGTGTTTTCGGGATGTGTACTGTGCTTGTGTATTTGTGCGTGCCTTGCTGTGTGGACTTGTTGGCCATGTTGTGTGCTATTGGTTTTGTGTGCGGATGGTTTCTGTGCAGGTACGTGGGCGCCATGGCTTCTGCCGTGTCGATTCTCATCGGCGTTGTTTGCGCTGGCGGGCGGTATTTTTGTTGTTTTTCCGCGCTCATGGCGGTGCGATCGTAATTTCACGTGCGGTGTGTCGGCCGTGTGGGCGGGCGGTTTTGTGTTGTCGTGCGTGTTTCCGTCCGTGGCGGGCGGTTTGACTCCGACTCGGACGATGGCGGGCGGTATTTTGTATGATTTTTCCGCCGATGGCGGTTTTCAGTTTGTGTACTCATAATGGCGTGGTCGGTGTTCAGGCGGTGTGTGCGGGCGGATTTTTGCCGCTTCCATGCCTGGCGGATTTTTTTACGCCGGGTATCGTAATGGGCCCCTTAGATACATTACTCAGTAGAACTATTTTAGAGTAGTATTGTCCTAAACAGCATTAAAACTGTTTTCAAACTTCAACAGTAGCTACTATAAAAAAAGAAGAAAAACTGTTATTTAATAATAATCTATTTAAGAAATTATAATATTATATTTTTAAGAACACAACATAAATTTAGCATTGCATAACATTTTCAGTTCCCATTTTTGCTGTTCTCAGATTCCACTTAATTTCACCATACCCAGTGATTTCAATGTAGTATCATCATTGAACAGCGGGACAAAAAACAATTAAATGGATTGTACAAAAAAAAAAGAAAAGTCAGCATAGTACATGATTATGAATATGTGTAGCTATGCGATTTTCTATCTACACTTTGTTAATTACTTTCTTCACATACATTAACTGTATTATTTATGTCAAATACATTTGCCAGAATATAGATCTTCATTTACAATTGGTATAATATAGACAACAAATATATAAACTATTTGCTCTTAAACACAATTTTCCAAATGTAATATCAATTAGCGCAAATAATAATCCAAACACTAATTATAAATACTAATAGTTTACAGTGCTGTCTACTTTCTGTTCACATCTTCCCAATAGGCCGAATGATGTACTCAAAATTTTGGCTTCAAACATAACAAATATGAATTTGGTCATTCATAAGGCAATCTAGGTTTGAATTCCAAGTGGGCATCATTGCAATGCGTCCATCCTTTATTACACTTTAAATACACAGTATAGTGTCCAGATGTTGTAGTAGGTCCATCATGGAAAATAATAGCCACTGCTGTAAAAGTTCTTCCTGAAATAGATATTTGACTTGCATTAAAAATTGTAATTTTTGTTTCCAATTTTCTTCCATTTGCTCTACAACGTTGTAGCATTAAAATCAGATATTTTCCAAATCTTTCTATATGTAATGTAGACAACATCTCTGATCTACAATGTGAACATCTCATGTCCTGATTGGCTGTTTTTATCAATTTATAAAAGGTACTGATTTGCAGTCTGGTATCGTCAAGTATATGAATCGCGCTGTGTGTATTTCAGTGGTAGAAGTAAATGAACACTCTTCACATTTATTATCATCATCATATTTAACTTTATTTGTTCGTTACGACCATCAAAGTGCAAGTGCGTACATTACAGAGAGTCAATTAGTACCAATAAAACTATTATACATTCAAAAACAGAATTAGAATATAGTTTTAAAACCAAAAACATATATATGGTTATTAAAAACAATAATAAAAGAGGATAAAAACAAGGATAAACCATCTAATACTGTACAAATAAGCCCACACCAAATTTTTGAAAAAAAAAGTGCTAGTGCGAAGGAATACAAAGGTACAGTACAGTCAGAGTAAGAGCAATTCATTCATAATTCTTGATTTAAGTTAGTTTAGTAGTTAACTATAAAACTACTAAAAAGACAATTGGATGGTACTACAGATTAAAAAAGTATAACATATAGTAAAAGAGATAGCAAAAGGGTCAGGGTAGTGTGCTTTATATTTTATTTATTGCGTAGCACCTAATGAGCCACATTTTCCCCAAGAAGTTTGCCACTGCACAGACTATTAGTGGCCTGGAATCCGTTTTTAGGATTCGGAATGCTTCTTGGTGGGAATGGGTTCCCATCAGTCTACATACAAGTGCCAGTCATTTAAGTCTTGGTGTAGTGTATAGCAGACACACAAAGAGGACATGTTTAACAGTTTCGGATGTCCCGGGGCAGCCAGGACAGTGCTATGCAGCCCCGGAGAATCATTGGCAAGCTCCTGTGAAAGAATTTAAAGGGAGGCAACCAAATCTGAACTGTATGTAGAGCTTTCTGTCTTGTGGGGCAGAGATTACTTCCATGTACTGTTCATACACACCTATCCACTTAAACTCCATAAATTCTGATGTCAAGCGACCCGTGGAAGGCTGGTAAACAGTTAGGTTGACCACCCAATTCCAATAGTGGGATTTTACAACGTCTGTACTGGGTAGAAGGCTAGGATCAGAAACGTCCCACAAGTTACCCAGACCTATGGCAGAGAGCAATGCTTTAACTTTGGTAAACCAGCCTTCAAAGGCTATAGCGTAATGACTAAGCTCAGGTGCTTGTTTTAGTCACAACCAAAAGAGGAGGGTACGAAGCCTGGCTTTATACACAATAGTGGTCCTACCCATATCCAATCTCAGGGGGATAAGCGGGGTGCTCTGGGGGAGAGAGCATAGGGATCTTAAAAACTTGTTTTCAGTCTGTAGAAGTCCCTCAAGATTGTCGAAACCCAGATTTCGGCCCCATACAGAGCAGATGTTGCTACCTTTTGATCATAAATCTGCAGTGGCGCTGCTATTGGCCTAGATTGAGAGGTCCTGTGCTCTTTCAACAATGCCCCAGAGGTTTTCTTCTGCTGCAGGTTCCTTTTGATAATGTGGTACTTCCACTCCATTGTCTCTGAAAGTGTCACCCCCAGGTAATCAAAAGTAGGTACTTTCTCCAAAGGAATCCCTCCCAGGGTCAGTTTACCTTTGAACGATTTATGAGGGTTCATTGTCAGGAGCTTAGTTTTTGAGGTATTAACCTCTAGTCCTCTCTGATTGCAAAAGTCCATAAAGCGGTCTAGGAGAAGTTGAAGGCCACTAGGGGTCTTGGAGACTACTAATGTGTCATCCGCGAATAATATAGTTGAAACTTTTCCACCCCCTAGTGTATGTGCGTCAGCTGGAACTTCCTCCAGGTGCTTCACCACCCCGTTTATAAAAAGTGAAAACAGGGTGAGAGCCAGGACATACCCTTGCCGGACCCCCCTGACATCCTTAATTTGCTCAGTCAATTGCCCCTGATCCCCCCAGCGTACCCTTGCATAAGTGTCTTCATGCAGCCGGACTACCAGCGCAAGAAGCTCAGAGGGTAACCCCAGATCCTGCAGTACCTGCCATAACTTGGCTCTCGGAATAAGGTCGAAGGCCGACTTTAGATCAATAAAAGCAATATACAAACTAGCTTGCTCAATGTTCACTGTTTTCCATGACAATAAGGCAAAAACTTGGTCGATGGTGCTGACTTTTCTCCTAAACCCAGCCTGGTATGGGGATAAGATGTTGTTTTCCTCCATCCAATCAGTAATCTTGGACAAGAGGGCGGGGGCGAAGATCTTCTGGACGCCATCGATTAAACTGATCGGCCTATAGTTGGAAGGCAGTGCACGATCGCCCTTTTTAAAAAACGGAATTACTTCTGCTCCTTTCCAAGACGGTGGTATTGGTGCCCCGGCTGCAATTCCATTAGAGAGTACCCAAATATATTTGGACCAGTTGGCGATATCATTGTGAAAGACGTCTCCAGGTACGCCATCAGGTCCTGGGGCTTTGTTTTTGGTTGTCAATGTTATACTTTGAGTAATTTCGGTTATTGAGAACAGCTCACTAGATCGATGGCCAGAATATTCACATGGAGGATCTTCGATGTCCAATTCTGTTGACCCAGAGTAAACAGCAGAAAAGTGCTCAACCCAGGCAGCTACAGAGATATTGATATCAGGCAGCCTCGGTCTGTCGGCCCCTCCCCTTGTGACCAGCAACCAAAAATGTTGGGAATCTTTCTTCTGGCAGGCATCTCGAATTTGTCCCCAGCGATTTTCAGCCCAGTCTTTTTTCGCTTTTATTAAGACTGCCTTGTAAGTCTTCCTGGCCTCTCTTATTTCTGGTACATTGTTTGTTCTGAGTGCGACAGCTAGGGCAGCCCTCCGATTCTTACAATCTTTATTAAACCAGGAAGATTGTGGTCGAATAGACTGTCTTTTGCGTTCATTCCGGCTAAGTATTGTGAATATCGAGGATATCTGCTCAAAAAGAGATGTATGCCTCTCTGTTAACTTTAAAAGTCCTTCCCATTGTTCGTTCAAGTTATGGGAATTTCCGATTGCTTTGTGTAATAATTTCTTTATTGCATCACATTTAGAGATATCTATTGCAACCCAGGCCCACTTCATTCTTCTATTATCGTTTGAGGGGCAAATCATTTTTGTTGATAACATGGTGCCGGATGGGCTACAATGTCTTGTCCAGGGTGATGTCATGTTGAGCTAGACCGGGTTATGGTCACTATCGATGGTCGTCCCAACTAGCATATCCATCACTCCGGGCCATAATCTTACATCAATCAGGAAATAGTCGATGCGACTCATGTTCACAGTTCTATTGAACGTATTTGCCCCTGTCCTATCGGACTTAGTACGTCCATTGGCTGCCATTAGGCCATGCTCGAGTGTAATCACTTGAAGCTGCAAAGCTGGTCGCGTCCATTTTTTAATTGGCGGTATATCAAGCGACAGAATAGACCACAACTCGTCTATCTGATCAGTATTAGTTAGATCTTTAGAATCGAGAGGTTCAAAAGTCACGCTAAAATCTCCAGCTATTATTAAGGGCAAAGGTGACTCTCTTTTCTCAAGACAATCTTCCAGCGCTTGGAGTGTTGGAGAACTGCAACCCGCTTTAGTGCCTCGAGCATAAACATTAAATATGGCCACGGATTTACCATTCCTTCCCCTAAGGTCAGCTGCAAGAATATCGGGGCTACTGGTCTTGATTTCTTTTGTGGAGCATTGTAAATCAATTCTAATTCATATCAGAAGCCCTCCGGCCGGTCGTCCTGGTCTATTAGCGACTGCTGGGCAACATATGGTGATATATCCAGGAATGAAAATTGGTTCTGTGTGCTGTGGTATACAGATGTCAAAACACTCAATATATTTGACCCAATGTGGGAGTGCTACCTTGTTTTTTAACCCGGCCACATTCAGGATAGTATGCGTAGTTTGTTAATTAGCCCTTCGTTGTCGGAGCCCGCAGGGTGGTGTTCATCTATTGCACATCTTGGCAATAGGCTCACAGATGGAACTTGGTAAGTAGGACATGACCAATGGTTGCTGTTCAAAGGCTGTGTGTAAAGGGGGGCCTCAGAACTGTGAGACTGATAAACATTGGCTTGTGGCTCAAAATCCTTTGGCTTGTCCTTAGGTGCTAGATAGGCAGTTGGATCAGGGAGATGGAATGACAAGTGGCTTAATGATGCTAGGGGTGCCAGTCAATCAATAGTTGAAACTGTAGCCAGCGAAGTACCATACCTATTACTGGATTGGAGTTGCAGTGCACCAGTCGGATTATATTTCATTTGGATTCTGGTCGAAGAGGGCGAACATATCCGTGCTTCAAGGGCTATTAAACTATGTACCATATTTTCATCCTTAAGATGTAGTTCGATAGAGTCCGACAAGCAATGGGTTATCCTTTTTGCCCAGGGGATATCATCTCTAATGACTGATCTGCACCCTCTAACCCTCCGGATCCAATGGATTGATTTATTTATTAAAGAGTTATTATCTTCATACTTGGCATGTATTTGGATTGTGGGCACGTTTATCATGTAAATACTCTTAGTTGGGCCATGGGTCAACTCACACCTATTACTTGAGTGTTGTTCATTGCCGGTAGTGTACGGGTTGTTTCTACTCATATTTTTATCTATGAGAGCATGTGCCATCGATGCAGGAGGATTAACTGGGGGGCATGTGGGAATGGACATGTGAGGAGTCCTACGATCCGACGGACCGGAAGTGGAGAGAAACAGGGCGGGACACAAAACCATCTCCGGAAACAGTCAGCGGTCTAGCGGCACTAGGGAGGAATGCGGAGGCTCACCTGACGTCATCAGGAAAAGACGGACATAAGGACGGGGATCCAGAAGGAATGTCTCTCGATGGTGAAAGGAGCGGAGTGGAGACATACGAGACGGAAGCGGCGGCGACGGAAAGGAGAGGAGAAGGAGGCGGATCGGTGGAGGAGCCCGAGAGAGAGGGAGACGAAAGGCACGAGATCGCAGAAACGTCGGATATCGCGAACAAACCCGGCGGCCCAGAGAAGGGAAAGGATGCCCCGGGTCCCTACGCCACGGCCCAGACCACGGGTCGTGGCACAAGGCGAGTACCGTTAAGGGGATCACTCTGGTGGGGGTGGTGGGGCGGTGCGGGACAATAGGGCACGGGTGTTTCGTTTGGTCTTTCACCTGGAGGACCCTCACTTTGCTCCCTGTTCCTTCCCCTACACGGCGACTGGTGGTGGTAGCACGTACTGTATATAGCAAGAGCTCCTTGACACTAATCCCGGTTTTTACAATTTTCTTCCCCCCCTTTCATCTCTGAGAGCCCTGGCGTCAACGACCAGACCAGGATCGAACCTCAAGGAGCCCGGGTGGACGACCAAGAGGAACTCTTCTCACTCATTCCCCTTTGTCTCTGTTTGTGTATTTGATTTGAAACCCCCTATGAACCATAGCACGGGCCTTATGGGACTGACATACAAAAAGGCCCGAAAACGGTTATCCCATAAGAAAATAAAGACCCTGAAAACCCTATATTGTGCGCGTGTGGTGTTCCCTTCTGCCCCACGGGTCCCTATCCCACCTACAAAGTGGTGTCAGAAGTGGGATCTCCCACTTGTCCCGACGTGTCGAACCATGACACAACCCATGCCTGTGGAGGATGTCATAGCCCAGCTAGCCGAGGGGCAGCGGCACCTACAGCTGGTTCTGGAACAGCAGATACAGACAGCACAGATGGACCGGGAGGCACTGCAGGGGGCCCTAAAAAATGAGGCCGACCTGCTTACGAATAACCAGCAAGTGCAGGATACAGCAATATTACGCCTCACGGACGCCATTGTAAACACCCGAGTACGCCCTAACGTCCCCGGTACAGTCCTTCAAAAATTCCAAAAGGGGGGCGACCCAGACTATTTTATTTTTAATTTTGAAAGGGTGGCAACCACAGCAGCCAGGCCCCAAGAAAGGTGGGGCCAGTACATCGCTCCACTCCTTTCCGGCGAACTACAAGCTGCTTATCAAGCAGCCAACCCTGCGGGGTTCCACTGCCTATGAGGACGTAAAAGGGCCATCCTCGAGAGGTTAGGGTGCGACCAAGAACACTACAGAAACAGATTTCGAAAGGAAAAATGGGGTGCGGGAGACAACCCCTGCGCCCTGAATTACCGGATAAGAGACCTAGGCAATAGATGGCTAACCCCCCATGCATCTTCAGTGGATGAAGTGTTGGAAAAGGTGTACCTGGAACAGTTTTTGGATGCCCTACCCCCCAGTACACGGTCATGGGTGAGATAACACCCTAATCTCTCCTCCACGTCAGCGGTAGCGTTCGCTTGTGCCTACCATATATCACCTGATATCAAGGCTGGAATAGCACGGCCCCAGTACAACCCAATCCCGAGAGTCGCTTCTAAGCCTGAGAAAGAGCCCCAGATACTTCCCCGCGCGGTCCCCAGGCCTCCCTACACACCATCTGGTCCCAGTGGGCAGGGGCCACAGTGCTACAATTGTGCAGAGTGGGGGCATATAGCTAGGCAATGTCCTCATCGCGCCCCAACAGTTGAACCGATGGAGGTGGGGTACACCAGGGGCCGTATATACCTAACTGGGAAAGGCCCTCATCAATACAGGAAGGAAGCCTTACTCAACGGAAAGAGACAACAAGCCCTGCTAGATACAGGATGCCACGATATGGTAGTGGACGGCTCTTTGATTTCCCCTCCCCAGTTAAAAGAAACAGAACAACTGAGGGTAACCTGTGTACACAGAGACACCAAAGTCTACCCTGTGGCGGAGGTCCTGTTGGAAGTGGACCATGATCCCCACTTGCGAAGAGTAGGGGTAATACCTGCCTTGCCCGAAGCAGTCATAATAGGGACAGACCCTAAGTTCAAGGCGTATTTGGACTCCTCAAAAAGGATTGACAGGACCTGGATAAACAGGAGGATCCTTTTTGTGGTACTGATATAGAGGTCCCAGACGTCAAAATAAGAAAGAGTAGACAGAAAAAAAGACAGGATAAGAGAGACTTTACCCGTTTGCAGCTTTCACATCCTGCCTTTCCTCTCTCCCTTACAGACATCGACAGACAAAAACCGAATAGCTTCCGTGCGGCACAACGGGAGGACAACACCCTCACCCATGCCTGGGAGCAGGTCCATGAACAAGAACCAGAACAGGTAGGACCTTACTTTTTTGTAAAAAGGGGATTACTGTACAGGGCTGTAAAGGGGGAATCACACACTACCACACAACTGATAGTACCAACTCCTTTCAGGGAACATGTACTTCTCTTGGCCCACAATAAGATAGGGGGAGGACATTACGGCAAGGAAAATACATTGAAATATCTCCTAGAGAAGTTCTATTGGCCAGGGGTGTACAAGGATGTAGCAAAGCATTGCGCTGCCTGTGTTCGCTGCCAGTATACCAATCCTGGGGGGTTGTTGAAAGCCCCGTTGCAGCCACTGCCCATCATAGACGTCCCTTTCAAGCGGGTTGGGATGGACCTGGTAGGACCTCTGACACCCTCGGCCAGAGGGCATCGTTATATCCTGGTTATGGTGGACTATGCCAGTAGATACCCGGAAGCCTTCCTTCTATCGAGTATGACCACCCCTGCGATAGCCCAGGCTATGATATCGTTTTTTTCAAGGGTGGGGTTTCCAGCAGAAATACCAACAGATCAAGGGACCCCATTCATGTCTCGTCTCATGACACAAATATGTACAGTACTGGGTATTGACAAGATTAGAACATCTGTTTATCACTCCCAAACAGGCGGCCTTGTGGAGCGCTACAATAAGACGATTAAGAGCATGCTCCGCAAGGTCGTCTCGGACTCCGGGAGAGATTGGGACCAAAAACTACCCTTGGTCCTCTTTGCATTGAGGACCCACGAACAGCGGTCTCCGGGGTATTCCCCTTTCGAACTGGTGTTTGGGCGGAGACCCAGGACCTTACTTGACATGGCAGCCGAGCAGTGGGAAGAGGAAGACGAGGAGGGGAAACCCCTGTCGCGCTATGCCACTGACCTTCAGTCTTCCTTGCCTCAGTTATGGAGCTTTGTACACGACCATATGGAAGAGGCCCAGGGGGCCCAGAAACTGTATTATGACCGAAATAGCCACTTACGCGAATTCTCCCCTGGCGACAAGGTCCTACTGTTGCTCCCCTCTACCGAGGACAAGCTATTGACGAAATGGCAAGGCCTATACGTCATAGAAAGAATAGTAACCCCTGTCACCTATAGCGTGTTACTACCCCACCGTGTTGGGGGAAAACAAATATATCACGTCAACCTTTTAAAAAAATGAGAAGAACCCCTGCCCTCCCAAACGGCAAGAACACCCGCTTATCTCGCCTGTACCAGCAGACCGCTGGAGATACCCCCCTATCTGTTCAGGAACCAGCGGTCGAACCGGTACCCACGGGAGAGTGCTTGTCTCCCACACAGAAAGACCAACTGACATCTCTACTGGAGACCTTCCCGGGTCTCTTTTCCTCCAAACAAGGATTAACCTCCATGGCCCATCACAACATTGTATCCCTCGACAAAAAGATCTACAACAAAAACCTTATCGCATCCCAGCCGCCCGTAGGGAAGCAGTAGAGAGGGAGGTCTCTGACATGCTTAGGTACAACATCATCGAACCCACCCAGAGCAATTGGTGTTCTCCTGTGGTGCTCGTACCGAAGCCAGACGGTAGTCTGCATTTTTGTATAGATTTCAGGCAGGTAAACGCCGTCACCAAATTTGACACTTACCCCATGCCAAGAATAGATGAGATGGTCGAACGCCTAGGGAAAGCCAGGCACATGTCAACCCTTGACCTCACAAAAGGGTATTGGCAAATCCCTCTATCTCCTGCATCTAGGGAAAAGACGGCGTTTGCGACTCCCTCCGGTCTGTATCAATTCAAGGTGCTCCCCTTCGGGTTACATGGGGCACCAGCTGTGTTCCAAAGATTGATAGACCGCATCCTACAACCTCATGGTGGATATGCCGCAGCATATCTTGACGATATTGTTATATATAGCCCAACGTGGGGAGAACATCTACAACACCTAGAAGCCGTTTTCACAGCCATACAAAGAGCCGGCCTCACCATTAACCCCAAAAAATCCCTGTTAGGCACCAACACGATCCAGTATTTGGGCTACACGATCAAGGAAGGACAGATTTTTCCCCAGCTAAACAAGGTAGAGGCTATCAGAGCACTTCCCAGGCCCACAACCAAACGAGACATCCGTTCCTTCCTGGGGTTTATAGGCTACTATCGCAGATTCATACCTAATTTCTCTTCCATAGCCAGCCCCCTAACTGGCCTCCTGACAGAAAACCAGTCTTCCCGCATACACACCTGGATCCCAGAACACGAGGCTTGCTTTGACACCCTAAAACGTGCCATTTGTACAGCCCCAGTGTTACACTGTCCTGATTTCAGTCACACTTTTGTTCTCCAAACCGATGCCTCAGGCCTCGGTCTGGGTGCTGTGCTATACCAGCCTGACCGTAACGATGATCTGAAACCATTGCTTTATATCAGCAGGAAGCTCTTTTCTCGTGAGCGGAACTATTCAACAATTGAGAAAGAATGCTTGGCCATAAAATGGGCCATAGAAGCCCTACAATATTACTTGCTGGGACGGAGGTTCATAGTCCTCACCGATCATGCCCCCCTCACTTGGCTCGCAAATAACAAAGACACCAATCCCCGTATCCTGAGATGGTTTCTTGCTTTACAACCTTTTCCTTTCCAGACTATACACAATCCGGGGACAAGACAAATCGGTGCTGATTACCTCTCTCGACACCCATCCTCTGAATGGCCCCGGCGTCCATTCCCAAGGGGGGAGATGTGTGAGGAGTCCGACGATCTGACAGACCGGAAGTGGAGAGAAACAGGGCGGGACACACAACCATCTCCGGAAACAGTTAGCGGTCTAGCGGCACTAGGGAGGAATGCGGAGGCTCACCTGACGTCATCAGGAAAAGACGGACATAAGGACGGGGATCCAGAAGGAATGTCTCTCAATGGTGGAAGGAGCGGAGTGGAGACATACGAGACGGAAGCGGCGGTGACGGAAAGGAGAGGAGAAGGAGGCGGATTGGTGGAGGAGCCCCAGAGAGAGGGAGACGAAAGGCACGAGATCGCAGAAATGTCGGATATCGCGAACAAACCCGGCGGCCCAGAGAAGGGAGAGGACGCCCCGGGTCCCTACGCCATGGCCCAGACCACGGGTCGTGGCACAAGGCGAGTACCGTTAAGGGGATCACTCTGGTGGGGGTGGTGGGGCGGTGCAGGACAATAGGGCACGGGTGTTTCGTTTGGTCTTTCACCTGGACGACCTTCACTTTGCTCCCTGTTCCTTCCCCTACACGGCGACTGGTGGTGGTAGCACGTACTGTATATAGCAAGAGGTCCTTGACACTAATGCCGGTTTTTACCATTTTCTTCCCCCCTTTCATCTCTGAGAGCCCTGGGAAGGCGTGGGGTCAACGACCAGACCAGGATCGAACCTCAAGGAGCCCGGGTGGA
Source organism: Calotriton arnoldi (assembly GCA_963921515.1). NCBI lineage: Eukaryota > Metazoa > Chordata > Amphibia > Caudata > Salamandridae > Calotriton > Calotriton arnoldi. The sequence goes on from CAWUFW010010996.1 coordinate 175,371, forward strand.
CGGCCAAGAGGAACTCTTCTCACTCATTCCCCTTTGCCTCTGCTTGTGTATTTGATTTGAAACCCCCTTTGAACCATAGCACGGGCCTTATGGGACTGACATACAAAAAGGCCCGAAAACGGTTATCCCATAAGAAAATAAAGACCCTGAAAACACTATATTGTGCGCGTGTGGTGTTCCCTTCTGCCCCACGGGTCCCTATCCCGCCTACAGGACATTAAAGGGATTATATTAGTCAAGGATTTGGGAGCTCCTACACTTTTTGATTGTGTGATAATATTCGTTATAGCACCCTCTTTCAATAAGGGGGTGCGTATTATTGTTGGATCTCTATCCAATAGGATTTTAACTTGATCAGTAAGCGCAAGGATAAGTGTCTTGAGGGTGGTGACTTCAGACCTTAGCTCATTAATAGTTGTTATCGTTTCCAGCTCAGATATAGTGGGCTTTGCTGGGCAACCCCTTACCCTTTCCTTTGCTAGACCTTGTCTCCCCTGGGTGGCATCTATGTTTGACAATGACGATACCAACTCCTCATCTAATACCCCTTCTGGTGAATTTTCTATAAGATCCTGTAATGGTAAGAATCTATTTGCCAAAGGGATAATAGTGTCTCTAGAGTCAGCAGTACTCATAGTGTCTACATTATCCCTTCCTATTGAATTAGACTCTACTTCTACTGATGGGGTTATCACTTCCTTTGGTAGCAATCTCATTTAGGCCAATAGTTTGCGAGGAGTGGCTGTGGCTGGGGAGTTTATCCTTTGTGCTCCTTGTGACACTTTTGTTAAAGATGGAAGGTATTCGTTTAGCAGTTGTGGGAAATAAGCTAGGGGGGATTGGATCTCTAGTGGGGTAGGTAAATTATCTCCAGTGATTAGATTAGACTGAGGATCTAGAATATCTTGGCACTCTATCAATAGATCATCTATGCAATCTAAAACGCAGTTATTAGCTGTAGGTCTGCGGACTGTATTAGTTTTAATAGCTTTTGCAGCTTTGGTAACTCTCAAACACGTCCCAACTGTCTTCCTGGCCCCCTCAGTATTCTTGCACTTTCCCATCCTATTTACAACAGTGTAAATTAAATGTTAAGACTAATACAATTACTTAAAAACAGCTATCTAATAATGTAGTAGGCACTTGCTGAAGATTTGCTAAAAAGAAGACGCACAAGATGCTTAGCTCAAACAGATTATAAACAAAAAGAAAAAGATAAGAGAAAATGTCCGGCACTTACAAGATAAATCTTTAGCAAAGAAGGCTGTCCTTTAAGTCCCAGATATGTCCTTGCTCGGAAAACCAACGGGGATGGCCCTGCCCTGCCTCTTCTTGGCAATGACGGGCAAGGATGGGCCCGCCCTTGGCCCGGGCTTTGCCCGGGCACTCCCGCGTGCGTCCCGTGCTGCGGGAGCCCTCCTCGGGTTTTCTAGCGCCTCCTGGCGCGCTGGAGTGACGTCATGGTTGGCGGCCCTAGCCGCAAAGCAAACCGGGGCTTGTGGTCCCCCAGGCAGTCGGCAACAGCAGAGCGGGCGTCCCGCGCTGTGGGAGCCCTCCTCGGGTTTTCTAGCGCCTCCTGGCACGCTGGAGTGACGTCGTGGTTGGTGGCCTTAGCCGCAAAGCAAACCGGGGCTTGTGGTCACCCAGGCAGTCGGCAACAGCAGAGCGGGCATCCCCTTCACATTTATGATTCCATTCATAACTTAGTCCAAATAAGTTTTAAATCTGCATTCCTTCATATTCTAATACTCCAAGTATAAGCATTAGAAATCCTTGTGCATCTTGTTGTATATTAAGAGTAAATGTTAAAGAGCCAGTATATATATCTAAAAGATCCCAAATGCCAGAAGCAGTATGCATTTTACTTCTGTCACTTACCAACTGTTTAAATACATGATATAGTAAAGAACAGAATCTTTTTTCACAATTTCCCATGATTTCATGATGAAGATCTTGCAGATAAAACACAACATTCAGAATCACATTAGCATAACAGTTGATACCTGAACTATTTTCCAACTAGTATCCTACAATTTCATCAAAAGATTCTATTTTCTTTTTCTTTACGCTTTCAAGTTTCTCTTCAATTGTTTTCTTTTTTGAACCTCAGTTGAATGTTTGACATATTTCCGCTTTGTACACACTTCACGTTTCTCATATATGGGATATTCACCTTAATCAGGAGTATAAAGTCTTTTTAAACGATTGTACTCTCTTACAGAATTTGCATCAGCACTAACCTTTTTCTCATCAAAATCTATCAAATACAAACCAGACAATGTTCTAACTCGAGACAATGCAACATATGCTATTCCCTCTTTGAACACTGTACTTCCAATATTTACAAAAGTAGTGTCTATACTTAAACCTTGAGATTTATGAATAGTTCCTACATATGCTAAAGACAGAGGAAACTGTTTTCTGCGAAAATACAAATCTTTTACAAGCAAAAAACGTACAACTCAACGCCCAATCTGTCTTACCTCTTTAGTCTGATCAAATTTTATAATCAAAAATTCTATTCCATCTCTATTCTGAAATTTTACAAAATCAACAACTTTTCCCATTGCTCCTTTTACTAAACCTTCTTCTACATTCAAATTATGCCGTAAAATTACCCGACAGTTTATACATAAATGCAATTTAGCCTGTACTTTCTCTGTAAGAAGAATAGTTACTCCCTGGTGTTCAATTTTATCAATAGCTTCAATTTCCACTATTTGTTGTTTTTCCAGTTTGAAAAGTTGTTGATTAAATGTAGAACACTCTTGTAGTGTAGGCATTAGGCAAACTATAGACTTCTTTTCTCCAAGCATATTGTACATTACTCCAGCTGCTGTGTTGACAGTTGTAAACAAGTACCTTAGTAGCCAACTTTTTGAAGCTTGTTTACCATGTTTTGACAAGACACCAATTCTTATGTCTTGAAGAATATTTCCATAATCTTCATCACTTGCTTGTCGCATATTCTTAACCAGTTCATTATATTCAAAATGTAACCAAATGTTCACATTTCCAATACTTCCCAAAGATTTACTAGTGTCTTCATGGAGAAGTGTTTTAAAAACAGGTTGTCCTTTCACAGGAGTTAGTTGTAGTAGATCTCCGAATACAATTAGGGGGCCGATTCTGATTCAGGCCGGAAATCACTCCGACCGAGCCGTACCCGGAGAGATTTCCGACCGAATCAGACTCTAGCAGCCCGACCGAACGAGTACGATGCGATTCGGTCGGACTCCCATTGAAGTCAATGGGAGCCGGTCGTACAACGCGTACGCGGGCTCCCATTGACTCAATGGGTGTGAGGCGAACAAGGGTACCACCTACAGCGGGTACGCGTCGATGCGACTTGCGCCGTACATGCACAGGTAGGGGGACCCATGGGTCCCCCTGTGTGCGACTCGCGCGGCTCACGCGTACAGGGGGATCCGACACAGACCACCAAAGTCCGGCTCCAACTGCCCTTTGGAGCCGGACGCCGCGAGTCGGTCGGACTGCTCGAGGCGCGCATCGTACTTGCCCGGCCGGACGCACGTTCGAATCGGTCGGGAAAGAGGGCTCCGAATCGGATCCGGTTAAGCGGAATCCGATTCGGTGCCCTACCGGCCGAGATCGGAATCGGCCCCTAAGTGTTTTCCTGCAAACAGAACATCTTAATCTGTTTTTAAAATATGTTGCATTCTGAAGTGTACAAAGGCAAGCATTAAGTTTGAGACCATGCTCATCTCATCAATGATTACAAGTGTCATTTTCTTCAGTTCTCTTGACACTTCATAACAAGCTTCTCCAGATAGCTTCTGATATTCCAATTTATTATCATGTTCAACAAGTAGCATAAGTAATCGATGTAAAGTAATCCCTTTAATATCGTGTGCTGCTAATCCAGTTGGAGCTGTTACAACAGAAGATAAATGTGATTCTGTGGTTTTGTGTAGATAACAGGTTAAAACTTTAATTAAGAAACTTTTTCCTGTTCCAGCTTGTCCACTGATGTACATTAGAATAGGTTTAAATGATGAACATTCGCATTCTTTTTTTTCGTGCACCAAACCATGTTGTATCTGTTGTTTGAGTTGTAGATATATTTCTTTCTGTTCAATATTTAGTTGTTCTTCTAACTTTTCCAACTGAATAATATCCTGTTGTGTTTGTTGCATTGCAATTTCTACCTCATTCATGGCTATTGCTGCTTCATTTTCGATAATTGGCTGTCCCAGTGGATCTTGAATCAGTGGACCAGAACTTTGACTATCATGAGAACTTTCTCTAGCTATTTCATCCGCAATAGTACTTTCTTGTTCAATCTCATCATTTAACATCTGTAGATATGTAGGGAGACTTGTGCACTGAATGCTATCTTTACTTGCATTAAAAGAATCTTCATAGCAATCGAAATCTCCAAGTAATTCTGTTTCACTACACCAAGGCTTGAACAGTTGCAAAAGTGCTAAATAGAAAAATTCCCTCTTCTCTGGACTATCGCAATTGAGTTTTCTGTGGTTAATAAGATTTCTTTTTTCATGTTTTACTAAACATTGTTCACATTCCATTACTGTATATTTGTTCTTTTATATTTTCTGTAACTTTTCTTTTAAAGCTGTAATGTTGAAGTATTTCATACAAACCTAGGTTTTTGAGATGTGGACTACTTTTGGAATAGTATGTATCCAACATATTAGTTTTAACAATACTGTACTTTCTGTTTCATTCTGTGCTAAGTATTCGATTTCTTGTAACAATTTCAATACTCTATTTCGTGTGGAGGCAAGACCTAAACTTACCCAAATGATTCCTCTTGACTTTGAATATAAACGTGCAGAGCTCAAGTGATCTGAACATTCATAGGATCCAATCTCTCGATGGGAAAGCATTTTCAAGCTAAAGCTGTACAATTTCTTACTAAGACTCTTCTCTTGTGAAATTTCTTCCCACATCTCTGTCTTTTAAGATTTGGTTATATATGATGTAACAAAGCGAGCAACAGCAATTGAATTATCTGAACGTATTGAATATCCATGTTTGCATTCCACATTTTCAAAGTAACTGGATTGTAGTCATTAATATATTTTGATTCTTCGGTTCTTTTTAAGTTGTATGTATTCTTTGGAGATTTCCGAGTTATTGTATTCCTTACTGCTGAAAAAAACTATTTACTCTTTCTTTAGAAATTATTGGATGTGGGAATCCAAAACGACATTTTGTATAAAATTTCCCTTTACACTTGTATTTTCTTCTACAATATTTTCCACATCGATGACTTTGAAAGCGTAAAACCTGTTGTCTCAAGCTCTTTTCTCCTCCTTCTCTTGGAATGGCACATGACACATACAGTTCGATGAAAGACAAAACAGTTTCATCAGTATCAGTTCCAAATGTTGGAGCATTCTTTATCCATAATAGCATGCGTATATGAGGAGCACCTCTGGCTTGGTACTCCTTTCTCCAAAAGAAATCTGTTACCTCTCCAAGAGGTAGAATATTTTTATTTCAGATAAATGACATCCTTTTTTTATTTATTTTTTAGATATTTTTGGAGGGCACATAAATAAATTCATATACAGATAGTTATTTCGAGAGATTCCAAAAGTGATAAGATTCATTAAGTTAAAAGCTTATACATTAAATAGCAGCATAACTTTCATATATACATAATGTTTTCAGTACATTATTAATTCTGTTATTGTTCAAAAAAGAGAGATATTGGGGTCAAACTGTAGCAGCACTATTTTCCATAGGCAAAATTTCAGTTCATTATTCTTTCAGGGTCCCCAACCTCTGCCTTCCATCACAGACTGGAGTCCATATTATTTCCCCCAGTTTTTTAGCCTTTCGGCCTTTTCTTTCATAAATTCCTTTCTCCAGATTAAAGGTGGAAAGAAGCCGAGCAAGCCATTGCGAGAAAGATGGGGCCACTGGGTCTAGCCATGCTGTGGCAATACAGATTTTGACTACTGCCATTTCTAAAAACAAAAAGTATGGTTGGGCACCATCAGACCCTGTGCTACTAACCCCTAATAGCATTATTTCTGGAGTTAAAACTACTTTCACTTTCAGGGTTAACTCTAAAAACTGTTCTATACCTTTTTTAAGAGTATCTAAGTGCGGGCAGGTCGCGAACATGTGTACAACATCTGCCCTATCTGCTTGGCAACGGGGGCAGTGAATACCCAAAGACCCTCCCCATTTTGCTAGTTTATCTGGTGTATAATTCAAATCTAGAATCGTTTTAAAATGTTGTGCCTGCAGTTTTGAAGAGCAGAGTATATTATGTCCCTTGTCTAAAGAATCAAGAAAGCCAGCTCCTTCTACCCCAAGCCTTTGGTCCCATTTTTCAGCCTGCCTCTCTAAATCATCTGGCTGCATGGCGATCAACTCGCTATATATTCTACTAATGGTGCATCCATCTTCATCTCTTAACCTATCGATCATGGCATTCTTGGCTAACCCATTTGGGCCCCCTGTTTTCTTCCCCCAGTAGCTACGTATCTGTAGATATTTAAAATAATCTTTCCTATCTACGCCGTATCTATCCTGTAGCTCTGAGAATGACCTCAACCCAGTTACACCAACTAAATCCCCAACCAAGTCTATCCCTAAATCCTTCCATCATTTCACAATGCTATCGTGAAAAACTATTTGTAAAGATGGATTCATGTATAATGGGGTACAGTGATTTATTCTCCCTATTCCCGTCTTCCTTTTTATTGTCTTCCACACCTGGCCTGCAGCTAATAGAGTCTTGAATCTCACCTTCTTGTAATAGCTAGGCTCAATAAACCTTAAATATACGTTTTAGCATCTTTCCCCACCAGTAAATCATAGATATCTGGTACCCTCCCCTGGTTCCAAGGGTCAAAGGGGTTTCCCCCCACTAATGCACACATATATTGCAGGGCTGATGCTAGATGATATAATCTGAAATCCTGCTTTCTCTTTGGGGAGAGACATAAACTTCATAGCCCGCCTTGTCTTGCCGTATGCCCATATGAATCTATTTACTACCTCATCTAACTTTCTGAACCACACTGCCTCAAATATCAAGGGTATTGATCTAAAAAAAATAAAACTTTAGGCAGAAAAATCATTTTTACCACATTGCATCGGCCTACCAATGACAAATGAAGATTGTTCAGACGGGCAAAATCCTGCGATCCCATCTGAATAACCTGGGCAAGATTCAGCTCCACGATTTCCCCAATATTAGATGAAATATTTACCCCTAAGTACATTGCCGACTGAGCGACCCGGGGGTCGTTCAGCCTGAGATATTCATTAATTACAATTTGGGTTTTGTGCTGATTGAGTGAATACCCTGATATTTCCCCGAAGGCCAGCGCTTCATTTGTTATTTCCACCAATGCTGACTCAGGTGTTGGTGTAGTGATCGCTAAGTCATCTGCGTACCCCAAGATCTTAATGTCCAGCCCATGAAAGCTTATAGGTTTTATCCTGGGGTTAGCATCAATTCTGCAAATTAAGGGGTCTATATAGCAAGCAAATAATAATGGGGAGCAGGGGCACCCCTGCCTAGTTCCTCTTTTTATCTTGAATTCCTCCGTTTGCCCTCCAGCCAATACATACCAATCTAGCTGTGGGAGACGCATATAATACCCGCAGGGCTTTAATAAAATCCCTTCCTACACCCAGCCGCTCGAGGGCCACCCACAGAAAGTCCCAGGAGACCCTATCAAATGCTTTCTCTGCATCCAAGAGTATAAGTGCCATAGGATCTCCTGAGACAGACGCTGCGTCGAAGAGTGTGATTACTCTTCTAACATGGTCTGTGGTACCCCTTCCCAGTATAAATCCGTGCTGTCTGGGCGAGATAACTCGTCCAATTACCGGGCTCAGACAATTTGCCAGGACCTTAGAATATATTTTGGTATCCGTGTTCATCAATGTGATTGGTCGATATGACCCTGGATCTGTGGGGGACTTCCCCTTCTTTAAAAATACAACTATGCTAGCTTGTGCCCAGGACTCTGGGGGTGGTTCACCCATTTGTACCTGGCAAAGCATCTTTGAGAAATCTCCCCCAAGAGAGGACCAGAAGATTTTATAAAACTCAGTCTGGATCCGTAGCTTTCCCTGCTGCAAGCTCACTTAGTGCTTTAAATATTTCATCGGATGAGAAGGCTGCCGCCATAACTTCCTGATCCTCCGGGCAAACTTTCTCCCAATCATCAGAGGCTATATATTCCCTGATTGCGTTATCACTACCGTCACCACTGTCCTTCTCAGAGTCGTACAGTTTCATGTAAAACCTGCACAATTCCTCTCGGATTCCCTGGGCTGTAGTAACCAAGGGGCATATTATCAAGAAACGGCGTTAAAATTATCGCCGGTTTAGCGGCAGAAAACTGCCGCTAAAGCGGCGATAATGGGCTTGATAATATGTCCTAGAGAATTCCAATAGAAGCCCATGTTCTGGTATCAACATGGGCTTCTATTGGAATTCTCCAGGGCATATTATCAAGCCCATTATCGCCGCTTTAGCGGCAGTTTTCTGCCGCTAAACCGGAGATAATTTTAACGCCGTGCTTGATAATATGCCCCCAAGTTCCCATGTTCATTCTTAATGGCTATTATCTCGTTCTGTACGTTCTTCTGTCTGGTGCGGATTGCCAGTATACGCCCTGCCCGCTCACTACACTCATAGCATTCCTCCCTTTGCGCCATATACTTCTCAGTTACCTTTGCTATAAACACATCACCTATAGCCGCTTTAGCTAGTGCAAGCCTACTCAATATACCCTCGATGTTCTCTTCTGCTTCTAACCCACTTACTAGATCTTCCTCAATTACTCTCAGTCTTTGATATAATTCAGTTATTTGCTGACGTTGTTTTTTGGAACGGTGCAGACTAAAACTTAGTGTCTCTCCGTGGATACCTGCCTTCAAAGCATCCCATACCACACCGGATCGGGCACTCCCTGTATTGTATCCCAGGAACTCTTCTATCTATTTTTTCATGTGGGTGATATAGCCCTCATCCACTAACAATCCCCTTTCGAAAGTCCAATTCTGTTGTGCCCTCTCCCCCCGACCTGTGATATTCCCAGGACTAGAGGGTTATGGTCTGACATTACTCAGGGAAATTTCTCAATACAGCATTTCGCAATTAAACTTTGAGAGGCAAAAAAATAGTCCAGCCGAGAGACTGTTCTATGGGGGGCCGAAAAATAGGTGCTTCTGGGGTCAGGTTTTGCCGATTTTACTTCTCTCCAGACATCTAGTAACCCATTCCCTTCTACTAAGTGGGACAGAGCCCTATGAACCCTAGGCTTCCGACCTTTATATAATCCCGAACTACTGCTCCACCGCACCCCAATCCCATTGATATTCAGATCTCCGCACATTCTTATCGGGGTCGGCCATCCAGCTAATTCCAAATTCAAAAATTCAAACACCTCGGGGTCGTCTCCTGTTGACCCATATATTGAGCAGAGAGTGAATGAAAATGTAGACATATGTAACTCTACAATGACCCAGCGCCCATATTTATCGGCCAATTACTTCTTACAGACAATCTCTTTTCCCCGAATTAAGATGGCAACCCCCCTAGTTCTAGTACCCTGTGTGGTGTGTGCTACAAAATTGTACCCTTGCTGATCTAAAACTTTTTTTTCTACCCCATAACATGCGCCTCCTGGAGACAAACAATATCAGATCGCAACATTTGCAAGTCTTCTACCACCCTACGTCGTTTTCCAGGATCGTTTAGGCCACAAATATTAACTGAAGCTATCCTTAAATTCATCATAATAATCTTTTTTTTCTCCCTACATCCACAAGATACCGCCTCCCTTCATTAAATACCCTATTCTTATCCTTGCTTCCCCAAACCCCAGTTTCAACTTTTATCTAGAATCTCCCTTGTGCATGTTGTGCCCTATTTCCTCCCTTACCTACCCTTCCCCTCCCATTCCCTCCCCTCTCCCCACAAACCCTCCCCTTCCCCCCCAGGGCCCTTCCCTCCCCCCCACCCATTTAGTGAGACAAACAGACCTTGTGAGGTCTGGGTGATGGTGCCTGTGTCCCTCCTCCTCCCCGCCCGACGCCCTTATCTTTCTAAATAGAGCCTCTCTTCACCATTTCATCCCTTCACTATGCCAGTGATACAGTTATTTCGTTATTCACATTCAGTTTCTATTCTCGAATTTCGTCCAAGTATTCCTTTGCCCTTATTTCCGATGTGAAGACTCTAACTTTGTTTTTGTGGATTATTTTCAGTCGGGCTGGATATAACAAATAAGCCTCTGCTCCCTTTGCTTGACAAGGTTGGATCAGCTGTCTCAGGCGCCAGCTTCTTTCACCTGTCACATGACCGAAATCGGGTCGAGTGAAAAATGACTGTCCTTCATATGAGCGTCTGGAATCCGGGCGTGCTTTGAGGAATATTGCTTCACGCAATAGGAAATTCCCAAAGTATACTATGTTGGCTCTAGGTTGTTGCAACCCCCCTGTGTTAGTCTGCCTGGGATTTTTAAGCATAAGAGGGTAGCGGTGAACCCGTTGGACTTCTAGGTCCCAATTCCACTGTTGGAGCTCCGGAAAAGCCCCTTTCAGTAGTTTTAGAACATAGGCTCTGATGTCACCACCTTCTATACCTTCTTCTATACCCAGGATCCTTAGATTGTTGCGTCTTTGCCGATTTTCATAGTCTCCATTGTATATTCGATATTTGTGCACCCTGGGCTGCAGTTTGTTCTTGCCTCTTCGCCACTTCATTTTCCAGTCCAGCCATGCGTTCTTCTACTGCTATAATCCTTTCACCCATTTCGGAGCAGGCTTTCGCTAACTTTCTGACTGCTCCCTGTAACTTCTTTGTTACCAGGCGGGTTTTTTTGCCATCTCTTTGTGTCTCTTCCTGATGTTGTTTTATTGAATCATATATTAATCTCAGAGTTGGTTCCTCAAGCTCTTGGCTACTATGCCCCTTTCTTGCTGCCGAGTAAGGCTCCTCGTATTCCTTTTGCGTGGCAGAGTAATCCCACTTTAGGGCAAGACTTCCTTGCTTCTGCGAAACCTCTTTGCCCCGCTGATCCTTGCTGCGCCCGCGGTTTCTCTTCCTGCGAACTATAGTGACTGGCCCGATAGATGACATCTTAGCTTGAAACCTATGATTAAAATATCTGCACACATTTACAGGATTCAAGGAACACAGTTCTCCAGCTGTCTTCAATTCAATGTTTTTAACATTTGAATTTGCTTCTCGTAGAAATTCAAGTAAATCGTACCACGCATATTCAGCACAGCTACGTGTTATCAACCTTGTAGGGGTACCTAAGTTTCTTAACAAACAAGTTCACCATGATGACGAAACCAATATTCATTGGTACCACGTTGACACGCCATCAAATTAATTAACAGAGATTCTAAATTTTCATCTCTTTGTTGAACTTTGTCCATGAATTCTTTTGCAGAAACATGTGGAAGATAAACTCCTGCTTTTAATATGTGGTTCACTGCATATGAAAGTGCAGACAAATCACTTTCAAACAGAAGATGAAATATATATGGAATGCACTGTTGAAATCTTGGATTTTCAGAGTACAATCTTCACTTTTTCTATTTGGCCTCTTGAAATTTCTGTTTCATCTTGTAAGCATATTACCTGTTCATCAACATTTACATTCTTATAATAAATAGTATTCTGTACCAGATATAATGTAGCCTTTTGAAGTTTATTCACATCTACAAACTCTTGCCAGATTTTTCGACTCTTTGTTGGTACACCATTTACTAGAATAACTACTGGCTAATTTTCCTCCCTGTCTACACTAACAGTTTCAATATATATCTTAAACTCTAAAGGTAAGTAGACAACTCTTCCTTTCAGACCTCTTTGTAAAGTTTCTGGTGGCAGCTTACCTGGTTCAGGCTCCATACGAACTATGGCCTGAAATGGGTGTGCAGATTGAACAAGAAAGGATTCATATGCATTCAAATCTGCCCGTTCCTGAGGAATAGCTTCCAGCTCTAAATTGTTATGTACTGCTCTAGCTGGCATCTCGTTCTCTTCTAACTCGTTGGTGTAGTATTTACAAATAACTTGATCAGTAGCCAACTCAAACCAACCTTTTACCAACAAATACGTACCAAATTGCTGCCACTTATCATTGTTTTCCTTTTCACTTTTTAAAAATAAATCAACATTCCTAGTTTGACTTCTAAAGCGAGTACGTCGACAACAAATATAAAACATAGGGGGTCATTACGATGGCGGGCGGATCGCCCCCGCCGGGCCAGCGGTAGTCACCGCCGGCCCGGCGGGGGCGATCCGCCCGCCATCCACACAGCAAAGACCCCCACCATATTATGATGGCTGGGGGGTCCGCGACGGACGGAAAGACCGTCCGCCGCTTTTCCGCCGGTCGACTCGTCGACCGGCGGAAAACAAGGTTAATATGGTGGCGGTGTCTGCCAGACACCGCCATCCATATTACAATGCCTGCGGAGATCAGCCTTTCCATGGCAGCGTTGCTGCCATGGAAAGGCATGTGGTCTTCGCTGTTGGGGGCAGCTAGCGGGCCCCCAGGATGTTGGGGTGGTGGGGGGTGCACCTGCATTTGTATGCACAAGGTGGCAGGCACCGCGTGGTGCCTGTCACGTTGTGCATGCAAATGCATGACGTGCATTCACAGCATTGTGGCGGGCGGTGCGGTGTGCACCGCCCGCCACAATGCTGGGAATAGGGTGTCCCACCGCCATGGTGACGGTGGCATCCTAATGTCAGGTGCGGGACTGCCGCACCCCTTGCAGACGGTCCCGCAATCCATTACGGTGGCGGGCGGACTTTGTCTGCCCGTCATCGTAATGACCTCCATAGTTTGTAATTTCTTCTGCAAACTCATCAATACTAATCTCTTTGCCGTGTTCTTCAACACCTACACTTATCAAGCTCTCACTTTCTCTACACTCCTCTTGTGAACCAAAATAACGAAACTGTATGCCATCACAAACTTTTTGTACATCTGATACTGAACGTGCAAAAGAGCTGTGTTCATTTCACTTAAACATAATGCAGGACTTTTTACATAGTAGAGTCTCCTTACTAACTTCCGCATTTCTGAGTTGTGTACTGCTAACATTCTTTAATGATGAAAAGTACTTTGACACGCTTTTCTTGAAAGAGAAGCCAGAGAATGAACTTGCATATTAGTATCTTTTCTTATTTTACATGGATCTAGTCCTTGTAACATCTTAATCTTCTGTTTAAGACTTTTTTTGCATGATCTCGTAAAAAATTCATAATATGTCAATAGATTCCTGATGAATACTGCAAATACTGCTACAATCCCACTTATATACAGGAGCTTGTAAACGCTTCCCTTGAACTTCTTCAGCTATTACTTCTTCCACACTCCTATCAACCATTTTTTCTTTTGGAATGAGACAACCATCTTTCATCTCATAGCATCGACTACTAGTATCAACTGCATGTACTAATGTGTTCTATTGAAAATAGCTTTCTTCATTAAAGAAAGGCTCAATACTAGAAGTGTGCTTCCATTCACCAGTAAACGTTTTACAAGAGTTACTTCTATTAACAAGTCTTTTTCTTTTGCTTTTCTGTTTCATAAATACCATTGTTTTATCCAATGTTCTCATTCTCTTCAATACTAATATAAATAATTTTTGTTTCAATTCAAAACCAGTATCTACTAGACTTTCAATGTGTTTCTTCTTCTTACAGCAGCTGCTCTTTTTTATACTTTTTTTATAATCTTTTAATACATTTTGAATTACTCTACATCGAAACATTAATACATGTATCTCTTTAAACTGTTTTTGTCTTCTTGTAACGTGTGTTGTTTTTCCAAAAACGAATGTTTTTTACCATTACAATTCTTCTTTTCCTTGTGCTTTGGTGTAAAAATTTTCTTTTTCCTTTCATTATTGTTGTCTTTCTTTAATCTCTCTGCAACTGTTTTAAGAAACTGTTTAGTGCTCTTACCAGAACAGTCTTTATCCTGAGTAACATTTTCACCTTTTTCTAGTGCACTCTTTTTAGTTTTGTTTAAGTACTTCTGTTTTCTTAGTTTTCTTCTCTTTTCATGTTTTCTTGCCATCTTCAATTTGTAATCCAAACAAAATAATTTTCTAAGAAACAAACAATAGTTTCAATAGTTTGTTACATTAATTAACAATTTTAAATTAATTACATCTCAATATTCATAATAACCAGAGAGCAATAATTACAATTACATTGCTATTCTGTTTATAACTATTAAAAATCAAAAGTGTAGAAACAAGCAAGACAACTGCAGAAAGAGGAAAAAAGGTGCTGAAAGAGAAAGAAAAGGACAGAAAGAAAAAAAGGTTTAGAAACAGCGAAAAGAAATACACAAACAACAATACAGCTACTGAAAAATGTGAGAAATGCACAAAGAGGCAGCAGCGGTGCAGAAAAAGAACAATAGGGGTGCACAAAGAAACAACAGAGGTGCACAAACATGCAAGAGAGGTGCACAAAGAGGCAAGAAAGATACACAAAGAGGCAAGAGAAGTGCAATACAGGGAAGACGGGTGTAGAAAAAGGCAAGAGAGGTGTAGAAAGAAGCTTGAAAGGAGCAGAAAAAAGCAAGAAAAGTGTATAAAGAAAAAACTGATGTTCAAAAACAAGCAACAGAAGTGCAGAAAGAGGCAAGACAACTGCACAAAGAGGAAGAAATGTGCAGAAAGAAGCAAGTGAGCTCCAGAAACAAGCAACTCAGGTGTACAAAAAACTAAAAGAGGTGCAAAAACAGTCAAAAGAGGAAGAGAAAGAAGCAAGAGAAGTACAGAAAGAAGCAAGAAAACTACAGAAACACGCAGCACAAGTGCAAAAAGAGGCAAGAGAGGTGCACAAAGGGACATGAGAGGTGCAGAAAGAGGCAAGAGAGTTGCAGAAAGAGGCGAGAGGGGTACAGAAAGAGGCAAGAGAAGTGAAGACAGAGGAAGAAAGATGCATAAAGAAGTAAGAGAAATACATAAAGAGGCAAGAGAAGTGCAGAAAGAGGAAGAAAGGTGGAGAAAGAAGAAAGGTCATGCAGACCTTTAAACTTAACAGACTGCAATTCCCATTTCAGGCAGACACATAAATTTATACAGCATACTTCAAGTGACCTTTCCAGAAACTCATACAAAATAGCCAAATCACTAATCCCTCTACCAACATGTCGTAAGCCTCACTTTTCTGCTGCACCTTCATTTTTCACCGACTGCTCAGAATATTAGACATACTAAATTTAAAACAGCAATCCTTCCAATGTTACTGTTGCAAGTCTCACCATGTTCCTGAAAACATGCATACATGCGTCTATACCTTTTGCTGGTGGCATCACACATAATAGAAACTTACAAATAGCTGTATACCTGTGTTACACACATATAGCATCTACAGATGCATAACACTTGTGAAAATAAATGTACAAGTAGAGACATACCTCAGTGACAAGACCATGACATTTAAACGTGACAGACTGCAGTTCCCATTCCAAGCAGACACCTACATTTAT
The DNA here is from genome assembly GCA_963921515.1 of Calotriton arnoldi. Taxonomy (NCBI): domain Eukaryota; kingdom Metazoa; phylum Chordata; class Amphibia; order Caudata; family Salamandridae; genus Calotriton; species Calotriton arnoldi. Next base: position 190,874 of record CAWUFW010010996.1, read on the forward strand.
ACAGTGTACTTCAAGTGTACCTTTCCACAGACTCATACAAAGTAGCCTAATCACTAATCCCTCTGCCAACATGTCTTAAACCTCACTTTTCTCTTGCAGCTTCACATTTCAGCAACTACTCATAGCGTTGGGCCTAGCCAAATATAAAGCAGCAACCCTTTGCATATCACTGTTGTAAGTCTCATCATATTCCTCAAAGCATGCATACATGTACCTGTACCTTTTACTAGTGGCATCATATGTTAAAGAAACATACAAATAGATATATAACATGTGTGAAAATACACGAACAAGTAGAGACATACCTCAGTCACAAGACCATGCAGCCCTTTAAACTTCATGGACTGCACTTCCCATTTCAAGCAGACACCTAAATTTATACAGCGTACTTCAACTATACTTTTTCAAAACCTCATACGAACTACCATAACCACTAATCCATCTACCAAAGTACACATATTAGTATGCACAACCTATTTCAAGTTGTCTTTTCAGTACAATAAAACAAACTACAATACACATTTGTACATTTCGTAACATATTTCAAACATCACACTTCTCTAATACTATCCAAACATTAAAAATAATGCTTTTCAAAGTTAAACATTTCACTACATAGAGTAAAGCACTACCACATAATACATAACACACCTTGCAAATTTGTAACTCACCTTTCAAATAGCATTGCAGAATATAAAATATCAGAAACTAATAAAAGATTTTCTTTTTCACACAATAAACGTAATGCACCACTTCTCTCAACAAGGTAAAACCAGTATTGGCAAACTTTCCCTCTCTTTCTGCACACAAATAAATGTAAATAACAAATCAAAATGCTTCCTTAATTATTTCAAATTCTGAAACACATTTCTATTGGTTAGACATACTAACCCTTTCTTAGTGTCTTCTAAAAGTGCCCAAACTGGTTCTGTAATTTATTGGAGTCGCGACTCCAATAAATTACAGAACAAAAACCTATTTTCAGTAATACTAATATTATTTTTTAAAACACACTACTTCTAAACATACTAGTGATTTGGTAAAACTTAATTTAGTAGCATATCACTTATATATAAGTTTCCATTTTGCATTTTAAAACCACAGTTAAGTTTCAACCCTTTCCCCATTCTGTTTACTCCTAGTTTCCATAGTAACACTTTCTGCAACATTCAACTGTACCAGAAGGTCGCAAGTTCACCACATTTTCAAATTCAGCACACAAGCTTACAAATGCAAATAGCAGGTGTGGTTGACTTTTGCAAAATATTACCTTATCCTATCTACTGTACCTTTGAAATATTTTTTAATAGCCAATCAGAAACATACTTCGTCAGGAAAGTAACATGCATCCTATTTTTGAGTGCACATTGTTGATGAACAGCTAATCAGTCGGTTTTCTCAAAAGTAGCATGTTATCCACCAATTTAGATACCTCTCGTTCTACCAACTGACTACCTCAGCTACAGGCATCTTTTCATTTTTTCCAGACATCCCTTCAAGATGCTTACAGTATGGATTGTAGGGCACAGCTATGTTTTCTGGTGCAAAAGGTATGCTGAACACAGAGGTATTGACAAAGACCTAGGTTTACAAAATGAGGATTGCACAGAGAGGATTAAAGTGGCACCAATTGATGCCTTTGGTTAAAACCTTTGTGCATCTCCAACCCCCTGACCTCATGATTCTGCACTGTGGTGGCAATGACCTAGGCATATTGACTGGGGTAAGGCTGGAAATCCTAATGAAGGATACCTTTGCGCAAGTGATGTTGTTTTTGCCTCAAACTGTCTTTGTATACTCTAATATATGCCAAAGACAGAAATGGAAGTGGTCAAATCAATTCTGTCCACAGATTGAAAAAGCTAGGGAGAATGTCAATAAAGCTGTTTCTGCTTACCTCAGAGACCATAGGATGGGCTCCATCTATAACAACAATCTATGTTTTGATATGCATGACATCTACATAAGTGATGGAGTTCATTTCACAGATTAAGGAAACAGAGTGTTTCTCAACAACCTTAAGCTGTGCATCCGCACTTATGTGTAGCTCCAACAAAGTCATAATAAAACAACAGCACTTTTTAGAGCCACCCTGTAACCCAACAGTAAATCTTACTTGTTTTTTAACATACATACTCTTTTAAATATTTTCCGGATTCGCAAACCCATCGCCACTCCCCAAAAAAACCCACAAATTCAATGTACTTCAACACAATACACTTTTCAAATTTAACTTTCAAATTTTTAATTTTTATATTCTTTCTCACGCTATCAAATTTAATGTCATTATTAACCTCAATCTCACTAGCTTTATAAAAAAAGTTCACAAATGCAACACTACCTTCTGAATTATATACTATTTAATTTTTTATTTAAGATGGATCCGCGAATCCACCGCCACGTTACACTGGGGGATGCGCTGAGAGCCGCGATAGGGTCGCGACTTCTATTACGCGAGAAAAAAACATAATGAATGCCTCCCACTTCCATTGTCCAATATTGGCCTCGGGGACCCCATCCCCCGGGGCCCAGCCATTTTAAAAAAAATTAATAAAAAAAGGGAGAGGGGGCAGCTTGGCCTCAACCCCTCCCGGGCCATTTTTGGCCCTGGGGACCCAATCCCCTGGGTCTTGTTCAATTCTTTCTTTTAAAAAAAATGAATAGGGGGGCCTGTGCGGCCCCCCTACCTGGGCCATTTTGAGCCCCGGGGACCCCATCGCCTCCTGCGGGAGCCAGCATTGCTTTTGGACAAAGGGAGCTGTAAACATGCAGCTCCCTTTGCCCAAAAGCAATTCTGCTTTGCTTCATGGAAGTGAGAGCAGTTTTCCTGCTCTCGCTTCCATAAAGCGAAGCAAAGTTTGCTATGGCATGGCAGGAGCAATGCTCCCGCCATGCCATAGCAAACTGCAATGTCCCGGGGGTGGGCACCCAGGGACATTGCTGGAGCCGGCCCTGGAGGGTGGTGGTCCCCAGGGCCAATGAGGGCTCCTGGAGGGGGGGGCGCGCTGCCCCCTCTCTTCTTGTGAGTAGCCCCGGGGAGGTGGTGGTCCCCGGGGCTCCACAATGGAACCCTGCACTTAATTGATGTATACCCCGGGGAGGTGGTGGTCCCTGGGGCAGTGTGGGGGGCTCGAGCCCCCCCCCACACTTAAGTTTTTAAAAATAGCCAACGGGAGGTGGCAGTCCCCGGGTTTGGGGGGCCCGTGAGGCCCCCCACCCATTAATAAAACCCCAGGGAGGTGGCAGTGTGGGGGCGGACAGGAGCCCACCCCCACGCTATGTTCATCAAAAAAATCCTCGGGAAGGTGGAGGGCCCCGGGGCCGTGGGGGGCCCGCGTGGCCCCCCATATCATTAGAATAGCTCCTGGGAGGTGGCGGTCCCCAGGGCTGCAGGACCCCCCACATGCCACCGCATTGTCATTAAACATTACCCCCGGGACCTGGCCCACCCGGGGGCGTCAAGAAAACAAAGTGGGCTGAGCAGGCCGAGGGGGTCAGAGTGCTTCTACCCTGCCCGCTTTTCTTGTTTTTACACCTTTTTTCTTGTGACTTGGTTCAACCGAGCCACAAGATATCTGCCAACACTTCCTGGTTGGAACTGTTGGCAGCCAATCAGAGTCAAGCTCGAGATTGGGAGGGTTCTCGGATCCACCGCGTCACCAGATATTAATATTTCTAAATATATGAATTTCTCAAGAACTACTGTACGGATTTACACCATTTAACTAAAAGAGTGCACTCTGGACCAAGAGCTACCTTTCTGCCAAATTTGGTGTAATTCCGTTCAGCAGTTTGGGCTCTAGCTGCGACAAAAGTTTCCTACGGAAATTAACATAGAGGAAACGCGTTTTGGGACCCACTGTTTTTCACAGCCCCCACTTGACAAATTACCCCGAAAGTTTCAAGACAGGAGCTGACTGGAGTGCACCATCAGTTTTGAAAATTTCGCGAAGATTCGTCAAACGGTGCCAAAGATATTGGCAAATCAAAAAACGATTTTCCTATGGAAACTAGGTCCTAATTATAACTACCTACTGGCAAGCGCCAGTAGGTAATATATATATGTTTTCTGGATGTGTAGGTATATGTACAAAACAACAAGGTACATACACGATTACATCGTAAGCCCACAGCAGGGAACACAATCCTACATTCAAGCAGCTTCCATCCTAAACATACAGTGCAGAGTATCCCATATGGGGAAATGCTGCGTATTCGTAGGATTTGTAGCAATGATAATGATTTATACATAGCCCAACAGGAATGCAAATCAAGATTCCTAGCAAGAGGCTATTTGCAAAAGACTATAGATCAAGCAATCTCACGGACTAAATCCATGTCAAGAGAAAATCTGTTGTTTAAGCCCTCGAATAGCAAAATGAAAGAGTCAGACATCTCAGAAAATACGAAAACACCCCTAGGCTAATCCTAACATATAACAAACAAAGGGATAGTCATGAAAATAATCAAGAAAAATTGGCACCTTATCTTAAGTGACCCGGTTATAGGGGATAAAATGTCAACTTCGCCCACTATAACATTTAGAAAAGCTTGCAGCACTAGTGATTATCTAGTTAGCAGCAGTCCTGAAATTCCCACCATCACTAATTGGTTAACAAAACGCAAAGGCTTTGTGAGGTGTAAACATGGAGAAAACAAAACTACATTTCATACACCTTTTAATGACAAACCAGTTTTAATCAGTAAGTTTTTAACGTGTAAATCTGAGTTTGCTGTTTACGTATTAGAATGCTCTTGTGGACTGAGATACGTGGGCAGTACGCGTCTCCAGGTCCACAAAAGGATATTACAGCATCTACGGGCTATAACCAATAATGATAGTTCTTATCCGGTAGCCCGCCACTTCAACGAAATTCACAACAAAAATCTTAATCAGTTGAAGTATTACGTAATTGATAATGTGCCCCCGTTGAGAAGGGGAGGAAATAGAGATGCAATACTCAGAAGACTCGAAACTAAATACATCTTAGATTTAGATAGTAAGAGTCCACACGGATTAAACACGACTGAAGATCTGTATACTTGGCTATAATATGAATAATTTTGCACTGACAACATATCCTTTTAAATGTATTATATGACTTTAAATTCTGACCTCTCTTCTCTTAACAAAATCCTGTTTTTGTCTACCAGTGGTGCACATGGGCTCATGGCACACTGGAAACAATAAATCAAGCACGGTGTCACTTTATTGTTAAGAGATGAATAGTAATCATCACAACAGCACTTTAGCACTTTTTTGAGAGCACGCTTTGTACTAACTGTACTGTATATAGGAACTCAATTACAGAAAATGTTTGGGCTCAATTAGGATTAACATCAATATATGTAAGGATGGACATTGGAGTATATTTGATTAGCCATGAAGAAAAAGTAGACTAATAGTACTAATAATTGGCGTCAAAATTTGATCTGATTTTTAGCATGTGTAATTTGTTTTAACAAAAAGTATTTATACAGTTATTGTTTTAAAATGGCAAATTTGCACATAATGGCTACTCATAAGAAAAAGAAATGAAACTGATGAGGAAAATATCTCTTTATGCATTATGCAGATATAAGTTATATTTGTGTCTAATTGTCACCTCTTTTTTAACATGTGTTTAATATATTATCTATGTATTTATACAGCAATATTTATGGATATATATATATTTTTTAACAAAGGTTTTTACGAAAATGTCTTTAATCTATATACGGTGAAATTTGTTAGAAGCATGGAGTTGCAACAGAGATCGAATGGATAGTCTGTTTTTTATATTTATTCTTCACGTAATGCACTATGTCACTTTAAAAATGGGAAAAAATGAGAGCATGTCATGTGATCAAGCGCTCTGGGTAGCCCGAAACGCGTCATGGCGGTAAGAAGCACAAAATAAAATACTAAAAGCACGCATCAAGTGGAGTCCGTTCCGTTTTTCTTTGTGGATACAAGGAAGGAGTATTGAAAATATATATATATATATATATTCACTGAAAAAACCATAGGTTTTAGGGACAGTTATAGTTAGTTGGACATTGCACTCGTACAAAACCCGTGAAATTCCCCGTTATAGTTAGTCCAGCTAACTATAACTCACGCCCCCGCAATGCACTGCTGATGACGTCACATATTACATCACTCATGACATGGTCAGTGACATCACTGATGACATCACTGATGACATCTCAAATGACATCACTGATGACATCATCCAGTGACTGTGTGTTTCTGTAAAGTTTAAATATTTTTAATATATATAGGAAAAGACGTATTGAAGAATGAGTGGGTGTGTAAGTGTCTGTATGGATGATTTAGTAGGTGCGTGACTGACTGTATAAGTGAGTGATTTAACGTATCTTACTGAATGCATGGGTTAGTGACTAAACTGGGTGAATGTCTGTATCCGTCTGTCTGTTGCTTTGTAAGTGGCTGCATGTGTTTGAGAATAGCTACATGAGTGTCTATATGAGTTATTGAATGCTTGTGTGAGTATCTGTATGGGTGCCTGAGTGTTTGTGTGGGAGGGGTGTGTGCGACTCTGTGCATAGATGTGTGAGTGGGTGATTCACTGGGTGGATGGTTTCAAGAGTGCATCTGTGATAGACTGTATGGGTGGGTAAGTGTGTGTAAGAGTGTGTTAGTGAGTGAATGTATGTCCCAGTGGTACATGTGTGAGTAACTACATATGTGAAAGGCAGTATATATGTGTGTTGGAGTATATAAATAGCTATATCAAGAGTGACTGATTGTGATAGTGGCTGTATGGATGAGTGTGTGCTTGTATCAGTGATTGTATAAGAGCGTAAGAATGTGCTAGTATTTGTATGAGTAAGTGAGCTGGTGTGTGTATAACTGTATAGGTGAGTAAATGGTAGTGTGTTTAATTATTTGCATGACTGACTAGGTGTGTGAGTACCTCTATGGATGAGTGGCGGTGTTTGAGTGTCTATATAGGAGTATGAGTGCATATGATAGTCCTGTACTGAGTGACCGTAAATATGAGTGACTGTTCGGGTGAGTGAGTGGATGTGTGTGTGTAGACCTAAGAATCAGTGAGTGGGTATGTAGTTATTGGTGTTGGAGTGTCTATGGTCTTGCGAATGGCAGTCTGTACTTTAGAGTGGGTGTATCAAAGGTTATATTAGGGTGTGAGAAGATGCATGAAATTATCACATGGATGATGTCATCAGTGATGTCATCAGTGATGTCATTTGAGATGTCATCAGTGATGTCATCAGTGATGTCACTGACCATGTCATGAGTGATGTAATATGTGACGTCATCAGCAGTGCATTGCGGGCGTGAGTTATAGTTAGCTGGACTAACTATAACGGGGGAATTTCACGGGTTTTGTACGAGTGCAATGTCCAACTAACTATAACTGTCCCTAAAACCTATGGTTTTTTCAGTGAATTTCAAAGGTTTTTTAAATGCTAATTTGTAACTATAACGTCCCTGAAACCTATGGTTTTTTCAGTGAATTTCAAAGGTTTTTTAAATGCTAATTTGTAACTATAACATGTCTGAAACCTACAGTTTTTTCAGTGAATTTCAAAGGTTTTGTAAATGACAATTTTTAAATGTATTAATTGTTATATAAATTTTTAAAATACTGATTTACTACATTTTTAGAATTTTTTTTTTACATATTTTATTATTTAAATTACATTGTAATTACATTATACATTACATTACAAAAAATACTTTCTCAGAATGAATTACTTTAGTTTAAATACTTTGCACATAGGCAATAGACTTTTAAGTACAGTAGTTACAGTTGTTGCAATGTGCAACACATTTTCAAACACAATGCAACATTCAGCTCAATGTGAATTTCTAGTTAAATGCAATTAGTTACTTTATGGATTACTTTTCTAACCACAGGACTGGATCCTAGATTCAGTCCTGGCACATCTCCTGTAAACAGTTGAGTAAAAGCGTTTTGGTTACAGTCGTGATTTTTAAGGAATATTATTGTACTTTAAAAGTTGACACTTAGAAACTTTTTCTCATAGAATCACCAATGTTATCCTATGGAAGGAAATTCACTTAGCAGGTAAAAACTGTTATCGTTACTTTTTCTTACTCAGTGTTGGATCCTGGATCCAGCACTGGTGCATCTCCTGTAAACAGTTGAATGAATGCGTTTAAGTCATACAGGCGATTTTTAAGGAATATTTGTAGTTTGTGAAAATCGACACTTTGAAAGTTTTCTGCTGAAAACCAGACAATGGATTCCTATGTTAGAAAATATAAGTTACTGGTAAGTACGGTTAAAATTACTTTTCAGGGTCAGTGCTGGGCTAAAAGATGCAGCACTGGGTTCTCTCCTGATAACAGGTGAGTAAATTGGAATTCGTACTTTGGTTGATTTTAGAGGAATATTATAAAGTTCCAAAACTCCACACTTAGAAGAATTTCCAAGTGAAACCAGTCAATGTTAGCCTATGAAGGAAATTCAAGTTACCGGTAAGTACGGTTAAAATTAATTTTGAGGATCAGTACTTGGCTGAAAGATGCAGCACTGAGGTCTCTCCTGATAACAGGTGAGTAAATCAGAATTCGGATTTCGGCTGATTTTAGAGGAATATTTTAAAGTTCCAAAATCAACACTTAGAAACTTTTTCAGCAAAAAGCAGGCAATGATATCCTATGCAAGGAAATTCAAGTTACTGGTAAGTACGGCTAAAATTACTTTTCAGGATTAGTACTGGGCTGAAAGATGCAGCACTGAGGTCTCTCCTGATAACAGGTGAGTAAATCGGAATTCGTATTTCGGCTGATTTTAGAGGAATATTTTAAAGTTCCAAAACTCCACACTTAGAAGAATTTCCAAGTGAAACCAGTCAATGTTAGCCTATGAAGGAAATTCAAGTTACCGGTAAGTACGGTTAAAATTACTTTTCAGGACCAGTACTGGGCTGAAAGATGCAGCACTGAGGTCTCTCCTGATAACAGGTGAGTAAATCGGAATTCGTATTTCGGCTGATTTTAGAGGAATATTTTAAAGTTCCAAAACTCCACACTTAGAAGAATTTCAAAGTGAAACCAGTCAATGTTAGCCTATGGAAGGAAATTCAAGTTACTGGTAAGTACGGTTAAAATTACTTTTCAGGACCAGTACTGGGCTGAAAGATGCAGCACTGAGGTCTCTCCTGATAACAGGTGAGTAAATCGGAATTCGTAATTCGGCTGATTTTAGAGGAATATTTTAAAGTTCCAAAACTCCACACTTAGAAGAATTTCCAAGTGAAACCAGTCAATGTTAGCCTATGAAGGAAATTCAAGTTACCGGTAAGTACGGTTAAAATTACTTTTCAGGACCAGTACTGGGCTGAAAGATGCAGCACTGAGGTCTCTCCTGATAACAGGTGAGTAAATCGGAATTCGTATTTCGGCTGATTTTAGAGGAATATTTGCACAATGGTGAAGGGAGGGGCGGGGCCTCAGGTGACATCTGTGCAAACGCGCCCCGTTGCGCGTTTTAAGTTGGGGGATTAAGTCCCCTTGAATCCTGAGGGTCCCTAGGGGCCAACTAGCCCACCAGGAACCTCCAATATGCGCCAGGGGCTGCGTTGCAGAGACGTGTAGAGAGGCCACACCCCTTTTACACCTCTCTGCAACGCAGCTCTGTGGCGCTTTCTGGATGTACCTGTTGGGCTAGTTGGCCTCAGAGACCCTCAGGATTGAAGGGGATTTAATTCCCCATCTTAAAACGCGCCACGGGGCCTGTTTGCACACATGTCACCTGAAGCCCCGCCCCTCCCTTCACCACTGTGCAAACGCGCCCGTGGCGCGTTTTAAGTTGGGGGATTAAGTCCCCTTGAATCCTGAGGGTCCCCGGAGTCCAACTAGCCCACCATATACCTCCAAAAGCGCCACAGAGCTGCGTTGCAGAGAGGTGTAAAAGGGCGTGGCCTCTGTACACCTCTCTGCAAGGCAGCTCCCTGGCGCATACTGGAGGTACCTGGTGGGCTAGTTGGCCCCAGGGACCCCCAGTATTCAAGGGAATTCCTTCCCCTCTGCAAACGCGCCAGGGGCGCGTTTGCAGAGTGGTGAAGGAAGGGGGCGGGGCCTGCGGGCCCGATCGTTTTTAAAAAAAAAAAAATTCTCCCTGAAGGGGGCTGTGTGGCCCCCTTCCTTTTCTTTTTTGGGCCCTGGGGACCCCATCCCCCAGGGCCTTACCCCTTTTAAAATTACCTTTAAAAAAAAACGGGAAGGGGGCCGCGTGGCCCCCTTCCCTTGGCCTGTATTGGCCCCGGGACCCCATCCCCGGGGCATGGCCTCTATATTTTTTTTTTTTTAGGGGGCAGCGTGGCCCCCTCCTCTGGCCATTTTAAGGCCCCGGGTACCCCATCCCCCGGGGCCGGCCTTTCCTTTTTTAAAAATTTTTTGCTCTTTTTTGGGGAGGGGCCGCGTGGCCCCCTCCCGAGCCACTACTTGCCCCGGGGACCCCATCCCCCGGGCTGGCCCTCTCCGTTGGGGACTGTGGGGGGTCCCCAATACCCCCACAGTCCCGCCAGCTCCCCACGTCCCTTGGGAGCCGGCATTGCTGTTCCACATGGGGAGCAGCTGACATGCTGCTCCCCATGTGGAAAAGCAATCAGCTTTGGATATTGGAAGAAGAGCAGGTTTCCCTGCTCTCTCTTCCAATATCCAAAGCAGTTTGCTATGGCAGGACGGGAGCCGCGAGGCTCCCGTCCTGCCATAGCAAACTACAGTGTCCCGGGGTAGGCACCCCGGGACACTGCAGGAGCCGGCCCTGGGGGTGGTGGTCCCCAGGGCCATCAAGGGCTCCAGGAGGGGGCCGCGCGGCCCCCCTCCCTACATCAGCACAGCCCCGGGAGGTGGTGGTCCCTGGGCTTCGGGGTCCAAAACGGACCCCCATTTTAATTTGTTAGTGCCCCGGGAGGTGGCGGTCCCAGGGCGTGTGGGGGCTGGAGCCCCCACACAGGTTGTTTAATTTTTTTAAAAAGCCCCGGGGAGGTGGTGGTCCCGGGGCTGCGGGAGGGCTCAGAGCCCTCCCGCACCATTTTTAAAAGAAAGCCCCGGGGGTGGCGGTCCCCGGGCTTGGGGGGCCCTTTGAGGCCCCCATACATAAAATAAACCCCCAGCATGCCCCCGGGACTTGGGCCACCCGGGGCAAAATACAATCGAGCGCGGGAGACCGCGCTCGATTTTTATTTCGGCAGGATTCGCGCACCCTGAGCGCATCCTGCCGATTTTTTTTTTTTAAATGCTTTTTGCCCAGGGGTCCTTGTGGGACCCCCTGAGCAGGCCTAGGGGTTAGGGTGTTTCTACCCTGCCCCCTTTGTGCGTTTGCACACTTGTTTCTTTTTTTTCTCGGCGGGATACGCGCACCCTAAGCGCATCCCGCCGATTTAAAAAAAAAAATCTTTTTCTGCCCAGGGGTCCTTGTGGGACCCCTGAGCAGACCTAGGGGTCAGGGTGTTTCTACCCTGCCCCCTTTTGCGCTTTGCGCACTTGTTTCTGTCCTCGGTTCTACCGAGGGACAAAATGGCTGCCAACACTTCCTGAATCGGAATGTTGACAGCCAGCTGACAGCCAATTAGCATGCAGCTCGTGATCGGGACGGTGCGCGCAGGGTGCGCTGAGGGTACGCGTATCCGACGCGCCCATAGATATATATGTACTTTTACTTTTGATTTTCTCAGGAACTACTGAACGGATTTACACCATTTAAGCAAAAGGCACCAGTCTGAACCAAGGACTACCTCTTTGCCAAATTTGGTGTAATTCCGTTCAGCAGTTCGGGCTGTAGCTGCGACTAAAGGTTCCTATGGAAAAATGAATGGGGAAAACGCGTTTTGGGACCCCCTTTTTCTCGGGCCCCGCTTCACGTATCACCCCGAGACTTTCAGGGTAGGAGCGGAGCGGAGCGCCCCAACAAGTTGGAAACTTTCACGAAGATTCGTCAACCGGCGCCAACGTTATTTCAAATAGAATGTCGCGGATTTCCTATGGATAATAGGTTGTAACTATAACTATCTACTGGCGACCGCCAGTAGATAATATATATATATATATATATATGTAACCAAAAACGCCCAGAAGCTTGAGGCCGCACACAGCTGCAGGTGAGTTACAAACTCCATTTGAACATATATATGTTAAACAAAGGCCCAAAAGCTTTGAGGACGCACTCAACTGCAAATGTAAACCATCCGGATTTTATTTCAAAAGGAAACCAGCATCTGCATTCCGGTATCACAGCTCCTTTCGCCTGGCGCGTTTCGAGGCTCCAGTCTCTTACTCACAGGCAGCTTGAAATGAGAATGTTCCACAGAGAGCTCTAATTAACTGATTAGCTGCATGCTGTTAATTTGAATACTGACCCCCAGTGGGCCTCGCAAAGTGCGTTTTTCTATTAGTGCATGCTGGGACTTGTGGTCCAAATTAGAGCAAATCTTACCCTCCAGTGGGTTCTGTTTCGTCATTCACATCTCTAAAGCATTTCATTCTCCCTCCAGTGGGCCCCAAGATGCCGAGCAGGTTTATATTTTCCTCATTTGCTGTGCTGCTTAACAGGTTTAGGCACAGTTCCAACCATGCAGCCTCTCACTTGATTTCTGAGACGGTGCAGGCCTCCACGGCAGGGCTGCTGTGTTTATTCATGTTAAACAAAGGCCCAAAAGCTTGGAGGATGCACTCAACTGCAAGTGTAAACCATCCGGCTTTTATTTCAAAAGGAAACCAGCATTTGCATTCCGGTATCACAGTTCCTTTCGCCTGACGAGTTTCGAGGCTCCAGCCTCTTACTCATAGGCAGCTTGAAATGAGACTGTTCCACAGAGAGCTCTAATTAACTGATTAGCTGCATGCTGTTAATTTGAATACTGACCCCCAGTGGGCCTCGCAAAGTGCGTTTTTCTATTAGTGCATGCTGGGACTTGTGGTCCAAATTAGAGCAAATCTTACCCTCCGGTGGGATCTGTTTCGTCATTCACATCTTTAAAGCATTTCATTCTCCCTCCAGTGGGCCCCAGGATGCCGAGCAGGTTTATATTTTCCTCATTTGCTGTCTTTAAGTCTTTAAGCGTAGGATTAGCACAGTGCCATCCACACTGAGATAGAAAGGGACAACGTCTTTTACCAAAGCTGTAATACTGTGCCTGGAGTGGTAAAAGGCTTTGACCATTTTACAGTTCGGCAAGGATAGCACTGTGCTAATCCTATGCTTAAAGACTTTGCTGTGGAAATGGTAAAAGACTTTGGGGCATATTAGCAAGACTGGCGATAAAATTATCGCCGCTTTAGCGGCAGGAAACTGCCGCTAAAACGGCGATAATTGGCTTGCTAATAAGCGTTATAGAATTCCAATAGAAGCCCAGGTTAGATGTGCAGGACATCTAACCTGGGCTTCTATTGGAATTCTATAACGCTTATTAGCTAAGCCCATTATCGCCGCTTTAGCGGCAGTTTCCTGCCGCTAAAACGGCGATAATGTTATCGCCAGTCTTGCTAATATGCCCCTTGTCCCTTTCTATCTCTGTGTGGATGGCACTGTGCTAATCCTACGCTTAAAGACTTTGATAGAAAAGCAGACATTTGAGGTGAGCAAATTTAGAGCGTCCCTGTTGTTGAGAGTGCTTTATATTGGAGCTGCTTTCCATCTAAACTTGAGAACTACCCAGAGTTCTCTGCTTCTTCTTTTGCACAATTTATGTGTCACTCTATGCCTGAAAGGGTTTTGTTTTGACTGATACTGGATGCTCCCTTGTGTCTGGACAAAGCTATACCTCTCTGAAGAGCTGTAATGAGAGCGAAGCGCGTGTCAGGGGTTGCTTTTATTCATTTCAGGTTGGCTTGGATGGTATTTTACCAGTCCAAAGCTGTAATACTGTGCCTGGAGTGGTAAAAGGCTTTGACCATTTTACAGCCTGGCATGGATAGCACTGTGCTAATCCTATGCTTAAAGACTTTGCTGTGGAAATGGTAAAAGACTTTGTCGCTTTCTATCTCGGTGTGGATGGCACTGTGCTAATCCTACGCTTAAAGACTTTGATAGAAAAGCAGACATTTGAGTGTCGCTGGTGTTGAGAGTGCTTTATATTGGAGCTGCTTTCCATCTAAACTTGAGAACTACCCAGAGTTCTCTGCTTCTTCTTTTGCACAATTTATGTGTCACTCTATGCCTGAAAGGGTTTTGTTTTGACTGATACTGGATGCTCCCTTGTGTCTGGACAAAGCTATACCTCTCTGAAGAGCTGTAATGAGAGCGAAGCGCGTGTCAGGGGTTGCTTTTATTCATTTCAGGTTGGCTTGGATGGTATTTTACCAGTCCAAAGCTGTAATACTGTGCCTGGAGTGGTAAAAGGCTTTGACCATTTTACAGCCTGGCATGGATAGCACTGTGCTAATCCTATGCTTAAAGACTTTGCTGTGGAAATGGTAAAAGACTTTGTCGCTTTCTATCTCGGTGTGGATGGCACTGTGCTAATCCTACGCTTAAAGACTTTGATAGAAAAGCAGACATTTGAGTGTCGCTGGTGTTGAGAGTGCTTTATATTGGAGCTGCTTTCCATCTAAACTTGAGAACTACCCAGAGTTCTCTGCTTCTTTTTTTGCATAATTTATGTGTCACTCTATGACTGAAAGGGTTTTGTTTTGATATATATATATATATTCACTGAAAAAAACATAGGTTTCAGGGATGTTATAGTTAGAAATTAGCATTTAAAAAACCATAGAAATTCAATGAAAAAATCACAGGTTTCAGGGACGTTATAGTTAGTTGAACATTTCACTCGTACAAAACCAGAGAAATTCGACCGTTATAGTTAGTTGAGCTAACTATAACTCGCGCCCCCGCAATGCACTGCTGATGACATCACATATTACATCACTCATGACATGGTCAGTGACATCACTGATGACATCACTGAGGACATCTCAAATGACATCACCGATGTCATCACTGATGACATTATCCATGTGATAATCTGATACACCCCCTTTCTCCACCACTCTGCAAACATGCCTCCTGGCGTGCTCTTGGTTGGGGGATGAAGTCCCCTTGCCTCCTGTGGGTCCCTGGGGGCCAACTAGCCCACCAGGTACCTCCAGTAAGCCCCACACAGCTGGATTGCTGAGAGTGGTATGAGGCCACGCCCCCTTTTTACACCACTCTGCAAACGTGCCTCCTGCCGCACTGCTGCTCGGGGGATGAAGTCCACTTTAGTCCTGAGGTCCTCAGCACACAAGAGGACCTCTTTGCCCCACCAGCAATGCGCCAAGAGGCGCGTTTGCAGAGTGGTGTAAAAAGGGGTGTGGCCTCGGACCACCTCTCAGCAATCCCACTGTGTGGGGCTTACTGGAGGTACCTGGTGGGCTAGTTGGCTCCTAAGGAACCTTAGTATTCAAGAGGACTTAATCCCCCAACCCAGAACGCACCAGGAGGCGCGTTTGCAGAGTGATGCAGGGAGGGGGCGGGGCCTCTGGCGAGGTGCCGCTTCTCCTTTCTTTTTCTTTTTTTAGAAGGGGGGCTGTGTTGCCCCCCTTCTTTTAATAGATTTTGGGCCCTGGGGACCCCATCCCCCAGGGCCTGACCCATTTTTTATTAAAATACTCCCCCTCCCGAGGCCGGTTACAGCCCCAGGGACTCCATCCCCCGGGGCATGGCCATATATATATATATTTTTTTTAAAGGAGTGGGGCCCTTTTGAGGCCTTTTTCGGCCCTGGGGACCCCATCCCCCGGGGCTTTGCCTCGGTTTAAAAAAAATATATATATATGTATAAGGGAGGGGGACCTCGTGGCCCTCCTTCCCTGGGCCACTATTGGCCCCGGGGACCCCATCCCCCGGGACTTGGCCTTACGTTGGGGACCGCGGGAGGAGCCCCAATGGCCCCGCGGTCCCAGCTGTCTCCCCACCTCCTGCGGGAGCCAGCATTGCTTTTGGGCAAAGGGAGCTGCTAACGTGCAGCTCCCCTTGTACCAAAGCAACTCTGCTTTGCTTCTTGGAAGCAAGAGCAGGCTTTCTGTTCTCGCTTCCAAGAAGCAAAGCAGTATTTGCTATGGCTCCCGCCCAGCCATAGCAAACGGCAATGTTCCGTGGGTGGGCACCCCGGGACATTGCAGGAGCCGGCCCTGGGGGGTGGCAGTCCCCAGGGCCATCTAGGGCTCCAGGAGGGGGGCCGCGCAGCCCCCCTCCCAGCAAGTTTGTAGCCCCGGGGAGGTGGTGGTCCCCAGGGCTGGGGGTCCACTACGGACCCCTGTATTTACATATTCAATGCCCCGGAGAGGTGGTGGTCCCCAGGGCTTGGGGAGGCCCGCGAGGCCCCCCCACATTTATTAACTCAGTGCCCCGGGGAGGTGGCGGTCCCTGGGGCTGCGGGGGGGCCGTGAGGCACGCTTTCTTAACTAAGACCTACCTTTTTGCCAAATTTGGTGTAATTCCATTCAGCAGTTCGGGCTGTCATCAGTGATGTCGTCAGTGTTGTCACTGACCATGTCATGAATGATGTAATATGTGATGTCATCAGCAGTGCATTGCGGGGTCACGAGTTATAGTTAGCTGAACTAACTATAACAGTGGAATTTCTATGGTTTTGTACGAGTGAAATGTCCAGCTAACTATAACATCCCTGAAACCTATGGTTTTTTCAGTGAATTTCAAAGGTTTTTTGAATGCTAATTTCTAACTATAACGTCCCTGAAACCTATGGTTTTTTCAGTGAATTTCTAAGGTTTTTTAAATGCTAATTTCTAACTATAACGTTCCTGAAACCTATGGTTTTTTCAGTGAATTTCTAAGGTTTTTTAAATGCTAATTTCTAACTATAACGTGACTGAAACTTATGTTTTTTTCAGTGAATTTCAAACGTTTTTTAAATGCTAATTTCTAACTATAATGTTCATTAAGAGATTCAAAAGTGGAGGAGAGTCAAGGCTAAAGATCCCGCACCAGTCAACAATACCCTGTCTAGGCTAAATCTATTTATGCATCTTGAGGTGCACAGGGGCCTGGAACATGACCTCCATATGTTCCAAAAAAAAATGGACACAAGTGCCACTAGAACCGGACGTTACTTGTGCTGGAGGGGAGATACATATCCCAAATTGCCTAACTCTAAAAACCTGAATAGAAATTAGATTCCCCAGGAACAAGAGGAACAACACAAGTGCATGCATTTGTGTTTACGTAGCATACTGTCTTGTTTTTATAAAACTCAATCGGATCGCATAAAAGAATTCCTTAAACCAAATAAAGATCTTAAAAATACATCGGAGCCCTGAAGAAGTCCGTATGAGGACGAAACACGTTGGCGATTGGCGATTATGAATTTTAAGAAATTAAGAAAAGAATAAAGATTTTTACAACTACAAACAAAATTCATCTGTGTTTCTTTTACTTTTGGGAAGATCTTAATATACTGTTTTTGATGTTGAGTCTTAAAATTTGTTGAGTATAAACAAGCTCTATTCACATGATACACTAGTTGAGTGCTGGGCCACTCCTTGTTTAATAATGTTCATTAAACCTATGGTTTTTTCAGTGATTTTAAATTATCATTCCATTCTCAACCTAGTGAAAACAGCCGATATCGCCAGTTTTCCAACAATAGCTTCCACAAAAACATTTGCCACAAATGAGAGCGACAACTAACGCTAATAATATGCAGAGTAGGCGTTCCCCTGCAAAAATAACATGAAAACACCACTTCCCGATATTTTCAACGAGCAGCCAAATCTGGAGTGCGATCCAAAAACAGGCGATAAGCTGCGTTAGCAGTAGGAATTTAACATCTGCATTTTACTGGTGTAAAGCAGGACGACTACCTACAGTGTGAAAGGGAGCCCAGCCCAGAACCACATCTGAAGACCAACACATGTCATAGAGCTACTGACCATGCAGCTCCGAAACCCAAGAAGGCCACAACACCCACTGCCATCACCCTCAGGACCTGGCCCCCAGACCACCCCCCTCCCTACTACCACTGAGGCAGCGCAGAACAGGGCAGCGGACCTTCCAAAAACGGCATGGTCCCTCAGCCACACAACAGCTGAATTTTGGGAAATGTGGTAACCAAGTATGTGTGAAGGACGCAAGTCACCCATCAATAAAAATGCACACAATACCAAGTGTAGCGGTGATGTGGTGGACAGACCTCACTATGCAGAGCACAAACCTCTCCATGTGGACATATACTGCTGGTGCTTGTAGTGTTGTGGACAATAGACGCAACCATGTTACCTCAGGCAGTGGGGAAGATCTCGGTCATGTAGCTGTGTTGTCCCCCCCTGGAAGCGGAAGCGGAGTGGGCTGGTCCAACGTACACCACTGCAGCATAGGAGTATGAATAAATAGGCTGGGGCTCTGGGCGTGGTTCACTTGTGGGAAGGCCAAAGCGTCTGCCAGGGTGGCAGCCCTCACCCTGCCACGAGGCCTCCGCCGTGACCGCTGGCCTCCTCGACACAGGCCCCCTGCGAACCCAGCAGCAGAGCACCACAGACTTATGTCTGTACAGACTACTGCCTTCGATCTACACTGCGGACAGCAAGGCTCAGAATTCAGATCGAGTCGCGATTGCAGATGACGCAGTCCAGTAGGCAAGAGACATTGATCCCAGTGCGGCCCGCCCGGACCACGCATCATTGCAGACTGCGCACACACTGAGTGCTTTAGGTGCCACTAACTCAGTGCACCACAAGTCAATGCCACGTGGACTTATTAAGACAGAATTCATTAGGCAAAAGACATTGCTACCACTGCGGCCCGCCCGGACCACGCATCATCGCAGGCTCCACACACGCTGGTTGCTTCAGGTGACACTAACTGTACAGCTCAACTCAACGCCACGTGGCTGTGGGCCCTTGCTGACCGCTGCCTTCGGCCTACACTGCGGTCATCAGGGCTCACATTTAAAATTGACTCTTGATTCATTAATTGCAGAGTCCAGTAGGCAACTAAGTATTACGTCCCTAAAACCTACATAATATCCTTTTAGTATCCTTGCTTCAAGAACTTGTTTTATATCAGTTATAGCTTTAGTACAATGACCAAATTCATCTTGCAAGTCCAAAGGAACACTGAATGGCAGTCTACACTGCGGACAGCAGAGCTCACAATTTGAATTCAGTCTTGATTTATTAATTGCAGACAGAATTGTACTCTATGTCCTCGAATTTTGTCAAGAGGAAGTGACAAAAAGCATTCCTTGATGTCTGTGCTGACTACTGCCTTCGATCTACACTGCGGTCAGCAGGACTCACAATTCAGATCGAGTCGCGATTGCAGATGATGCAGTCCAGTAGGCAAGAGACATTGCATCATAGCTGGCTGCGCACATGCTGAGTGCCACACCTACCACTAACTCTATGCAGCTCAAGTCAACGCCACGTGGCTGTGGACTCTTCCTGACCACTGCCTCCGGCCTACACTGCGGTCAGCAGGGCTCACAATTCAGATCGAGTCGCGATTGCAGATGACGCAGTCCAGTAGGCAACAGACATTGCATGATCGCTGGCTGCGCACACGCTGAGCGCCACACCTACCACTAACTCTATGCAGCTCAAGTCAACGCCATGTGGCTCTGGGCTCTTCCTGACCACTGCCTCCGGCCTACACTGCGGTCAGCAGGGCTCACAATTCACATTGAGTCGCGATTGCAGATGACGCAGTCCAGTAGGCAAGAGACATTGCATCATCGCTGGCTGCACACACGCTGAGCGCCACACCTACCACTAACTATATGCAGCTCAAGTCAACGCTACGTGGCTGTAGGCCCTTCCTGACCGCTGCCTCCGGCCTACACTGTGCTCAGCAGGGCTCACAATTCAAATTCAGTCTTCATTCATTAATTTCAGAGTCCAGTAGGCAACTAACTATAACGTCCCTGAAACCTACATATTTCGACAGTGTTTCATCTTTTGTTCCATACACCTACACTGCGGTTAGCAGAGCTCACAATTTAAATTGAGACATGATTTATTTATTGCAGAGAGAATTGTACTCTATGTCCTCGAATTTTGTAAACAGGAAGTGACTAAAAGCATTTTTCGATGTCTGTGCTGACTACTGCCTTCGATCTACACTGCGGATAGCAGGGCTCCCAATTCACACCGAGTCGCGATTGCAGATGACTCAGTCCAGTAGGCAACAGACATTGCTCCCAGTGCGGCTCGCCCGCACCATGCAT
This sequence comes from Calotriton arnoldi, assembly GCA_963921515.1. NCBI lineage: Eukaryota > Metazoa > Chordata > Amphibia > Caudata > Salamandridae > Calotriton > Calotriton arnoldi. Next base: position 211,040 of record CAWUFW010010996.1, read on the forward strand.
CATCGCTGGCTGCGCACATGCTGAATACTTCTGATGCACCTATCTCAGTGCAGCACAACTCATGGACCCTTTATGATACAATGTTTTGTGTATAATTTCACATCTGCTGCCCCTACCTCAGTGTACCACAAGTCATGGACCCTTTACGATACAATCTTGTGTGTATTATTTCATATCTGTTGCCCCTACCTTAGTGCAGCACAAATCATTGACCCTTTATGATTGAATCTGTGTGTCTGATCCAATGATTACTGTTGTACTTGTTGCCAGCACCAACCATTCCCGGAGGGCTGGCTTACACTCACCCCACACGCATCCATCACAGACGTCACTGGACATGTGACCCTGGTAAGAAAAATGAGTCGAGCGCACGTGCCCGTACCCAGTTCCACTATCTATCTGTGTCCGTGTGTTCATTATGTATGCAAGATGCCGCCCCAGGGCCCTACCACATTACATTGTGCTGTGGACAGCGTATGCAACCATGTTACCTCTGGCAGTGGGGAAAACTTTGGTTATGTAACTTTCTCTCGGTCATTGTACAAGTACGTACGTAGAGACTGGATCATTAGAGTACTGCAAGGAGAGTGTATAGTGAATTTATAAGTGCTTGGGGATTGGCGGAGTAATTATGTAAACATATGTTGGCGCAGCCTAACCCCGAACACAAGCTTGGCTCTAATTGGCTGCCCTCCATGTGCCAAAAACTGAAACTTGAACTTTGCATGGCCCTGTATTGCTACAGCTGCAACACTCCACTGAATGTGCAATAAACATTCATATCCACACAGATGTGTCATGTCCACCATCTTTCATGTGTGGAACTATGGATGAATGTAGGGTCAGTGATTCCCCGTACCTTCCATGTTGGCCATGTTGTGGGACTTGGCTCACAGAGTGACACATTGGCGCTTGCGACACGGGTGACGTCAGCACTACAACAGGGACACCCGCATCAGTTGATTCCTCATACAGCCCAGGACGGAGCCACGCCCATAGCTCCGGAGTCATTCTTCACAGCCTCACGCAGGACTGGCATACGCCAGGCCAGCCCACTCCGCTTACGCTTACAGGGAAGGACAACAACGCTACATGGCCAAGATTTTCATTGCAGTGATCTGCTGGTCACACCCTAGTTGTCAGTACGCCACAGCCACTCCCTCACGGCTAGTATACACCCACACCACACTCATCCAGCACAGGTGTCACAGGACACGTCACCCTGCCAATAAAAAAGACTGGGTGCACGTGCTCGACGCCATTTCAGAGTTGCTCGCACCGGATACACTGCGGCCGGCACAGGCACACTTTCGGTCCACTGAGGTATGGGTACCGTAACTGCTGAGCGGGTGTGCAGCCTGCGGTGATGGCCCATCCCGGCGGTCTGGACAGCTCAGGTTTTGTGTGCCCTGCTGGACCGCAGTGTAGGCCTGAGCCATCAGACAGCGCAGGCCTACCGCCACGTGGCGTTGCCTTGCTGGTCACAGAGTTAGTGGCACCGCAAGGGCTGAGTGGGTGTGCAGCCTGCGATGAAAAGCCCGGTGCACTGGTATGTCCTCTGCCATGGCGAAATCAAGACCCAGCACCAAATGTGAGACCTGGTGGCCTGCGGAGCGGGGCTGCATGATATGCAGGGTGCCGTGTCCGCGGGCCCCGGGCTTGGGGCTTGCAGCGGCACGTGGTAGGCCCTCTTTTCTACACGCAGGTTGCGAAAGGTGAGCAGAGAGGCTTGTTAGTGCAGTGGCGGCGGGCAGTGGGAGTGGATGGGGTGCAGCAGCCTGGGTGCGCAGCTGCGGACAGTCACCTCCGGGCAGTGGGAGTGGATGGGGTGCAGCAGCCTGGGTGCGCAACAGCGGGCAGACACCTCTGGGCAGTGGAAATGGATGGGGTGCAGCAGCCTGGGTGCGCAGCGGCGAGCAGACACCTCTGGGCAGTGGAAGTGGATGGGGTGCAGCAGCCTGGATGCACAAAGGCGGAACAGGGAATTAGGCGTGTGCAGTTGTATGTACTCTGCCATTACTGATTCCATACTACGTTTCAGATGAGTAAGCTTGAGGGCTCCACTATGTCCCGGCACGTGGTTGGAGACACACCGGTGACGGAAAGGTGAGCTGTGAGGGTTTTGTCCACAGTGTGGGCACTCACTGTCCCTCTCCATCTCTTCCTTTCTCTCCCTCACTCTCTTTCTCTCTCTCTCTTCCTCTCTCTCTCACTCTATCTCTTCCTCTCTCTCACACTGTTTTTTTCTTTCTCTCTCTCTACCTCTCTCTCTCTTTCTCTCTCTCTCTCACTCTTCCTCTGTTTCTCTCTTCCTCTTTCTCACACTGTTTCTCACTTTCTCTCTCTCTTCCTCTCTCTCACTGTTTCTCTCTCTCTCTTCCTCTCTCTCTCACTCTTTCTCTCTTTCTCTCTGTCTACCTCTCACTCTTTCTTTCTTTCTCTCTCTCTTCCTCTCTCTCACTCTTTCTCTCTCTCTCTCTCTCCTTTGATGGACGCATGACGCACAATCTTATCTTGCTTTTTGTCTAGCAGGCTGTGATTCACAGATTGACGACCCCCCCCGACACGGACCTCCCACCACGAGGCGATTACTTCAGTTCCACTGAGTTAGTGCCACCAGAGCTGAGCGCGTGTGCAGCCTGCGATTATGCGTGGCCATCCTGCAATCAACACCCACTTTGAATTGTGAGCTCGGCTTGACCGCGTGTACGCGACGCCTGAGGAGGTTGCTTCGGCGCGTGGTGGACCCTCTTAGACACACGCCGGTGGCGGAAGGTGAGCAGAGAGGCTTGTTTCTGCAGATGGGATACAGCAGCCTGGGTGTGCAGAGGCGGGCAGACACCTCTGGGAGGCGGGAGTCAATGGGGTGCAGCATCCTGGGTGCGCGGGAAAGGGCAGTCACCTCCAGGCAGTGGGACTGGATGGGGTGCACCAGCCTGGGTGCACAGCAGCGGGCAGACACCTCTGGGCAGTGGCAGTGGATGGGATACAGCAGCCTGGGTGTGCAGAGGCGGGCAGACACCTCTGGGAGGCGGGAGTCAATGGGGTGCAGCAGCCTGGGTGCGCAGGGGCAAAACAGAGAATTAGGCGTGTGCAGTTGTATGTACTCTGCCATTACTGATTCTATACTATGTTTCAGATGACTAAACCTGAAGACTGCACTATGTCCCGGCACGTGGTTGGAGACACACCGGTGGCAGAAAGGTGAGCTGTGAGGATTTTCTCCACAGTGTCAACACTCACTCTCTATCTCCATCTCTTCCTTTCTGTCACTCACACTCTTTCTCTCTCTCTCACTCTCTATCTCTTCCTTTCTCTCTCTCACACTCTTTCTCTCTTTCTATGTCTCTTTCTCTCTCTCTCATTCTTTCTTTCTCTATCTCTTCCTCTCTGTCTCACTCTCTCTCTCTCTCTACCTCTCTCTCACACAGTTTCTCTCTTTCTCACTCGCTTCCTTGTATCTCACTCTTTCTCTCATTCTCTCTCTCTTCCTCTCTCTCTCACTCTTTCTCTCTTTCTCTGTCTTCCTCTCTGTCTCACTCTTTCTTTCTCTCTCTCTTCCTCTCTCTCACTCTTTCTCTCTCTCTCTCTCTTTCATGGACCCATGACGCACAATCTTATCTTTCTTTTTGTCTTGCAGGCTGTGATTCACAAATTGTCGAGGGATGACACGCCATACCTGTACCTACTTTTATTTTGTTGTTTTGTTTAAATAAAATGTTTTATATGTAAATCCATAGATGACTGAGATTCTTATTTGTCCAACCTCACATGCATCTTCTTTACTATAATTGTGCGACATCAGCCAATTTGTTACGTTCCAGATTTCCTAAGGTTGCTGTCACATTTGTTTGTGTGGGGGGTGAGGGGGATGGCGGACAAGGGGCTGGTGGCGGGGGTGTCGGAGCAGTGTTGGGTGTCCGTTGCATCTGTTGTCATTCACGTGTGGCTCTGGGCTGGGCTCCCTTTCATATTGCAGGTTGTAATCCGACTTTACACCAGCTTAGAGCAGGTGTAAACTTTCTGCTACTAACGCACCTTATCGCCTGTTTTGTACTCTCTTCGATGATCTTGCTGGTGGTTGAGACACTTGCGAAGTGATGTGTTCGCTGCTTTTTGCACGGGAGCGCCTACTCTACATCTCATTAGCAATATTTGCCGGAGTCATCCGTGACGATGCTTTTTGAGGCTGCTATCGCTGGTAAACTGGTGATATGGGCTGTTTGCTCCAGCTTGTGAATGGTGCGTTAAATTTATCACCATTTTGGTTGCGATAAAGTGCCGTTAACTCAGCGATATGTCCTTGAGAATATACCCCTCGTTGTTTGAAAGACTTAAGAAGTACTCGAGTGCCGCGCTGAGAGCCGCGCACCCATCACTTTCACAAGTTTGCTATGACAGGGCGGGAGAGAGCGAGGGAGAGAGACGGAGTGAGATAGCACAAGCAGCGCAAGGCCACACGGGCACCTGGCTCCACATGCCAACATGTGTGTGTGCACATCGCCATCCGTGCACAGGCAATTCCCCCACAATGCAGCCCACACACATAGCAATCACAGAACATCAGCAATGAAGGCAATGTGGTACAAAACTCCCCTCATACGGGTTCTGTGTCCGGTGTGTGTGGCGGGGTGATGGCTGCATGGCTGTGTGCCCCTGACACATCAGACTGGGTAGGTGATGGGGCTGCATCAGATGTCGTCCAGCACCTATGCAAAAACAATGTCTGGCTCACAGAGGCGGAGCTTGCCAAAGGGATACACCCCGTTGCACATGCGACAGTCAGTTCTTCCCTGTGTTGGGACGAGGCTCATTGTGGCACACGAGTGGACAATCTTTACAACACACCTCACAGTTAGACACCAGTGGAGTGGCATAGGCTTTATTGGCATGTGCGTGTGAGTACGGACGAGGCAACGGCCACAACAGGCACGGACATGCTTAAGACACTTACACGCAGCATGGGTACATTTCGAGGGGCAGATGATGTTGGGGCTGAAATGGACAAGATTTATCACATATGGCAACGCTCACAGTCCACCTTTCCTTGCTCCCGAACAACTTAGATTTCCTAAGAACACCCAAATGCAAAGCCTCGCAGTACCACACCAGCCTTGACTGACATTGAAATCTATCTCTCAGTGTAAAAAATGACACCACAAAGTGTGCACATAACATTTCTTCTTTTTTGTGTGGAGGATATGCCACAGCTCTGAGCAATGATTTGAATGTGTGTACAACGTTGTGGGACATGGGTTGCTGTTTTCGTGGGTGTCACGGCCATCCTATGTGGGGGTACCACAGGCAGGGGCTTCTATGTGTGGGCTGTGGATAAGTCAGATGGTTTATTTGGCGTCTGCACAGTGCCCCGTGTGAGGGGGCACGACTCACTGTACGTGGGGTCTGCATGGTGCTCTGCCTCCGGGGTGCGGCAATTGTCTGCTCTGCCGACAGTGATCAGCTGTGAGGGTCCGACAGGTTCACATGTCGTGCTACATCGCCATGTGTGTGCTCTCACCGAGCAGTGTGTCCGAATTGGCAAAGTTCCCAAACGACGCTGTGTTGCTCGGACCATGGACCTGCATCGCCTTGGACAGGTGTGTGTGCACACGCGTTATTCCACGCACATGCATCCAGAGCTCGACCGAAGGGAGACGTGTCCTCTGTTTTGGTGGGATATGTGAGCAATCCCCACTGTGCAACAAGTTGTTGGGCCATGTGCTGTGGGTTGCAATAGGATGCGGCTGCAGGTACGTAGTTACTCGTCCATGAATGCCCGTGCAGCTTGATGTGCAATGTGTTCCAATAGTATGTCGTTGTCGTGTTCAAGGAACACCAGGGTGAGCCAATCCATTAGGTGGTCCGGGCAGGTGTGCTCAGCCCACGCCGTCTCACCGATCCGCAACACAGCCCAATAGGGGAGCACCTCGATGTGGTCACTGCACACGAGAAATTGTGCCATCTCCCATGCACAACTACCAATACATACGCAGTATGTCAAGGCATCCCATGCACGGCTGTCTCAGTTACACTCCTGTTCGTTATCCAACAGGGGGCGCAAACACAAGTCATAGTCCAATTCATCAACAGTTGTGTTGGATAGGCAGACATCCATGGGATAATCGAATGTGCATGTTTGGCAGTGGAACCAGGGCTGGACGCAGGTGACGTGGGCAATGCGGAACCTGAGCCTGTAACTGATCCACATTCCATCTTTGTTAAGTTAATAACACATGAATTTTCTACTGTCACCCCTTCTCCACTATTTCCAGACTGAGCATAATTTTCAAACGTGCCACATTCTGTTTATCTCGCCGGAATAGATATACAAATGGAAATTAACGCTACATCGAATTTTCAAAACCATACAGGGCCACTTTCACAAGAATGGCGATAACATTATCGCCGCTTTAGCGGCAGGAAACTGCCGCTAAAGCGGCGATAATGTTATCGCTGGTCTTGAGAATATGGCCCACAGTCTTTTACAAATGACAACTTACACTTTTTCTTTGTGAAAAACTCCTAAACATATATAAAGTACTTGTTTAACAACTAGTTACACATTATGCATATTTTAGAACCAATAAAACACTAGACTTTACTAACACTGTTATTTAGAAATAAAAATACTTTCAAAGTTAAAAATATCGTCTCAAATACTTAACCACTACTACAAAACACATAATACACCTTCTTAATTTCTAATTTACCTTCCTAGTTGGTATGCAGATTTCAAATGTCACAAACGCATGCAATTCTTTTCTTGTCACACAGTACATGTAATGCACCGCTTTCATCAAGAATGGAACCAGTAATGGCACAATTTCCTGTTGCTCCACACATAAATCCATGTAAAGAACAAATCAGAATAGTTCCTTATTTTTTTTAGATTGCAAAACCTCTCTTTATTGATTATTTTTGAACTTTCCATATAAACAGTTTTTTTAAGGACACATACAGGTGAAAAGTTCAAGGTATTGTATCAACACTTTCTAAAACACGGGTACTCATAGTACGGCCCGCGGGCCGCCAGCGGCCCGGCAAGCCTTCCTTGGCGGCCCGCGGACCTTGCAGACATCGTACATGGTTTTTTTTAGTTTTTTTTTAAAGAGTGTCAGCAAACACCGCCGGTTGCAGCAGCGCGGACTCCGAGAGACTCTGCTCTATGGGGGCCGGGCGATTCTTTAAAAGACCATTCACTTGTTAATGAGGCTTTGTTGTATTTCACCTCTTCTTAGCGCCCCTGCATCTCCACTCTGACTGAGTGGAGATGCAGGGGCGCTAAGAAGAGGTGAAATACAACAAAGCCTCATTAACAAGTGAATGGTCTTTTAAAGACCTGTGAAGTACTCTGGTGCGGCTGTGTGTGTTCCCGGCTGTGTGTGTTCCCGGGAAGCTGTCTCAGCCCCGGCTGACACACACGCGGGGTGAGGTGACAGAGGGTGACAGAGGACAGCAGGGTGTGAGAGCCGGGTGAGGTCACGGAGGGCAGCAGCGAGTGAGAGCAGCGGGTGAGGTGACAGAGGGTAGCAGGGAGTGAGAGCCAGGTGAGGTGAAGGAGGGCAGCAGGGAGTGAGAGCCGGGTGAGGTGTGCGTTAAGAGCCTGTGATGTGATGTTTCCCGCCAGCCTGTAGTCAGATGGTTGAGCCAAGGCCAGGGAGCTCAGGCCTGGTCTCCGCTCTCTCTGGGCTGGTGACAGGGATGTGTAGACACAGTACGTGTGCACTGCCCGAGGCACAGAGACAGAGACAGATAGAGACAGAAACAGATAGAGACAGAGGCAGAGACAGATAGAGACAGAGATAGACAGAGACAGACAGAGACAGGGACAGACTGACAGATAGAGACAGAGCCAGATAGAGGCAGAGATAGATAGAGGCAGAGACAGGGACAGACTGACAGAGGCAGAGACAGATAGAGGCAGAGACAGGCAGAGACAGATAGAGGTAGAGACAGACAGAGACAGACAGCGATAGAGACAGAGAGAGAGAGACAGAGAGAGATAGAGGGAGGGGCAGATAGAGGCAGAGACAGATAGAGGCAGAGACAGATAGAGGCAGAGACAGACAGAGATAGAGACAGACAGAGATAGAGACAGAGACAGGGACAGACAGAGACAGAGAGATGGAGACGGAGAGGTAGACGGAGGGAGAGAGACGGAGGAGGAAGGTGGGAGACAGGGAGGGAGACAGGGAGGGAGGCAGGGAGGGAGACAGAGGGTGACAGAGGGAGGGAGAGGGAGGGAGACAGAGAGAGAGGGAGACAAGGGAGACAGAGAGAGGGAGACAGAGAGAGAGGGAGGCAGAGGGAGGGAGTCAGGGGGAGACAGAGGGAGGGAGAGGGAGACAGACAGAGGGAGACAGACAGAGGGAGATAGAGGGAGGGAGACAGAGGGAGGGAGACAGAGACAGACAGAGGGAGAGAGACAGAGGGAGACAGAGAGAGGGAGACAGAGGGAGGGAGACAGAGGGAGACAGAGAGAGGGAGACAGACAGAGGGAGACAGAGGGAGGGAGACAGAGAGAGGGAGACAGAGAGAGGGAGGGAGACAGAAGGAGGGAGACAGACAGAGGGAGGGAGACAGACAGAGGGAGGGAGACAGAGGGAGAGAGAGGGGGGAGACAGAGAGAGGGAGACAGACAGAGGGAGACAGAGAGAGAGAGAGAGGGAGACAGAGAGAGAGGGAGACAGACAGAGGGAGACAGAGAGAGGGAGGAGGGCGACAGACAGAGGAAGGAGGGCGACAGCCAGAGGGAGGGAGACAGATAGAGGGAGACAGAGGAGGGTAAACAGACAGAGGGAGACAGACAGAGGAAGACAGAGGGAGGGAGACAGAGGGAGAGAGAGGAGGGAGACAGAGAGAGGGAGACAGAGAGAGAGAGGGAGGGAGACAGAGAGAGAGGGAGGGAGACAGAGAGAGAGAGGGAGACAGACAGAGGGAGACAGAGAGAGGGACGAGGGCGACAGACAGAGGGAGACAGGCAGAGGGAGCAGGGCAACAGACAGAGGGAGGGAGGGAGACAGATAGAGGGAGACAGAGGGAGGGAGACAGAGGGAGGGAGACAGACAGAGGGAGACAGACAGAGACAGACAGAGGGAGGGAGACAGAGGGAGAGAGAGGGAGGGAGACAGAAAGAGGGAGAGAGAGAGAGGGAGGGAGACAGAGAGAGAGAGAGGGAGACAGAGAGAGAGGGAGACAGACAGAGGGAGACAGAGAGAGGGAGGAGGGCGACAGACAGAGGGAGACAGACAGAGGGAGGAGGGTGACAGACAGAGGGAGGGAGACAGATAGAGGGAGACAGAGGAGGGTAAACAGACAGAGGGAGACAGACAGAGGAAGACAGAGGGAGGGAGACAGAGGGAGAGAGAGGAGGGAGACAGAGAGAGGGAGACAGAGAGAGAGAGGGAGGGAGACAGAGAGAGAGGGAGGGAGACAGAGAGAGAGAGGGAGACAGACAGAGGGAGACAGAGAGAGGGACGAGGGCGACAGACAGAGGGAGACAGGCAGAGGGAGGAGGGCGACAGACAGAGGGAGGGAGACAGATAGAGGGAGACAGACAGAGACAGACAGAGGGAGGGAGGGAGACAGAGGGAGAGAGAGGGAGGGAGACAGAGAGAGGGAGACAGAGAGAGGGAGACAGAGAGAGAGAGGGAGGGAGACAGAGAGAGAGAGAGGGAGACAAACAGAGTGAGTGAGACAGAGGGAGACAGAGGGAGACAGAGAGAGAGAGAGGAGAGAGGGAGGGAGAGAGAGAGAGGGAGAGAGAGAGAGAGAGAGAGAGAGATAGAGAGAGGCAGGGAGACAGAGAGAGAGAGAGGGAGGAAGAGATAGAGAGAGGGAGGGAGAGATAGAGAGAGGGAGGGAGACAGAGCGAGAGAGAGAGAGAGATAGATAGAGAGAGAGAGATGTGTGTATGCCGGGTCTGGTGGCTCAGTGGACAAAGGCGTCCACTGCAGGGCCCTGTGTTCAACCTCATGGTCATAGTTTTTTTTTGCTCTAGCCCCGCCCCCCTCCCCCACTGACCCCGCCCCCACCGGTGCGGCCCTCGGCCACAAACCACACTGTAAATTTGGCCCCCGAGAGAAAGTTTGTGAGTACCCATGTTCTAGAACATTCTATGACACGTGCAGGTTAAAAGTTCATCATTTTTTAAACCTACCGATATTTTTTTGCAACATTTCCTCCAACATTTAACGGCACGTGGAGGTCAAAAGTTCACCATTCTTTCAAGTTTGAACTGCACCTTCCAAATACAATTAGCAGGTGTGGTTGAGCTGAGCAAATGTCATCCTATAATATGTACTCCACGTATAAACTGCTTTTTTTATTAACCAATCACAAAGATGCTTTTCATCAAAACTAATATACACCCTACTTTTTAGGACACAATACATTTCATCTCCCAATCAGTTAACGTTTTGCATGTAAAAAAAAAAGTAGTTCCCCATGTTTAAACATATCTCTTATTCTACGAATAGACTGCATGAGCTACAGACATTTATCCATATCTTCTAGCCATACCTTCAAAATGCTAGTGTGGATTGTAGGACATAGCTATGTTTTCTGGTGCAAGAGGTATGCAGAACAGAGACGTATTGACTTAGACCTTAGGTTTACAAAATGTGCACATTAAATGGTTTGCACAGAGAGGATTGAAGTGGCACCAATTGCTCCCTTTGGTTAAAACCTGTTTACATCTCCAACACCCTGATCTCATGATTGTGCACTGTGGTGGTAACGACCTAGGCACATTGACTGGGGTATGTTTGGAAATGCTTATGAAGGACACCTTTGGACAATTGATGTTACTTTTGCCTCAAACTGTCTTTGTATATTCCAATATATGCCAAAGACAGAAGTGGAAATGGTCAAACCAATTTTGTCATAAGATTGAAAAATCTAGGAAGAATGTCAACAAAGCTGTGTCTGCATACCTCAGAGACATAGAATGGGGTCGATTTACAACAACAACATACGTTTTGATATGGCTGATATCTACAGAAGTGATGGAGTACACTTCACAGATGAGGGAAACCGAGTTTTCCTGATTAACCTGAAGCTGTGCATTCGCACTTACATGTAGCTCCAACTAATAAACACAAGGGCTCTTTTTAGAGCTGCCTTATATTCCCAATTTCGGCTCGCAGAGTGTCAGCTGCGGTTCGGCTAGCAGAGGGACACCTGCGGGCCATCGGGCAGGCTCGCAGAGGAAGAGCTGCGGCCCGTGGGCTCAGCTCGCAGAGGGAGACCTATGAGCCGTTGGCTCGCAAAAGCACAGCACCATACTGGCTCGCAGAGGGAGAGCTGTGGCCTGACTCACAGAGGGAGACCAACGTGCCAACAGGCCTGCTAGCAGACACACAGCTATCAGTTAACGGGCTGGCTCGCAGAGATACAGCTGCGAGCCCTCCGAGCAGCAACCCGACGGGCTAACTCGCAGAGGGAGAGTAACGGGCCGATGGGCCTGCTAGCACAGACACAGCTACGAGCTAACGAGGTGGCTCACAGAGGTAGAGCTGTGGACCCGACGGCTCTCAGACACAGAGCTGCGAGCCGACGGACTGGCTTCCAAAGGCATAGCTGCGAGCTGATGATGTGGGGAGAGGGAGCGTAAAAGGAGTATCTCGCACAGACAGACCTGCGGGATATTTTCAGTATTGTCTCGCAGAGGTAGAATTACGGATCCGATGCCTTTTAGAGGGAGAGATGCGAGCTGACGGACTGAGTCACAAAATGGCTCACAGCTTGCAGTCGCAGAGCTGCGAGCCGACGGACTGGCTTCTAAAGGCATAGCCGTGAGCTGGTGATGTGGGGAGAGGGACCGTGAAAGGGGTATCTCGCACAGACAGAGCTGCGGTATATTTTTAGTGTTGCCTTGCAGAGGTAGAACTACGGACCTGAGGCCTTGTAGAGGGAGAATTGTGAGCTGACGGACTGAATCACAAAATGGCTGCCAACACTTCCTAGTTTCAACAGTTCGCAGCCAATGAGCCGCAAGCTCGTGCTTGTAACGCTTTGGCCAATCAGATGTCAGAATTCTTAAATATCGATATCTGAAAAATTTGATATTTCTCTAAAACTACTGAACGGATTTACCTGATTTAAACAAAAGCGTGCTTTCTGGACCAAGACCTTTCTCTGTGCCAAATTTGGCGTAATTCCGTTCAGCAGTTTGACCTGTAGCCTTGTCTAAAGTTTCCTATGGAAATTGCATGGAGAAAACACGTTTTGGGACCCCCTTTTTTCTTAGCCCCTTCTTGACGAATCCCCCAAACTTTTAGGATAGGAGCTGACCTGAAAAGAGGAACTTTTGGAAAATTTCGTAAAGATTCGTCAAACGACGCCAAAGTTATAAGCACATCAAAAATGCTTTTCCTATGGAAACGTGGTCCTAACTATAACTACCTACTGGCGACCGCCAGTAGGTAATTAATATATATATATATATATATATATATATATATATATATATATATAAATATATATATATAATATATATATAATATATATAAATATATATATATAATATATATATCCATGATTCATCGTTATTGTACCACACACAATGATCCACGGCACCCGAATGCTGTAAGCAGACTTTTATTCGGCAATGGCACGACTCAACGCGTTTCGGAAACCAAGTTTCCTTGTTCACGAGTGTTGAGGTTGTGATAAGCAGTGATTTAAATAAACATCACGTGACTTGTGACTACAAAAGTGAAGAGTGAAAACAGACTTCTAAAATAAAAACACGTAATGCACCATAACGTAGTTAAACACAATATTCAGTCATACTACTGTTAACAGGTTAGCGGTACAAAACATACTATAATTCATATATGGGTGATAACTGAGTAACCAGTACACATAATCTAAAGCAAACATCTAATAATACAGCGGAACAAAATGTGTTAGTATTATAGTTTTTTCATTCACTCAACTTTATTGTTTCCCAAATGTTTTTTTAGGAAAAGAGTTCACTAAATCTCTAATTCAAGTTGATGCACAATAATTTATTCAGTGGTAATACCGCTAAGTTAATCGTGGATATATTTCTTACATCACATATTGTAAAAAAAGGGCGGGATTTTTTGAGGTTCTGTAGTATTTGCACAGCGCCTGGTCATGCATACGGTTAAATACATAGACCATCAATATAGTATCAAAAATATACTCTTTAAAGGACCTGAGCCCAAGTGCATATAAACAATGATAAAGCGCTAGTGCGCCAGAACTCGTATTGCACCAACATTGAAATTGAAATTGATTAAAAGTCAGTTAAGTCCCAGTGGACATACCCAGCGAACTATTTCACCTCAATTAATAAAAAAAGTAAGAGTGATAAATGTTCCAAAAGTTTGATCTACTCTCATCATTCCGCTGTCATTCCAAAGCTTGACACTGTTGTTCCAACTCGTTTACCACAATTCCCAATACAGAAGATCTGAAAAAAATACATATAACAAAAAAGTGTCACACAAAGTGAATTTAAAACAATTTTACAAACAACACAATACAAAGGCAGCAAATAAGATAAAAGCCATAAAAACTATGAAATGCACGCTACAGATACTGAGTATTTAGCTACACTAAGGGGCTTCCCTAATTGATCATTCACCCAAATGAACTGCTAGTTCTTCATCAATATTGTGCCCTGACGGCTGTACTGTCTGGTATTCAATTATCAATCTGGACTCAAGGCGTCTTAATTCGAGGACTCTATTCCCACCTCTCTCTCTCACTGGGATACTGTCTAAGACACAAAAGGAGAGGAGACTAGTGTTCTGTTTGTGCAACTCCTTAAAATGTCTAGCTATTGGGTATTGCTTGTTATCTTTTTTGATCGCCCTTAGGTGTTCTAGAACTCTCTTTTTAGCAGGATGGATAGTACTGCCAATATAATACTTTTGGCATGGACACTTAAGGGCGTACACAGCATAATCGGTGTTACATGAGACATGTTTGCTTATAATGAAGGGTTTACAATTGGCCGACAATTTGACCACTTTGCAGTTCCAGCTATATTTACAAGCCTTACATTTATTACAAGTATAAAACCCACGCACCGGGTTTGCCTCTGGTTTGGTGATTGATGCCACAGTGCTTTGACATATAATGTCTTTAAGTGATTTGGCCTTTCTATATGTAACCTGTGGATAATGCTCTACTACTGCAGAGAGATCTTTATCTGTTTTAAGGATTCTCCAGAACTTGTTGAGACATTCTCTAACTTCATGTGCTTGATTGGAATAGGTAGTGATAAACCTGATCTTAGGCTCAGGATCATTGCCAGTAGTCTCAACTATTTTACACGGTAAGCGCGCAGCTGCTTTTGATGCGAAAAGATATTCAGCGAGAGGGCAGACGGAGTTCTTTTGGGATCGTCATTGATTATAGACTTCCCTAAGACCGCCCTAAGCAGAGACACAATACGAGCGTCTATTAACTTTGTGATTAACAACTATGGCACTGGAGAGGAATGCGAAGCGCAGCGAGGCAGCCATACGAATGTTTGACGCAGATATTACCAATGACGATACTGAGGTCACAGAGGAGGCGCCCGATAGACCTGTCACCCAGAATAAGAGACAGCTGTGGGACAAATTGTGGAGAGCCCTTAAGTCGGAACAAACTAAATGGTGGGAGGCGACCACCTTGCAAAAGTATATCGACCTAGGAAGGGTCCCACGAGGACTCAGGATTTTTATTACTCCGACTTTCAACAACCCCGACCCTGAGCTGGTGGACGAATGGGCGGCAAATAGTCATCACTCCTCTTCAATGATGTTGGGTTTACTTGTAAAATATGCCAAGAAGGATTGCGAGAGACTAGCAATCGAAATAGAAAATTTAACAACACAATTAAAGTCTCTGTGCACACCGGAAGACTTCCAGTTAGACATGACAAAAATGGAAACAAAACTTGAAAAAATAGAGGAAGACATCAAAGCTAAGAAACAGCGCAAATTTTATCGTGATCAGGTCGATTACGACAAAGGCCAAATACTCACCTTCGCCAAGAAATATGATCACCTGCGAAATCAGCAAGAAGCACAAATGGTTAAACCAAAGAAAAGAGTGCGAAGAGTTACTTCAAGGTCAGAAGACCTTGACAAAACAGGTGAGCAGAGCGAAACTGGTGACAGCGACAATTATGAAAGTGACGCATCGGCTATTCCAGAGCTTCTTGCCCAAAAGAAAAGATTTTAAACGAGTTTACTCTTATGGCACAGGGAAGAATGGTAACCCAACACAAGCAGAGTACCGGAGGCTACAGAGGACGTGGACGAGGCGGGAGAGGAGAAGGAAACAACACCTCAAAATCAGGAAGAGATGTCGACAGCCCTGTGGGAAGCAGAACAAGGGGCCAACAAAAGTCAAAATGAATGACAAAAGAACAGTCATCAATCTTTCAGGTCGGGACCTGAGCCCAGTGGAGATTGAGGTTCTCTCTCTGGGCCTTTCTTTCTGCCCCACTAGGGGCTTTGACTATACACAAAGCCGTATTGACCTTTTCCAATTTACTCGCAAACTCAGACTTAGAAAATGGTTTGCAACCAGAGTCACTGACCCAAATACCAAAACATCACTGGTACCGAGCAATATCAGTATTGGGGATATTGAATTATTACACAGTATGTATCAATTGGAGGGTAGTGACCAGTGTATTGATGACCCTTACCTCAACTTGATTAATGATAACATCCATTTAGATCTGTGCCATGTCAACGGTTTTAAACCTAAATCGATTTTCCTCCCCCAGATAACTAACGATGCTATAGATGTCTTTGAAAAGGGAGTCACACATGAGCTAGATAAAGTACGCAAAAGAAACAATTTGGAAGGCATAACCTAAGTCAAGATCAGTTTGAAGCCATTCAATCCATTAAGAATAACACGAAGATAGTGGTCAAGAAATCAGATAAAGGTGGCAACGTGGTTGTCATGTCTAAAGCGATGTACCTTAATGAAGGCCATCGCCAACTTAATGACAGAGACAACTACGAAGTCACTACGAGAACTAAATATGAAGAGGCTAATAAGTCATATCAGGAACAGCTGGGAGAATGGAGGGAACTGGAGGGCTGCTGGAATGGGAGGAATATGAATTCCTCAAATGCAAGTATCCCAAACTCGCGGCACTCTACCTACTCCCCAAATTACATAAAAATAGTACAAATCCCCCCGGTAGGCCAATTGTGTCTTCTAGAGGTAGCTGTTTTGAGAATACCTCAAGATATGTTGATTTCTATTTGCAACCACTAGTTCAGGGTTTACCGTCCTTTGTGAAGGACACGAGTGATTTTTTAAGGGTGATTGACCAAATTGAGTGGGATGATCAATTTTTACTGAGGTGCCTTGACGTCACAAGCCTTTATACTTGTATCCCTCCTGAGGCAGGGATCAAGGCTTGTCGTCATTTCCTTAGAAGTCGATCAATCTCATATCTGTTTCATACAGAGATGATCATCGACATGATGAACAAATGACTCACGCAAAATTTCTTTATCTTTGACAAAGTAATATATCGTCAGATTCTCGGGACTTCAATGGGGACCTGCTTCGCTCCCAGCTTTGCGGGTCTTTACCTAGGCTGGTGGGAGGAGCAGGTCACCACTTCTTTACCCATGTATAAAGAGTGTGTCGTCACATGGGTGAGATACATCGATGACATTTTTTGTGTTTGGAAGGGCACTGCCGAACAAGCTAATCAGTTTGTTAATTTACTCAACGACAACACTATTGATTTAAAATTTAGCAGTAAGATTGAGAAAGAGACGATTGAATTCTTGGATCTTAAAGTGGTAGTCGCAGGAAAACGTCTGGAGAGTTATCTATTCAGAAAAGAAACGGCAGGCAACAGTCTGCTTCACGCGGATAGCTGCCATTCCAAGAGTCTGATACGTAGCATTCCCCTAGGTGAGCTGCTGCGAGCCAAGAGAAATTGCAGCAACGCCCTGGGATATGAAATAGAAAAAGAGACAATGATCAGACACTTTTTAGAAAGAGGATACGCCCAGAACGATATCAATAAAGCCTGTGTAGAAGTTGAAAAAGAGAGAGAAGTGATCAATTGAAAGCAAAAATAGTTGAGACTACTGGCAATGATCCTGAGCCTAAGATCAGGTTTATCACTACCTATTCCAATCAAGCACATGAAGTTAGAGAATGTCTCAACAAGTTCTGGAGAATCCTTAAAACAGATAAAGATCTCTCTGCAGTAGTAGAGCATTATCCACAGGTTACATATAGAAAGGCCAAATCACTTAAAGACATTATATGTCAAAGCACTGTGGCATCAATCACCAAACCAGAGGCAAACCCGGTGTGTGGGTTTTATACTTGTAATAAATGTAAGGCTTGTAAATATAGCAGGAACTGCAAAGTGGTCAAATTGTCGGCCAATTGTAAACCCTTCATTATAAGCAAACATGTCTCATGTAACACCGATTATGCTGTGTACGCCCTTAAGTGTCCATGCCAAAAGTATTATATTGGCAGTACTATCCATCCTGCTAAAAAGAGAGTTCTAGAACACCTAAGGGCGATCTAAAAGATGACAAGCAATACCCAATAGCTAGACATTTTAAGGAGTTGCACAAACGGAACACTAGTCTCCTCTCCTTTTGTGTCTTAGACAGTATCCCAGTGAGAGAGAGAGGTAGGAATAGAGTCCTCGAATTAAGACGCCTTGAGTCCAGATTGATAATTGAATACCAGACAGTACAGCCGTCAGGGCACATTATTGATGAAGAACTAGCAGTTCATTTGGGTGAATGATCAATTAGGGAAGCCCCTTAGTGTAGCTAAATACTCAGTATCTGTAGCGTGCATTTCATAGTTTTTATGGCTTTTATCTTATTTGCTGCCTTCGTATTGTGTTGTTTGTAAAATTGTTTTAGATTCACTTTGTGTGACACTTTTTTGTTATGTGTATTTTTTTCAGATCTTCTGTATTGGGAATTGTGGTAAACGAGTTGGAACAACAGTGTCAAGCTTTGGAATGACAGCGGAATGATGAGAGGAGATCAAACTTTCGGAACATTTATCACTCTTACTTTTTTTATTAATTGAGGTGAAATAGTTCGCTGGGTATGTCCACTGGGACTTAACTGACTTTTAATCAATTTCAATTTCAATGTTGGTGCAATACGAGTTCTGGCGCACTAGTGCTTTATCATTGTTTACATGCACTTGGGCTCGGGTCCTTTAAAGAGTATATTTTTGATACTATATTGATGGTCTATGTATTTAACCGTATGCATGACCAGGCGCTGTGCAAATACTACAGAACCTCAAAAAATCCCGCCCTTTTTTTACAATATGTGATGTAAGAAATATATTTACGATTAACTTAGCGGTAATACCACTGAATAAATTATTGTGCATCAACTTGAATTAGAGATTTAGTGAACTTTTTTCCTAAAAAACTTTTGGGAAACAATAAAGTTGAGTGAATGAAAAAACTATAATACTAACACATTTTGTTCCGCTGTATTATTAGATGTTTGCTTTAGATTTTGTGTACTGGTTACTCAGTTATCACCCATATATGAATTATAGTATGTTTTGTACCGCTAACCTGTTAACAGTAGTATGACTGAATATTGTGTTTAACTACGTTATGGTGCATTACGTCTTTTTATTTTAGAAGTCTGTTTTCACTCTTCACTTTTGTAGTCACAAGTCACGTGATGTTTATTTAAATCACTGCTTATCACAACCTCAACACTCGAGAACAAGGAAACTTGGTTTCCGAAACGCGTTGAGTCGTGCCATTGCCGAATAAAAGTCTGCTTACAGCATTCGGGTGCCGTGGATCATTGTGTGTGGTACAATAACGATGAATCATGGATGTTATGGGTTTCGCTAACCCGCCACGGCCCGCCGTCCTATGAGGCTCGAGTTGAAGCGATAACTTTTGTGGATATATATATATATGCTGACTGCGTGGAGGCTCAAAGTGAAAGCAAGCA
Source organism: Calotriton arnoldi (assembly GCA_963921515.1). Taxonomy (NCBI): domain Eukaryota; kingdom Metazoa; phylum Chordata; class Amphibia; order Caudata; family Salamandridae; genus Calotriton; species Calotriton arnoldi. The sequence goes on from CAWUFW010010996.1 coordinate 230,017, forward strand.
AAGATTCTTAGCTAGAGGATATACTGCTAATATGCTTGACACAGCGATTAAAAAAGCCAATACTATTCCACGCTCTGTAGTATTGGGCTGTAGTCCTAGGCAGGCTGTGTTGCCCACGAGCCCCAGTACTACTATTGAACCTCCTAGATTAATTACCACGTACAGCCGAAAACATAATAAGTTGCGCATGATTTTTAATATAAACTGGTCGGTTGTGCAGAGTGACCCAGTAATTGGTGGTACTCTACCCAAAGCTCCAGCATTAACTTTTCGCAGAGCACACTCTATGAGCGATATGCTTGTCAAGAGCAGTCCAGAAATAACCTCCAACAGTTCCTGGCTGCAAACCACCAAAGGCTTTATCAAATGTGCTTCATGTAAAGCATGTAAACTGGGGAGAAACAAAACATCATACAAAATCCCGTTTAGTGATGTCCCTGTGGTTATTTCCAAAAAATTGACATGCAAGACTGAGTTTGCTGTTTATGTGCTGGAGTGTACGTGTGGCCTGCAATATGTTGGGAGTACCAGGTTACAGGTCCACAAGCGTATACTCCAGCACATGAAAGCTATTAGTAACAACGATGCAACATATCCAGTTGCTAGGCACTTTAAAGAAATCCATGATAGTTGCCTAGACCACTTGAGTTATTTCGTGGTGGACATGGTACCTCCACTTCGCCGTGGGGGTGACCGTGAAGCCCTGTTGAGAAAGCTAGAGACGAGGTATATCCTCGAGCTTGATACGAAGACCCCGAACGGGCTAAACTCGAGTGAGGATCTTTTTACTTGCCTCTGATTTATCCCCTTTATTTGTATTAATTTAGTGACAGCTATCAGTACTGTGTTTTAGATATTCATCTGATCCCCGAATACAGTGATCTTTGGCATACGGGAGACAACAGGACTAGCTGTATAATATTTTATGATTTTTCTTTCTCTTTTTCACTTCACTCCTCTTGTCTGATTTTTATGTTTAAACGTGACTATATAGGGCAGATTAGATATAGTGGCCCAGTGTTTTTTTTTTGTAGATGATTCAGGAAACATAAGATTTGCCGCTCTTACTCCAAAAGGCTATTTTTGATCTGGAATGGGTCCCCTAAATCGCCATATAATTCTAACGAGTTCCTCTAGTGCCAAGACACCAGGGATCTAGTGTCAAGGGTATTATTTTAGATATTTATGATGGAATAAGTATTTATTATGAATTTTAGAGTGGTTTTAAAGGTTTTTTGTTATTTGAAAAATGAATGTATATTTGAATCAGATTATATGATTTTAAATTCTTTATTCGAATACATAATGTCTAGGAGATATGCATTGGAGGAGGGACCGTCCTGACAACAAGGGATAGTATGAGTTCCATGACCCACTATGGGTATGAAGCAGTATGTTTTTTTTTTACTGTTCATACTTGGATGAGCATTGCACCTTTGTATATATTTAATTTGTATACATCTATTACCGGTGGGCTTGATGTAATTCACCTTGTCATTTAATATTTAGACCTGCTAATGATGGTACTTTCCATGACATTTCCTGCGATATGACAATTGCACATCTGCACTGAGCCGCATGATTTTGCACTATTGCTTGTACTTTGTACATTGCTTCAGAGGTAATGTGCTGGGTATAGGCTTTGCCGTCTGGATATGAGGATTTTATAATGCACTTTGCACTTTATTCAGGTAATCCAGTCCATTTGTGCTTGCCCCATTAGGGGGATGTATTTTTAAATTTTGCCTACTTTGCACATGATGTTTTTTGCACTATTGCAGTTTTTGCACGTCTCTTTAAACTATATGACAATCCCAAGCCACTGAATACAATTACAACTAGGTTTGCAATACATACATGCAATGTTGTGTCAATATATGTTTTCTATGTCTATTGGCCCTATGGTCACGTGATGCTCATTACTTGCACTTTAAATTTGGTGGCTTTCCCTGACAGCGTCATGTGATCAAGGCCCTTTTGGGGCCGAAACGCGTCATGGCGGTGCGTGGTGCTAATATGGAATAAAATAAATACCTCTTTGCACGCAGCTATCTGGGTCCGTGTTCGCCTTTCCTGACAGTCTGGATGTTTCTGGACGGAGTTCTTTGCATATATATATATATATATATATATATATATATGAACACTAACACCCCACTTCAACAGGAACTCCCATGAAGAAGGCACGGACTTCAGGTTCTCGGTATTCAACTTCTTTTATTTTATCAGGTCACCCACGACCCCGAGCCACTAGAGACGCGTTTCGGCTTCAAGGAAGCCTTTCTCAATCAGTTTCCCGCCAATCTGCTATCAACATATATAGTCACACCCCTTGAAGGCAGCCATAGACATAAATAAAATACTTTCAGGCGTATGTAGCATTAAACCCCTTGCTGTTACACAAATATATTGTCATCATTGTGAAAAAGCATAATAGGAAATTTGTACTACTGCGCAAGGCACATATTCGTTATTACCATAATCACATTTGATGTTTGTTATCCGGGTAAAATAAATCTAAACATACACTCCTTATGCCACCTTCGTGCGAGGTAAGTCACATTGTATCCCTCATTTGGCACCAAAACACTCTGTGTGTCGCCCGAATTTTACACTAAATATACAAATCACTTACAAATGTATTGTTGATTTGACAGTAAAAGGCACGCTGTAATAAAAACATAGAACACATGACATATGGTGAATTATTCCTCAAAGTCCCCTCTGACATGGATTGCAATACTACTAAAATAGACGGTCTACCGGTAATCTTGATGATGACTCACCCTGCCTTTCATAAATAGCAATGCTGAAATTATAACATCCCCCTCTGATATTCCAGTGAGCATAACGGTAGGGAGGTAACCTTCATGGTTTAGGACCTTGTTTAAACATATTTAAGTCCATGAAAGACAAATGTCTACATTTCCTGCGCGTGCGCACATCTCTAGAAGGACTACCCATCCCATAATGCATTAGGGCAGTCATGAGCATGGATGAAATAGATCGCAAGAGTCACCATAGAAAGTCAGGATCCGTAAGACAAATATTACCGGGCCCAGTATACCATCCAAATTGAGTCAATAAAATGGGGAACGTGTAATTGTATAATTGGAGGAAACACCAGTCTCAATGTCTTACGTACAAAAATAGCGTGCCAAACAGTATTTCATCCAAACACAGGCTCAGGGTGGAGGGGGACCGATGCGTAAACAGATGTAGATGTGCCGAATGAACCTCACCGCTTCGGCATAGGCGTCAGCAGTGCACGGTCACCACGGGACGTCAGACTCCTGGGCGAGGCATTTCTTGCGGAGAAACATTGAACCCATGCTGGCAGTCATAAAAAAACGCCCCGCTACAGGAACTCTGTCTCCCACTGCCGCCATCCTCGTTCCTCTGCTGGACGTTCACCGTGGGGGCTCACCCTCTAGCACTCCAGTACTTCCTCCAAGATTGCGGTCACTGGGGAGAGCCACAAACGACCAGTGTTCCGTGAAAGCGCCCAGACCACTGACGCTAAATCGAAATGAACACTAACACCCCACTTCAACAGGAACTCCCATGAAGAAGGCACGGACTTCAGGTTCTCGGTATTCAACTTCTTTTATTTTATCAGGTCACCCACGACCCCGAGCCACTAGAGACGCGTTTCGGCTTCAAGGAAGCCTTTCTCAATCAGTTTGGCGCCAATCTGCTATCAACATATATAGTCACACCCCTTGAAGGCAGCCATAGACATAAATAAAATACTTTCAGGCGTATGTAGCATTAAACCCCTTGCTGTTACACAAATATATTGTCATCATTGTGAAAAAGCATAATAGGAAATTCGTACTCCTGCGCAAGGCACATATTCGTTATTACCAAAATCACATTTGATGTTTGTTATCCGGGTAAAATAAATCTAAACAAACACTCCTTATGCCGCCTTCGTGCGAGGTAAGTCACATTGTATCCCTCATTTGGCACCAAAACACTCTGTGTGTCGCCCGAATTTTACACTAAATATACAAATCACTTACAAATGTATTGTTGATTTGACAGTAAAAGGCACGCTGTAATAAAAACATAGAACACATGAAATATAGTGAATTATTCCTCAAAGTCCCCTCTGACATGGATTGCAATACTACTAAAATAGACGGTCTACCGGTAATCTTGATGATGACTCACCCTGCCTTTCATAAATAGCAATGCTGAAATTATAACATCCTCCTCTGATATTCCAGTGAGCATAACGGTAGGGAGGTAACCTTCGTGGTTTAGGACCTTGTTTAAACATATTTAAGTCCATGAAAGACAAATGTCTACATTTCCTGCGTGTGCGCACGTCTCTAGAAGGACTACCCATCCCATAATGCATTAGGGCAGTCATGAGCATGGATGAAATAGATCGCAAGAGTCACCATAGAAAGTCAGGATCCGTAAGACAAATATTACCGGGACCAGTATACCATCCAAATTGAGTCAATAAAATGGGGAACGTGTATATATATATATATATTCACCTAATTCCTCCCAAATTAAAGAAGAAGTCTGCACTCGGGGTGCAAGTTGTCATCGGCTTTATTGATTTCATTCCCAGCAACTTGTTTCAGGGACGAGTTTCAGCCGCCTGATGCAGCCTTTGTCAACCTTTCGAAATGCCGGTTTAGTTCATTTAAATTAAGTGTGCACGTGGATCCAATCAAGTTGCCATAGTGGAAATACTTTCGCTCTTTGCACTTCATACTATTCATTAGAGTAGTCCCGGACCAGTGTCCCTTTAAATAATTCTTTGGCTATTGCCTATGAAGTGCGAGAATACATCAAAACTCACTGTGCAAAATACACATGTTATATATATATATATATATATATGTTCTCTGAAAAAACAAAGTTTACAGGGACGTTATAGTTAGGCTGACGTTTCACGCATACAAAACCAGAGATATTCAGCCATTACAGTTAGTGAGCTAACTATAATTCATGAACCCACAATGCACTGCTTATGACGTCACATATTACATTATTCATGACATGGTCAGTGATATCACTCATGACATCACTGATGTCATCTCAAATGACATCCCTTATGACATCACTGTTGACATCATGCAGTGACTGTGAAAATTTTTTGAAAGTTTATGAGTGTAAAATATATATACCAAGGTGTATTGGTGAATCAGTGGGTGCATGAGTGCCTGTATGGATGAATCAGTGGGTGCATGACTGACTATATAAGTGAGTGATAAGGTGTCTCAGTGAATGTATAGGTGAGTGACTGGTTGTGTGAATGCCGGTATCTGTCTGTCAGTTGGTGTCTACGTGGCTGTATGGGTGTGTGAGTGAGTACATGAGATTCTGTATGGGTCAGTGATTGATTGCCTGAGTACCTCTATGGGTGTATGTCTATGTGTGTGTGAATGCCTGTATGGATGAGTGACTCAGTGGGTGTATGGGTTAGTGAGTATGTGTGTCAGGGGCTGTATGGGTAAGAGTGTGTGTATGTGGCTATGTCAGTGAGTGAGTGGATCTGTCAGTGGTATATGGGTGAGTAACTGGGTATGTGAAAGGCAGTATAGATGAGTGATAGGGTATGTGAGTGACTATATGGGTGAGTGAGTGAATATGAGAGTGGCTATATGGGTGAGTGTGTGCTTGTGTCAGTGACTGTATATGTGAGTGAGTACATGTTAGCAACTGTATGGGTGAGTGAGTGGGTGTGTGAGTAGCTTTATGAGTGACTGACTCAGTTTGTGAGTGGACGTATGGGTTTATGAGTGGATATGTCAGTGGCTGTATTAGTGAGTGAGTGGGTATATGAGTGTCTGTATGGGTGAGTGAGTGGATGTGTGTGCTGATCTATGAATCAGTGAGTGGCTGTGTAAGTACTGGTATGGGTGTGTGAATGGGTTTGAGGATGGTAGTGTGAAAGTTGGAGTGGGCGTATGAAAGGTTATATGGGGTGTGAGTGGGTGTGTCAGAGATTCTGTGGATGATGTCATCGGTGATGTCATTTGAATGTCATCAGTGATGTCACTGACCATGTCATGAGTGATGTAATATGTGAAGTCATAAGCAGTGCATTTTGGGGCGCGAGTTATAGTTAGCTCACTAACTATAAGTGAATTTCTCAGTTTTTTTACTAGTGAAACGTCAGCCTAACTATAATGTCCCTGTAACCTTTGTTTTTTTCAGTGAATTTCTAAGTTTTTTTTAATTCACTTTCCTAACTATAACGTCCTTGTAACTTTTGGTTTTCTCAGTGAATTTCTAAGGTTTTTTAAATGCTAACTCCTAACTATAACATCCCTGTAACTTTAGTTTTTTTCAGTGAATTTCTTTGTTTTTTTTTAAGTAGTACTTACATTTACAGAACTGTGGAGAAAGGGGGCAGGCCTCTGACTAGCTCTCAGGAATCCCACTGTGTAGGACATACAGGAGGTACCAGGAGGGATTCCTGTCCCCCAAGGTCCCTCAGGAGTAAAGTGGACTTTACCCCCAACCAGTGTTGTGCCAGGAGCCACATTTGCAGAGTGGCGGAGAAAGGGGGTGTGACCTCCGAAGACCACTTAGCAATCCCACTTTGTGGGACTTACTGAAGGTAACAGGAGGGGTAGTTAGCCCCCAAGGACGGCACACAAGGATTGCTGAGACCTAAGGATTGCTGAGACCTGGTAGGAGGCCACACCCCCTTTCTCCAGCACTCTGCAAGTGCACCTCCTGGCACATTACTAGTTGGGGGATGAAGTCCCCTTGGCTCTTGAGGGTCCTTGGAGGCCAACTAGCCCTTCTATTACCTCCACTAAGACCCACACAGCTGGATTGCTGAGAGGTCGTAAGCGGCTACATCCCCTTTCTCCACCACTCTGCAAGCGCACCTCCTGGCTCACTGTTGCTTGGGGAAGAAGTCCACTTTAGTGCTTAGGCCCTCTGGAGGCAAGGGGACCTCATCCCTCCACCAGCAGTGTGCCGAAAGGGTGCATATGCAGAGTGTTGGAGAAAGGGGGCATGGCCTCTGACCACCTCTCATCAATTCCATTGTGTAGGGCTTAATGGAGGTAACAGGAAGTCTTGTTGGCCCCTAAGGACCCTCAGCAACCAAGTGGACTTCATCCCCCACCAGAAGCGTGCCAGGTGGCGTGTTTGCTGAGTGTTGGAGAAAAGCGCCGGGGCCTCCGTCAAGCTGCCAAGTTTACTTTTTTCTTTATCTACTTTTTAGGAAGGGGGCACATGTCTCTCCTTCCCTGGACTGTTTTGGGCCCGATTTCAGCCCTAGGGACCCCATCCCCCAGGGCTTACTTTCTAAAAATTATTTTCTTATTTAAAGGGAAGGAGGGCCGAGAGGCCCCTATCCCGGGCCATTTTCGGCCCCGGGGTCCCTATCCCCTGGGGCCAGCCCTTTTGAAAAAAATGTATTAAAAAATGTGAGGAGGACTGCGCGGTTCCACCCAGGGCACCCACATTTAAAATGTTGGTGACCACAGGAGGAGCCTCAAGACCCCCATGCTCCCTGCCACCTTCCCACCTCCCCACCTCCTGCGGGGGCCAGCATTGCTTTGAGATCTAGGGAGCTGCTACCATGCAGCTCCCTGGGATCCCAAAGCAATGTGCCTGTTTCTGTGAAGTGAGCAGGGAAACAGACACATGCTCTGCTTTCAGCAAGTGAGAGCATTTTGTGCTCTTGCCTGCTGAAAGCAGAGCACTTGTTTGCTATGGATTGGTAGGAGCAGTACCCCCGCCAAGCTATAGCAAACTGCAATGTTCTTGGGGGTGGGCATCCTGGGACATTGCAGGAGCCAGCCCTAGGGGTGGTTGTCCCCAGGGCCATCTAGGGCTCCATGAGGGGAGCTGTGCGGCCCCCCTCCTTTGTTAAGTTAGCCCCAGAGAGGTGGTGGTTACCAGGTTCTGCAACTGACCCCCTTCATTATTGTATTTGTGCCTCGGGGAGGTGGCGGTCCCCGGGATGCATGGGGGCCAGAGCCCTACACATTAATATTTATTTTAGCACTGTGGAGGTGGCAGTCCCCAGGGCTGTGGGGGAGGCCATAGGGTCTCTGCCGCATAGTTTTTTTTATTAATTAATGTTTGTGCCCCAGGGAGATGGTGGTCCCCTGGGCAGTGGGGGAGCCGCACGGCTCCCTCGCATATTCTTACCTAGGCATATTCCCCCGCATTGTTTTTTTAATTAATTAGCATATGTTCCCTGGGGAGGTGGTGGTCTCCTGTGCTAAACAAAAGCCTATGAGGGGGGCCCCATGATCTCCACTCCTTTATTAACTTCATGGCCCTGGGATTTGGCCCACCCATTGACTTTAGAAAAAATACACACAAGAGGCTGTGCGTCTTTTTTTAAAAATGTTGCAGTAGATTTGAAGGTCACCTGCGAGTATGTGGCAAAATAAATAAAAATAGCTTTTAAACCCCAGCGGGGTCCCTGTGGGACCCCCTCCATATCTGGGGAATGTCAGGGTATTCCTACCCTTCCCCATTTCTTTATTTTTTACTTTTTTTCTGGGAAGGTTACAGGGATGTTATAGCTAGGAAATTATTTTAAAAACCTTAGAAATTCACTTAAAAAAAAATGTTACAGGGACGTTATAGTTAGGCTCAGATTTCACTTGTGCAAAACCATAGAAATTCACCAGTTATAGTTAACTGAGCTAACTATAACTTATGGCTCCGCAATACACTGCTTATGACCTCAAATATTAAATCATTCATGGCATGGTCAGTGACGTCACTGATGACATCACTGATGACATCACCCATAGAACCACTCACACACCCACCAACACCCCATACAACCTCTCATATGCCTCCTCAGATACCCACACAACCAGTCACATACCCATTCATAGACCCATACAAGTGCTCATAAATCCACTTAATCATCCATAAAGACACTCATACACCCACTTAGTCACTCACCCATCCAGCTATTCATACAACTAGTCACTCACCCATGCAGCCATTTACAAAGGCACACACTTACACATACAGCTACTCACACACTCACTTATTTACCCATTCAACAACTCACACAGCCACAGACTCACCCATAAAACTACTACACACTCACTTATTCACATATACAGCCTCTCACACACCCACTTACTCACCGATACAGCCTTTCAACACAGCCATTCACTCACCCATACAACCAATCACATACTCACTCACACATCCACACAGCCACTTACATACCTACTCACATATCCATACAAGTAGTCACACATCCGCTCACTCACCCATACTGCCATTCAGACTGACACATACTCTCCAATACAGCTACTCACACACCAACTCACTTAACCAAACTTCCACTCAAAAAGCCACCCTCTCACCCATGCAGCACACTTACACACCCAGTTACTCACTCATAGAGCAAGTCAGACACCAACTCACTCACCCATACAGTCACTCACACACCCACTCACTCACCCATACAACCACTGTCACACCCACTCACTCACCAATACAGCCACCCACTCACACACAGCTACTCACACGCCTACTTATACACCCATACAGCCACTCAGACACCCACTCACACACGGATACACACAGGCACTCACATATTATATGCTAAAAGTAGCAACACTCATTAGTAGTACACCTAGTATACTAATTAAACTTTTTGTAGTAGCTTAGTATGTATATTTAACAATCATAAATTCTTAGAAAACATACTCACTGGATGATGTATTCAGTGATGCCATCAATGGTGTCATCAGTGATGTCACTGACCATATCATAAGTGATTTAATATGGGAGGTCATAAGCAGTGCATTGTGGGGACGTAAGTTATAGTTAGATCAGGTAACTATACCTTTTGAATTTCACTGGTTTTGTACGAGTGAAATGTGAACCCAAATATAATGTCCCTGTAAACTTTGTTTTTTTCAGTAAATTTCTCCATTTTTTCAAATTTAATTTCCTAACTACAACGTCCCTATAACCTTTGGTTTTGTAAGTGAATTTCTAACACACACACACACACACACACACGAAATACCCCACACTTTGAACCATGTTTCAAGATCAGAGGTAAGGGTTGAGGCAAGCGTATTTGGAGTTCGCTTCTAAGGAGGGAATTTTGAAACTCATACATTCCCTTCCTTTGTTCCTGTTCTACATCCTTCTTTCCGGTTTATACCTTCTCTATCTCCATCTTTTTGTCTTTTTCAATCTTTCTTACCTTCAATTTGTCCATCAGTTTCTGTACTTTATTTCATCATACAATTAATCGTCCTTCCACCCATATATCCATCCATACTTCTTCCTGTCTTTTCCATCCATCCATCCTTATCTCATCCTTGTTTGTCTTTTTATTGCTTTCTTTTCTCATCTATCATTTTCCTATTATATATCTACACATCCACCCCTCCATCCATATTCTCTTCCTTCTTTTTTTATATCACTCTCTTTTCTTTCCATCAATGGCACACTTTTGTCATCGTTTTTTGCATCCACCTATCGTCCTTCCTTCTCATCATCAAACCCTTCACCCCTCTCCATCTACCTCTGCATCCATCCATCTCTCCATCTCCTTTCCATACATGCCTCCGTCCACCTTTCCATCCACTGATCTCTGCATCTATCCACCATCTCTCCACTCTCCACCCTTCCTCCTTCTTCTGCAAGAAGTTGGTTTTCTAACTTCATGGAGACCAGAGTGTCGGATCCAAGTTAAACAGGCCATAAATGAGAATCTAAGTGTTTCATGTTACACAGAATTACCCAGAGACACTGATACCCGCTCAAGCTGCTTACGTGAGGAGTTAATGACACCCCTGCAGGGAGATTCTCCCCTACTTCAGCTATCTATTGTCTGATATAAGAACAAAAATGTATATTTTAAAATATTTCAAAGAACTATACTTTTGAAACATAAAAAGAGACCACTTCTTTATTAAAATATTTTATTTATTATTTCTGAATGAAATTACAACAGAGGCTTTCAGCACTTTAGATATAATTTACTTTTTTGAAGGAACCAACCCTGGGGTTCATGGCTCCCCAATCGCTGTACCTCCTGTACTCCCCAGGTCTCAAGTAGTATTGACGTCCTCTGTAATTGGGCTCGTCATAGAAAATCCAGTGCCCATCTTGCACATTGCAGGAGTGGATGTCATTGAAGTGAAACCGTTCATTAACATTTGGGCAGTCATCTGTGAAGTCCATCATCTGACCCCCAAAGTTGTCCCTCTCATAAAGCCTGATCTTGAATGAACCCTGATACTGTGGAACGAAATGGAACAAGAAAATAACTTTTAAATATATCGCTGGACTTTGGAAGGTATTATGGCATTTTTTCATCAACTTATTTCTTCTGGTGCCCTATTTTAATGTCTTTGTTATTGTTATCTTCATTTCCTCCAAATTTCCCTGTTGTATGTTTTCTTCCAAGCTCTTTTGAGAGCCACATTAAGTGGCGTCTGTCAAGCCCTTTCCTCTACTTAAGTTCATTGGGAACATCAGTGCACTGAAATAGATGACAAACATATTCACTGAAGACAGAAAATTGAAAACACATGCTGGAAATAAATCAGTTTTAATAACTGTGGTGGAAAAGAAGAAGACAATTCTGAAGCAAGGACAGTATGCCCTTATCTTTCAAATTGCATGGACACATACTGATCAGCGAATATACCTGGTTGATAATGTGAGCCTTGCTCATTCTACACAGAACCCTGATGAGTTTAGGAATCGAATCAGTCGCTCCTCCACACGATTGATAAGGTGTTGTTGGAGGACATTTGATCTATCTCAAGCACTATACTTGGAATTGAATTCAAGCACGTGATATTGAATTACACAAGAACTTAAATGTCTATACACAAGTATGTTAGTAGAGAGACAAATAATACCAAATGTGATTAATGGTGCCATATTATCTGATAGCCCACATGGGCCAGAGGTACTTAGGAGGAGTAAGGAATGTGTTCATGACTCTACAACATGTCGAGGACTATATGAATGAAATTGTTAAGAGCCATCCAATTCAGTCATTTATCAACAAGTGAAATAAGATCCAAAGGGATATGAATGAATCAGTAATAATTTTGGATGATGAGAAATATAATAAACATAAGTAAAGAACAACCCATCCAAGCACATTGACAAAGGCTGTGTGTCGTCGGGGGTTCACCATCTTCAGGGTGTATGGATGGGCTGGGGGCCCTTGAGGGCTTAGTTGCAGGGCCTGGCCAAAGGTGCCCGCAAAGAGGTTGGGGGCACAGGGCCTGGTGGGGAGTTGGGCACCAGGGGAGGGGTTGGGCAAAAATACCTGGCTGTGGATGACATGGATGGCTGAAGGCCGTGCCCGGCAGGGACTTGGCCATTTGCTGCTGATCAGGCGCAGGCCAGGCCCTGCAGCTAACCCATGCTGTGCACAGCAAACCCCCGCAGTGTATGGCTGAAGACGGTGCTTGGCAGGGGGTTGGCTAAATATTATTAAAAAACTACAGAAACTCACTGGAAAAAACAAAGATGACATTATGGCTCGGTATGGTAATAAGATCTTTACATAGGAAAATCCTTAGAAATTTATTGAGAAAACCAAGGGAAACTTTACAGTTAGGTAATATGAAAGAATTTCAGCTTGCGTTAAAAAAAATCCTAAACCTTCACTGAAAAAAAAAATCTTTTGCTCTTTATTACATTTTCCAAACTTTGTAAAAGTAAAAAATCTGTAATTTCTAGTCATCTGCAATTTCACAAACAGGGGGGGTGACATCCATTTTAATTTTGTAGGCTGCACGCAAAATAATAAAACTCCTATTTTGGTTCAATCATATAAATAAACACTTCACATTTTACATTGGTCTGCAAGGTTCAGCAGTAGAATCCAAGAATTTCATCTGAGATTTGATGCATTAAGAAGCTAATAATTATCATTCACAAGTTCCCTTCCACAAAACGCCAATCACAGATGGGCAGAAGGAAATTACTTATTATTCTGGTATTTTAGATGGTCTCGTTGGGTGCACCGTATAACTTACATGTCAAATGGAGGCTCTTTTTGCTAGAGAGCACATTAAGATAACTGGGCTTGATTCACTTGTGCAGCAGGTACAATTCCAAATGTATAGTCCAGTAGGACAATTTTGCAAGATTTGTTATTACGTGAATTGTACCTTTGTAACAAGCCCTTCACAACACATTCTCTCAATGTGCACTGGTGTCTTTGCAACCTATTATTCTTTGTTGAAATTCTCATTTTATTGCATACAGAGGTTAGGTGCGGTTTATGACACCCACTGGGGAAATTTCGGCATGGAAGATCTATAAGGCCACATGTATCCAAATACAGGAACCAGTGCAAAAATTGTTTCGCTCTGAGTTTTGTGCTGGGGTACTTAATAAAGTAGTATCCTATCTTTCAAGAAAAAATGCATACGATAACAGCTTAGTATTTCTGCTCAAAATAGAATTTGCAATGCCATTTGTGCAGAAATTAATGCATAAGAAAATCATTACTTGATATTGGTGGGAAACACAATCATGAAATAGTAAATCATATAATGGCATAAAATATAAACTTACTTGTGGGATCATCCGGGAAGACCTGATGGAGTCATTGTAGCCATTCCACCGCTGGTAATCGGGGTACTCGCCCTTTCTTAAGTGGTATTGATGCCCCTTGAAGTTGGGGTGCTCATAGAGCATCCAGCACCCGTTTTGTACTCTGATGGAGTTACAGCGGCTGAAATAGGAGTGCAGGTCAGCACAGTCAGAGCTGCACTCAAAGCAGCGTCCACCAAAGTTATGGTCCTCGTAGAAGATGATCTGCAGGATAAATTGATAGTAGGATTTGGAACCTTAGTTGCATCCCAGATCGCTCTCTTCATCAGGCAAGAGTGATGCTCACAGTCAGAAAATTCGGAATGTTATTTGCTGGTTCTGATCCAAGTTTCCCTATGAAATTCAGTTCATGTTGGCAAATGTTTTTCTTGTTAGTTTGGAAACCTTGGGGCAGCACAGCAAGGCAATCTCCTGTGCTGCATTGTGAGAAAGGGTGACATCAGAAATGCACCATATCAACTAAGATATGGTGCATTTCTGCTATCTCCTAATGCTGGCACACTGGGTGCTGCCTAGTGCCAATGCAGGCACCCTTGCACTTTGGTGCAGTGTAACCTGTGTTAGGTGTAGGATTTGTTTGAGCATGAAGGGCACAAAAGCAATCATTAAAGGCATTTTACTTTATCTATGTGTAATGCTGAATGCATCACACATAGAAAAATTAAGTAAAGTGGAGAAATAAAGATATTTCTTCTTGTTACGCCTGATTCTGGGAGGTGTACCATTTTGACAGATTCCCATGTTTACAACTCTTTGTAAATCTGGGAATGTGCCAAAATCCATGGATGGATGCATGAGAATGCCCACACTCCACCCGTGGAATACCTACCTACCGCAATGTCACTCAAGGCACAAAATGTGCTGCCTTGCTTTACCTTAAATTTACTGACTCAGACAGAGCCACGCAAGGTGGCTTTGTGGGGTTTAGTAAATCCCACTTAAGGGCTTGTGTTGCCTAGTGTTGCCTTGCATGACACAAGGGCAATGAAAGCCAATAGTAAATCTTCCCCCTTGTGTGGTTCATAACTCCTGGAGGTAAGAGGGAATTGGCACTGCTTATACATTGCAACTACTTCAAACTAACCGACCACCACCACAATCCTCATGAGTGTCTGTAAAATAGTTTGCGCAGGGATCAGAGTTTCAAGTTATGTGATAATTATCACAAGACTCCTGTTTTCCCCTGACAAATTTCTGCAGGTCCGACCTGATGAAATATACTGTGAGAAAAAGCTGAGAAAGAAGGCAAAACATGAGGATTCTGGTGATTTAAATACTGATTTTGTAAGTGAAAATGTAGATTAGGAGGTAGTACACCCAGTAAATACCTCCTCCTGGGTAATGAGATTTACTGGGTGTGGTCAATCCTTCAACCCCATACAGTCCACTTGTAATCAGGCACTCTCCCCCACTTCCCGTGCCCATGTTTGGAGGAGTGGTGCAGCCACTGCAACCACAATACCCTGTCCATATAGCACGGGCTGGGAAAATGAGATTGCCGGCTCCCGCGCCAGTGGGGACAAAGCCGGCCGGGCAGGGAGCCGGCTGGGTTGCACAGGAGTGGGTGTGGTCAATCTTTCAGCCCCATACAGTTCACTTATAATCAGGGACAGAACATGTTTTCCAGGTCACTACTGCTGGTGTTTAAATGCCCTCTGCAGTAATAGCAAGTAGATGCTGTGATTCTGCTGTAAATCTATTCAAACTACATCTCCCTGTTCTGCTTTTATTTTACCATTAGCAGAAGCTAATATGGACAAGGAGGAAAAGAAAGCACTAGACCCATCTATGTACCTCACCAAACCAGTAGACCAAAACTCTTGCCTAATGTGGCGTGGAATTCAATAAACTATTAAGATTATCCACCAGTCCATCACTCTGGCTATGAAGTGACCACTGCAGAACCAAAGCCTGTGTCACCATCTGAGCACTTTGCTTGACACAAGCTTGAGTCCAGGGTGAAGCCCCAAACTTTCTCAGTTGCACATTTGAATGTTACATCCCTGTAAGTGTTTACGTTGCACCCTCAAAGATTCGGCTCACAAGCAGTTAAAAGCCCCAGTTTTGCATGTGCTTCTTGTGAACAGCAACAATGTTAGAAATGGGGTTTCTAGTTGGCTAAGGTATGCACATAAGCCACAACCCACCACTCTAGTTAGGGTAAGGGAGTTACACACACAAGATAACCCCTGCTCACCCCGTTGGTAGCTTGGCAGAGCAGTCATGCTTACCCCAGAAGCAATGTGTAAAGCGTTTGCGCAACACACACATGCACCAGTGACACACTAGGCACACCACAAAAGAGATTCCACACAAGGTTATATAAATAATATCCTTTGTATTGTACATAAAACACTTCAGACCATAATCACATAAATCACTTTGCCAATCAGGCAATTGTCATGACATCATTTAGATCATAAATCACTTTGGCAGAAGGCAATGGTCATAACAGCATCAGTAGTGCAATCAAGTAAACACAATCCTAACGTAATGCCTGCTATGCTGACAAATGCAAGGCATACACAACATAAAGCATCACATCAGGGCATGGGCACCAAGTGGCTAGGGAATGCACAACACAGCAGAATTACTCCAGGCATATCCACATTACCACGGGTTACGATGAACAACAGCAAGTGATGGTGTTTTTGTAACCTGTGCAACCTATAAATTGCTTACGAGATTGCACTACAGATGCAGTTATGACCATTGCCTTATGGCGAAGTGATTTATGATCTAAATGATGTCATGCCAATCACCTGGTTGGCAAAGTGATTTATGTGATTATGGTCAGAAGTGTTTAATGTACAATACAAAGAATATTTTTATATAACCTTGTGTGGAGTCTCTTTTTGTGGTGTGCCTAATGTGTCACTAGTGCATGTGTGTGTTGCGCAAACACTTTACACGTTGCCTCTGGGATAAGCCTGACTTCTCTGCCAAGCTGCCAAGGGGGTGAGCAGGGGTTATCTTGTGTGTGTAACTCCCTTGCCCTGACTCGTGTGGTGGGTTCTGCCTGGCTTGGGTGCATACCCTAGCCAACCAGAAACTCAGTTTCTAACAAACCGTGACTACCTTCTATTTAGAAAGAAACTACAGAAATGCCCGTTCTGAACATCATTATTTCACCACTGTTTTAAGCCCGAAAGCACCTTGAGATGCTGCCTCATAAATCCATTTGTGCTTTTGCTCTTACATTCTTTCATTTTTTTCATCTGTGCTTTCATTCCCTCAAACATTTTCACTTTTGCATTAAGGATTTCACTATGCTGTCCCATTAAGGCAGAGTGTATCTTCGCCGTGAACAACCTAAAAATGATAATGCATGACTTTTTATTCTTCCCTTTGCTAACACAAATATGAAACAGTCCATATGTGAATCTAATAGATACAAACTACCTGTACACTATGTAGCTAATTCTACTTTAATTCATTTTTTCTCCCATTGTGTTTGTCCATTTTGCGTTGATTTCTTTAAACCCCAAGCCTGAACATTATAAAAGACTTTATTTGCAGGCGTATAGTCAGAAAAATATCTCCCAATCATTTTCCATCATCTTTCAAAATAAATAAACTACACTTTATGGCAAACTTTTGTGACCCTTCAGTTCTTTACAACTAGGCGAATTTATTAATGTGCGTTTAGAAATGTATGTCTTTAAAAATATGTCCCATTTAGGTAGATTAGGCAACAGTATGTTTACTGCATATTCTAAATGCCGCTGTTCGTCTCAAAACCAAATGACGTTTTAGTCATTTTGGGCAAATTAAATTGAGTTTCCCTGGTGACAGATTTACTCCAGGAGCGGTGCCATTTTTTATACATGAACTCCCTATTTAACCTTTACTTATTATTTGTGTAACAAACGAAATGCAACTTGGATCATGTGCTTTATAATCACGTGTCCGCTCAAGAGAATCTTGACCCAATCATCTCCAGGCCGACCATACTGTAGTAATGTTGTGTGAATAAGCACGCAGTTAGGTCACATATGATACAGCACACATTGGGCTCCATTCTCCTAGGTTCTGCTTTGAATGTGGGGGAATTGCTTCAATAGAAATGAACCTACATTTGAGTCCAATACATGGGATTCACAAAAAAACCCAGAAGCACCTCCAAGATATCTGTGCCAACCTTAGATTTCCAGGGGTACACACATGTAAGCAGGCAGAGTTTTCTCTGAGTGGAAATTCTGTATGCATTAATCTGATACAAATGTGTTTCTGTATACTTAATTTCATTTTGTTTTTCTACAGGGAACTTAACTGTAGACGAGTTACTGAATTGCATTTCTAGTAGGCGCGGGGTAATTCGCTCCACAAACACACGCACAAACACAGACATACGTCTCTGAACTGGACTCTTTAGGACGAAAACCTTAGTCTTACCTTTCCCATGTTGGCTGGTGGATGTGGTACCTCTCTACCCATAGAAGAAGCCTTTATATACACACACACTAACACTAGGAATGCAAGCTCAACAGGGTTTGCATTTCTGCCCACTACGGAGAATGCAGGCCCCTCCTATTCATCCTGTTTAGTGCTAGGGATGTTTGTACTTTGTATGTGTTGGTTTTGTCTGTTTTCATAATGGGGGTGGGGGATGATGGTTCAATGGCATTGTCAGACGAAACCTGCACTCCAGAACAGGGGCCTGACAGGAGTGCTAGTGTGCATTATTTGCTGACAACATTTGTGCCAGGTTTGGCCTTAGGCATAAATGAACGGGTAGCAGGTAATAAATACAGTGGTGCTATTTTTATTTTTTATTTTTTTAATAATGTTTTATTAATTTTATTAACCAAGAATATACAGCATATAAAAACGTAAGAATGCATCATATTCCCACCCACTCCCACCCCCAAGGATCATCCCACCCCCCCACCCTGGCTGGTCCTTGAAAGGCAAGAAAGAAAGAAAGAGAGAAGAAAAAGAATAAAGATATATATTCATACCCTGGCATGAAGAAAAAAACAAAGAAAAGAAACAGAAAAGAAAAAATTAAGAAAAGAAGCGCTATCCTGAATTGAAACGTAGCTTTGCCCGTGTTACAGCACAGATTGGGCCATACACAATATACATATATGCCTATACTTTATCACCCAATCCCCTCAGCTTCGCTGTCTTCCGACCATCTGATCAGAGGGGCCCAAATGTCCATCCCCTTGGCTCTAGCTCTCTGCCCCCTTCTCGCATATACTGCCGTCTCTAGCCTGAAGACCGCCAAAAATCTCCCCAGCCATTGTTGTCCCGTAGGAGGAACAGGATCAAGCCAATGGGTAGCTAAGCAGAGACGAAATACTATCATTGCAATAAAGAGAAAGGTCTGTACCGAGCTGGTAGTCGAGAACTGCTCACTCCCAATACTATCAGCAGGTCATTTCTATATGCTGTCCCAGATGAGATTCAAGAATGATTCCAACCTCCAATTTAATTAAATCCAGATTGGGGCAGGATGCAAACATATGTACGATGTCTGCTGCTGGAAAACTACAGCGTGGACAAGTTGTTCCCGCACCTCCTCCCCATTTAGAAATCTTCTCCGGTGTTATATAAAGGTTAAACCAGGTCTTGAAACATTGCAATTGGAGGTTAGTAGCAATACAAGAAGTTTGGGCCATATTAAGTGAATCTTCAGCCTCTCCCGGTTCAATCTGTAGCCGCTCTTGCCAACGTTCACAGTGTTTATGTAGATCATCAATCATCGTCTCGTTTAGTTCTTTATAGATCCCACCTAGTGTAACTGATCCTTTAAGCAGCATCTCGACCAACATCACCCGGGGAAAACCACTGCTCCCCCCAGATTTTCTCCCTAAGAAATCTCTTATCTGGAGATATTTAAAGAATTGACTATTGTTGACCCCAAAAGTATCCTTGATCCTATCAAAGGAGATCACCCCAGTATCGTCCATAATGTTCCCAACCATCCTAACACCTTTGCCATGCCATATTTTCATAAGGCCATCATTAAAAATACTAGGGAACGATTTGTTACCATACAGTGGGGTGTAAGCATGGATGAGGCCCAGACCAAGCCTTTTTCAAACTGCAACCCAAATTTTAAAAGCACATATTAACTTCTTGAACTTCACTCTTTTGTAATACTTAAAATCAGTATACTGCAGAAGACAACCCCTAGCCCCTGACCCCAACAGTAAATCAAAAATTGATGCGGGAGCCGCCTCCTGCCCTTGATTAAATTCATCCCTAATTAGACTTCCTATTTTTGACAATATGGCCGCCCAGTGATATAGCTGAAGATTAGGGACGGCCCATCCTCCTCTGTCCCTAGGTAACGTCAAAAACTTTAGCGCTCTCCGGGGGCAGTGATTGGCCCAAAGAAATTTAGTAAACAACTGGTTCATAGCTTTAAACCAAATATTATCAATGGCCAGCGGAATTGCCCTAAAGAAATATAAATTTTTTGGCAGAAACACCATCTTGATAACGTTACACCTCCCCACAAAGCTTAGCTTAAGGTTGTCTATACGATTTAAATCTGCTTTAAATTTTGGAAGCAGTGGATCCAAATTAGTTTCTACAATCTTAGACACATCTGCCATTATCTCGACCCCAAGATATGTTGCCTTTCATACAACCCGCGGGTCATTAAACTGAAGTCCCTTGCCGACTACCACAAGAGTTTTGTTGGAATTGAGTTGATATCCCGAGATATGCCCGAAAGTCTCTGCCTCCTTTTCAATTTCGACTAGTGCACCAAAAGGGTTGGGGGTCGTGATAGCTAAATCGTCAGCATATGCCAGGATCTTGGAACTCCCCCCATTGCTATGTATAGCTAAAATCTGATCATTATCCATAATTGTTCGAACCAGAGGGTCAATATACAAAGCAAATAACAGGGGGGAGCAAGGGCAGCCCTGACACGTCCCCCTTCTAATCGACACAGGATCTGACAGTTCCCCCATTATAGCAATTCTGGCCACCGGATTGTTATACATTATTGAGATAGCCTTAATGAAACCAGTACTAAACCCTCTGCTCTCAAGAGTTGCCCATAAAAACGGCCAGGAGACCCTATCAAAGGCTTTCTCCGCATCTAGCAGGATTAGCCCGATAGGGTCTCCCGTAATCTCTGCCGCATCAAAGAGAGCAATCACTCTCTGAATATGATCGATTGTGCTCCTACCCGGAACAAACCCATGTTGGGTGGGAGAAACCAATTTTTTAATCACTGTGGCTAACCGATTTGCCAGAATCTTGGCATAAACCTTTACATCACTATTAATTAGCGTTATAGGCCGATAAGACCCGAGCTCCTTGACCGACTTCCCTTTTTTGGGGAAAACCACAATGTTGGCCGATCCCAATGACTCAGGTGCCCTCTGACCAGACTGGGCTTTTAGAAAAACTTCAACCATAATTTCCAGTAAGCAGGGGGCCAATTTTTTATAGAATTCCCCAGGGATAAAATCGGTGCCCTCTGCCTTCCCGTTAGCCAAGGAGCTGATGACATCTGCCACCTCTTCAGCCGTGATGGGTGCCTCTAATGCTTCTCTTTCCTCCCTAGTTAGCCTTTCTCCTGGAAGCTCTGCTAGATAATCCCAAATTTCCTCATCACTTCCCATAGTTTCCTCAGTGTAGAGTAGTTGGTAAAAACGCTGGAATGCAGCCCTAATGCCTGCGGCGTCTGAGACTAACCCAGCTTGAGGATCATTGATCGCGAGGATTGCTCCCTGTGTCACCCTTTGTCTAGTGCGTGCCGCTAGCAAATGTCCCACTTTCTCACTGCATTCATACATTTTGGATCTCCATGCTGCGTATTTCCCTGCCGCTTTCTTTGTTGAGACTTCAAGAATTTTAGATTTGGCTAATGCGACCCGAGTTTGTACCTGGCCCACATCACCCCCATTCATAATAGCTTCAGCCAATTGTGTCTCTGCGTCGCCTAGTTTATCGTAGAGTTCCTGTAGATAGATTTTACCCACTTTCTGAGACCGCCAGCCATACCTTGAAGTTTCCCCCCTTATCCCAGCTTTCAGAGTGTCCCATACGATATCCACCCGGGTGCTACCCCTGTTATCGGATATAAATCTAGGAATCCATACTTTCATATGTGCTAAGTACTCTTGATCATAGAGGAGTGCTCTATCAAAGGTCCACCGCGGTACCTCCTTCTTTAAGGCCTGAAGTGGGATCTCTAGGACTAGCGGATTATGATCTGACATGACTCTAGGAAATTTGAAGATCCGGAAGTTAGTAGAGAGACCCTGATACACAAAGAAATAATCCAGCCTAGCATGTGTCTGATGTGGTGCTGAAAAGAAGGTAAAGCCATAGTCATTGGGTTCTTGCGAGGCCCAAGCATCAATAAGTCCATGAGTCAGGCACAAATTCAGCAGAGCCTTAAAGACTCTGGGTTTACGTTCTCTATATAAGCTAGTCCCGAGCTTCATTGTATTAGCTCTTAAATTTAAATTAAAGTCGCCACAGATAATTAAAGGCAATGGCCACCCAACAAGTTCCATATTCAGCCAGTTAAAAAGAGCTGGATCATCGAGCACTGACCCGTAAATTGAGCAAAGCGTAAAGGAATAATTATCCGCATTACATAGAGTGAGGACCCATTTGCCCAGGTGATCTGCCTTAGAACGTAAGAAATTAAACCTTTTTCCCCTACGAGCCATAATGGCTACCCCTTTTGTGCGTGTGCCTTGAGTTGTGAAGGAAACTAACTGGTACCCTGCTAATTCTGCCACCTTTTGTCTCCCTGCTTCGATATGTGTCTCTTGTAGACATACTATATCCGCATTCAAATGCTGAATATCTTCATTGACCCTGCGTTTTTTGCGCGGACAATTCTACCCACATATATTAACTGATGCAATTCTTAGCTTACCCCTTATCATTTACTACATTCTCAATTGTCCTAAATGAAAATTTACCTATCATTCCATATAATCTCCATGCCAATACATATACTTCAACCCGATGGACCAGCCATGCCCCCAAAAGAGTCCCTACCCCCCCTCCCTTCCCCCACCCTACCTTGCGGCAAAAAGGTCCGAAGACCCTTGTGATGCCTCCTGCATGATGCTGCTTCCCACCACCACCCATCAAGCTCCACTATATACACAACAAAAGACTATAGTTATTGTCCGAGTACATCAGCCTAGAAAGTCCTTATTGCCTGCGGCTCCTGATATCTCCCGTAGAAAATCCTGTGCTTGTATCTCAGATGAAAAAACCTTTATATTCCCCGGTAGATGACCTTAAGGTGAGCAGGACTCAGCAGATACACCTCACAGCCAACCTTTTGGAAGGGAGTGATGAGCTGGCGTAACCTCCACCTCCTTTCCACCGTGGCATGGCAGAAATCCGGCCTGACAAAAAAGGAGTGGCCCTCCGCCGAGCGCCTAGCTTCGGGGCGTGCTTTATCGAAAATTGCTTGTCGCAGCAAAAAGTTGCCAAAAAAGATTAATATAGCTCTGGGTTTATCGTCCCCTCCCACCTGTCCCTTTCTTTTCTTCAACATGAATGGAAACCGATGTACACGCTGTACTTCTATATCCCAATCCCAATGTGACAGTTAGGGAAAGCCGCCCTTCAGCAATCGCAGCACAAACCCTCTGATGTCTTCGCCTTCTGCATTTTCCGCAATGCCCAAAAGTCTTAAATTGTTGCGCCTCTGGCGGTTCTCAAAATCTTCGCGCTTCCACATGACATCCGTCATCCTCGATTCATTTGAAGTCACTTGTTGGACTACACTCTCGGCTCCTGCCTCTAGAGTCACCACTCGCTGTTCCAATACCGTCGTTCTTTCGGCAATTTCTATACAAGTTTTATTGATTTTTCGGATGGCCCCTTGTATCAGCTTAGTTGCATGGTGTGCCCTCTTGTGCTCTTGTCGAGCCTCAGATTGTATTTGCTTGAGAGTGGAATATATAAGATCCATCGAGGGGGGAACCTCAGAAGTGGACTTCGTTAGGGTAGATATGTTATTTTCCCCTTGAACGCCAGCATCTGGTGTCAGCCCGTTATCAGTTTCGAAATGCGTAGCGGAGTAATCCCACTTTAATTGTTCAGATTGACTTTGATCGGAATCCGATAGCCTTGCGCATGGCATTTTACCCCCTCCCCCTTTATTTCTGCTCCGGCGCCTCTGAGTGGAGATACACTTTTGTGTATTGAGATTGGAGTGACAGCTGTCTGAGTCCACCTCCGATTCCTCTGGCATAGATACTTCATCCCCACTTGCACTAACATTGGATGGCTCAGAGTCCTCATTGAGGGAGTAGAACTTATCACCTCCTTCAGGAGTCCCTGCATTCAGATACTGCGTCAGAGTGGATCTGGGATTGGCAGATAAACCTACATTGGTGGCCTGTTCTAGGTCCTTATTCCCCTGTTCCCCCACCACAACGTCAGCCACCAACAACTGAGGTTCCCCCTGTAAAATTATAGACTTGTCTGAACATGTGGGTGCAAAGGGCACTAGTCCCGTACTTACAGTAGCCGGGGGTGTAAGACCCTCACCGCTTGCTGCCGTCACTGGAGTTTCCTCATTATTATTCTCCACAGCTTCGGCGAGAGATTTGCCTTTCTCCTGGACTTTCCCTCGACTGGTAAACATTCCTGGAATCACTGGTTGCTTGTCAGAGGCAGCGCCCACCTCCTCGTCTGGACGCTGCTCCTTTGTTTTAGATTTCCTGAGGACCGCCTTCACGCTTCCTGCTACCACGGGAGTAGCGTCTCCTCCCTTCTTGCCGATTGGAGCCTTGCGAGTCACTGGGGGGCCGCGCTGATTCCCGGCAGCTCCCGCTCCTGCTCCTGCTCCATTGCCTGTTGCTCCGCTGTTACCACGGTCCCGTGGGGGTTTGAGGACTTTCAGCGGCATACTGATGCGGCGGGGTTGAAGACCGTGGCTGCCTGCACCCGACAATATCCTCACGGCAGTCCGAATCAGCAGGTACGCAAATGCGCTCGTTTTGCCTTGTGATCGCCCCAGAAGTCACCTCAGACCACACAGTAGACAGTTTCTGGCCATTTAATACATTTTAGCTGATGTCCCCTCGGAGTTTCCCTGGAGTCTTGGATGGGTTGTGAACTGCAGAACCTCACGCAGCCGCCATCTTGCCCCCGTGCTGCCAATACACCCAGTGGTGCTATTTCTAAATAAATCTATGCAACACAGTTCTTTTCTACTCCGCACATACGCTTATTGACTTGCCTTGCACTAGGACAAAGGTGAAATCGTGTCCCAGCCGGTTTTGATGTGATTGGATTAAAACTTTGGAAAATTAAACATTATCACTTGAATTTCATTATTCCTCTCCTTTTATTCATTCGTAATTGTTTGTTTTCAATTAAAAACGAGCTAAAATTGCACAGTTCGATTTTATTAGCAGGCCCACTTGTCCAGTCATCCCATCTGTGAATGTGTCCGTCCAGCATTAAAGCCTGAGCGTTGATTCACCAAAATTTCAAAGGTAGTCGAAGTGACATCGTATACCCTTTGACCTTAATAACATCACAAATGACATCATATGACCCTTGACCCTGATTTGGTCCAGGGAGGCCTGTAACATGACCTTAACCTCACAACTGACATTGCTGAAGATCCATAATAGCTGCATGATTAGCTTAACACAGACAAATGTCTATTTTAAATACCACCTATATTATGGTGGTGACTTGATCTTTGAAAGTTCTAGGGCAGAATACTTGTACTGAACTTAGTGAATGAGCAAAGTGAGTAAGCCAGACCTCTTCTAGGGGGTATCTCCTCGGAGAAAAATTTGAAAAAAATGGGGGGAAATATCACATTTTTTCACATAAAGTTGTTAACATGCCATAGGTGCTGAAAGGGCATTAATTAAATATTTAAATCCCTTCATGGTCTGCCAAGCCAATTAAACCTGACGTTCCCTAGGAGTTGACCCCATTTTTTTCAAAATGTGGTATGATTTACCCCATATATCAAAAATTACCTCCATTGTGCCGGGCCAGAATTTTGTCATTGGTGCCGGCATATTCCAGGGGCAACCTCTTATATCAAAAATGATATAAAATATGCCATGGCCAGAACTTAGTAATTTATGCCAGTCATATACCATGGGTGACAAATGTCAGTGTGACAGGGCCAGCATTTTGTCATGGTTACCATCCTCCTATACGCCAGGTTGTCCTCATTTATGCCCCAAATTACCTCCATTGTGCTAGTATCAGCATTCTGTCACTAGTGTGCACATGCCAAGAATTTTCTCAAGTATGCCAGTATTTTTCCAAGGGTGCCCTATATGACGTGAATTACATCTAGTATGCCAGTACCAGAATTTTTCCATTGGTGCCCCTTATGCCAAGAATTACCGCCAGTGTGCCAGTGCCAGCATTTTGTCACAGCTGTCTGTCATGCTAAGAATTGCTTCAAGTATGCCAGCACCAGTATTTTGCCCTGGACATCTCTGTAGGACAATTATCACCTTCAGGGCCAAAGTCAAACTCACAAGCATCACATGACATTCTCGCTCACACTCATATTCTCTCACTAATACTCACTCCCAATTATCCATTCTTGCACACACTCTCTTATACCCCTTACAGTCATTCTTATTCTTTCTCACTCACTCACTCACTTGCATTCATTCTTAATCTCATTCGTTCTCACTCACTCATACTTACTGGGTACTCCAGGTTTTCGTCACCTTTAAGATGCAAACCCGGCACAAAGTGTTAAAGTGGGATGTACTATCCAACGCAAACCCTGATTTGCATTGGATAGTAAACCCCACTCTAACACTTTGGGGCCGATTCCGATCTCGGCCGGTAGGGCACCGAATCGGATTCGGCTTTACCGGATCCGATTCGGATGCCCTGTTTACGACCGATTCGAACACCTGTCCACGCGAGCAAGTACGATGCGAGCGTACGCGAAATCCCCGACCGACTCGTTCCCGGCTCCGAACCGTTCCGACCGACTCGTACGGACTCGACTCGCACCACGCAATGGAGACGTTCCCCGACCGGGCAAGTACGATGCACGCCTCGAACAGTCCGACCGACTCGCGCCGTCCGGCTCGAAAGAGCAGTCGGAGCCGGACTTCGGGGGTCCGTGTCGGACCCCCCTGTACACGTAGCCGCGCAAGTCGCACACAGGGGGGACCCATGGGTCCCCCCTACACATGCATGTACGGCGCGAGTCGCACCGACGCGTACCCGCTGTAGGGGGGGCCCTTGTTTGCGACGCACCCATTGAGTCAATGGGAGCCCGTGTTCGCGTCTTACGACCGGCTCCCATTGACTTCAATGGGAGTCAGACCGAATCGAGTCCGATGGCATGCGTCCGCATCGTACTCGTTCGGTTGGACTGCTAGAGTCCGGTTCGGTCGGATATCTCTCCGAATCCGACTCGGTCGGAGAGATTTCCGGCCTGAATCGGAATCGGCCCCTTTGTGTCGGGTCGGATATTATTCCAAATTAACGCAAAGGTGTCCTATGCGCTGCTTTGCATTATTTTGTATCAATGGGGCGTTCCAAGGGTGATGCATGGGCATTCCCATTTTACACAAATCCCTATCTACAAACATTGGAAGACAGGGATTTGCGCTAAATTTTCACACCTCCCTGAGTGAGGCATAATGAAGAGAAATGTTTTCCTTCCAGCATGGGTCCCTCTTCCCAGAGCTCTCTATGACCCAGACACCCCATCCCCTGGGTTGGTTATTCACTAAAGGGGACCCAAGGCCCCAAATCCAGGCCTCTGACACAAAGAGAAGGAAGGGGCAGCACTGTTGTGCACCCCAATGGCGATGGCCTCACCCCTGTTTCCTGTGCCCATGTTTGGGGGAGTGGACCAGCCACCGCAACCACAATACCCTGCCCTCTTGCACAGGCAGGGACAAGGAGATTGCCAGCTCCCACATCAATGGGGACAAAGCAGGCCGGGCAGGGAGCCGGCTGGGCAGTAAAGGAGTGGGCACCCCACACTGCCCTAACGTGGAAGCCATGCCAATGGGACTGGGTACCCCCGCTCTGAAAAAAGAAAAAAAAAGACAAGCGTCTATTTCTAAAATTCGTGAAATATTCTCTGCTTCCTGGCTGAGGCCCCCCATAATGTCTCAGGAGAGAGACTTATTTGGGTATTTTCCTATTTTTAGTCATGCCCCAAGAACAGTAGGGGTGCCACAACATTTTTAAGGAAGTGCTTGGGGGCTGTAGAAGTCCAGCAGCCCCCATAAAAGAATTTCAAAAGTGATCCTAGTTTTGCGGGGTCAAGGAAATTATGACCCCCCCAGGAGTTTTACCATTATTTCAAAGTGCTTCTAAGACTGGAGTTTTTGTTCATCAGCTGGGAGTGCAATGCCCTCTAGGGGTGGGTTCTATGGCTTCATTTTATGTGGCTTGAAGGTGTGATTAAGAGACACAGGCAAATGATATATTAATTTAGAATATTTTGTTAAACATATATGTCTGACAGTGAGTCATTTTATTAGTAATACTGATTGCATTTAAGCATTATCGTGATATCATGATTGGATTTTTTTATCATGTGGTTATTTGTCTTTTTAAAATGGTGATCCCTTGACAAAGCCAGAAGTCTTGCCTTGTATATTGATGTGGTGACGTGACAAAGTCACTAGGCCTGTTTTATTTGAAGTGATGTCCTATCTGGTGTAGGTGGGTGGTTCTGTGATTTGGGGGGTCATGATCCTTCAGGGGTCAAATGCGATTTCAGAGTGTCACCAAGTTATTTTTAATCTGCCTGATATATATATATATAATGCATAGTATTTAGTAGTGTGTGTGTAATAAATGTACTTTTCATTTTTCAAAGAAAAAGCTCTGACTGGACAATCATTTATTGAGTGTTGTTATTTTATGCCAGTGAGTGGTGATTACTAGCCCACAACACCTCCCCTGAGTAGGCCTTGGACTGCTCTGCTTTGCTACCCTGAGAGAATCAACCTCTACAAATGGGTGCTAGGTTCCCAGTAAGGGGAAATTGAGTACCAATTACTTGCACAGGTCTTCAATCCTGTACAACTAATAAACCAATTTCTTACAGCCAGGAATTAAGAACACACTATAATCAGTAAATTACAGGACATTTTAACTAGGACATAAACTATATTTTAATCAATGGTATTTTTTTTATTTAGTTGTTATCTGCAGTGCTAACACTGATAATAGCTTAATTAGAAGATCTTGATGAGTACTCAGTCAGTCAGTCAGCCATATTAGCTTTATTCGACAATTTAGTCATCAAAGCAGAAATACAAAAAATGAGTCATGACCGATAATTATTAAAACATTAAAAAAGAACTTTCCATGAAAACTATAAAATCCAATAAAACAGTTAAAAATTATCAGACTATAAAACGCCTCTGGATACTAATTACATATATGGTTCCTTGTGCAACTTACTGTACAATTACGGAAAAATTCATTAATATCATCTCCAACCCTTGCCATACAATTTCTTAGCGTCAGAAATGAAAAATTGGTCTAATAGTCATAATGGCAGCCAAGCAACTAAAAACATGTACTTAAAACAGATACAGAACACTACACTACAGAAATTGCCTGAGATCTAATAGTCCATGCCCAACCTAAGAATTTTGCCAGGGCAATGACAAGAGGTGCCAATGTTTCTGAGCGCAGTAGTCTGAGCGCTACATCATTTCTTCTAGTTCCCAGAGATCTGAAAATTGGGGACAACCACATGCGACGCGGGGCTGTGTAAGCTGGGCAGACAAATAACAGGTGGGCCAAAGACTACGAGTGTGCATGGCAAATGGGACAAGACGTGTCATCTAACAAGTCCCATCTTGCCGTGAATGACCTTACTGGTAATGAGCCAACTCTAAATTGGAAATATAACTTTCTATCGTGTGGCTTGGTTATAATATCCCAGTATGGTTCTAGCTTTTGTAATGGCTTCACATCTAGAAAGTGCCCCGTTAATGTTGAAGAGTAGCTACTCCTAAAGATGTTATCGATCACCCAACCCCAATACCTTTCCTTCAACAGAGCTTTAGTAGGAAACGGGGTACTTTCTGGGTTCTCCCATAGTGTAGCCATGCCAATACTTATTAAGATGAGTCTAACTTCCTGCAACCATTTGATTTTTTTGTGGCAGTCTTCTCTAATTAGATCCTTAAGACCCGCAGCATAAGGTGTCAGTTCCGGTGTAGACCAGATTCTCCTCCAATATAGCAAGGGGCGCAATCTGGCTATATCGGCCAATGCCTTCCTACCTAGGTCATGAAGCAACAAACGTACTGGGGTACTTTGCGGGAGGTTAGTAATTTTCCGTAGGAACCTATTTTCCACTGTAGTTAATTTAGAAAGATTCTTGAATCCCCAGAGCTCTGCCCCATATAACACGGAACTAACAACTTTCGTATTATGTATTTGCAAAACTGGGCTAACTGGTTTAGTTAGAGATGCGTTAAACTCAGTTTGCAGGGTTCCAGCCAATTGTCGGTGCTTCAGCGTGGCCATGTCAAGCTGCTTGTTCCACCTCATGTCTCCCTGCATAATAACCCCTAGATATGTGAAGTCTTTTACATGTTCTAAGGGCCGCTTATTCATCACCACGCCTCCTCTAAATGATCTATGAGGGTTAAAAGTCATAAATTATCTTTTTGACATGTTGATTTCCAAGCCCCGAAGCTGACAAAACTCTTCAAAGAGTGACAGGGCTTGTTGCAAACCGCTCAGTGTTTTAGCGATTATCAACGTGTCATCCGCGAACATTAGAATGGGAATTCTTACACCTGCTAGGGCAGGGGCTTCAGTGGGGGTAGTTTCCAGAAATTTTGCGATCCCATTGATGAACAGAGAGAACAGTGTTGGTGCCATTACGCAGCCTTGTCGCACCCCTTTTTCTACGGGGAAGGGATTTGTGGCCTGTCCCTGTGTGCCCCACCTGATTTTTGCGTAGTTTCCCTCATGGAGTCTAGCAATGAGAGATAATAATTCGTGGGGCATCCCCAGGTCTTGCAGTACTACCCATAATTTGCTACGGGAGACGAGGTCGAAAGCTGACTTAAGGTCCACAAAGGCAGCGTATAAGCTGCCCTTGTCCAGGACCACCGTTTTCCAGTATAGCAATGTAAGACGGAATGTGTGATCAATAGTACTTGTACGTGCCCGAAACCCTGCCTGGAGTGGTGATAGTATACCCTGCTCATCAACCCAATCCTGAACCTTATTTAGTACAAGTCGTCCCATGATCTTTTGGAAAGAATCTATTAAACTGATTGGTCTATAGTTTCCGGGCTGAGATTTGTCCCCCTTTTTAAAAACAGGGATTATCTCAGCCCCTTTCCATGAGTCCGGGACTGGTGCACCCTTGGCAATTTCATTTGTTAAAATCATGATATATTGACTCCATTTAGGTTTGTCGAAAAGAAATATGTCGGCTGGGATTCCGTCGGGACCCAGAGCTTTACCTCCCATTACAGCTCCCAAAGCAAGGCTGACATCAGTCTCGTTGAAAGCCGGACCATAGTAATAAGAGTATGAGGGCTCAGCCATCTCGTAGTCCTCTAAACTACGAGCGTACTGGGGTTTAAAATGGCTAACCCATTGATCCTGGCTTACATGGTTTATTGGCTCGGGCGGCCGGCCACCGCTGCCCCACTTTACGACATCCCAAAATTGTTTAGGATTTTTGCTTTCGCAAGCACGTTTGAGGTCCTGCCATCTATTCTCATCCCATATTTTCTTGGCCTTCTCCTGTACCTTCTTATAGGTTTGCCTAGCATTGCGCACTTTGATGGGGTCCCCTTCTCTGATTGCACCCCCTAGGGATCTATGTGCCTCCTTACATTCATCATTAAGCCATTTGCAAGTATTACTAGATTAATTACCCCTAGTCTTACAATGCTTAAAAAAGTAGGTACGGAGCTGAGCAAAGAATTCTTCATGGAATCCTATTACTGACTCAGGGGTTACAGAATTGGCCAAGAGTGCTTCTAATTTAGTTATTGCACTATTAATGTCTAAAGAGATTTTTCCAAGGACGTCAGAATTCTCAAGTAGATTTGCCCATTTTAGTCGCCTCATATCGTTTGTGGGGGCCACATCCAGGGTGATTAAATCACTATAAGGAGGATTAGTTTCTTTCTCCATCAATAGATCAAAAACTGAGCACAGGGGGTTGTGGTCGCTCTCTAACCGCTCTCTTACCACCATGTCCCTTAGCGCATACCATAACTGGATGTTGATCAATAAATAATCAATGCGGCTAGCACTAAAACCGTTATTAAATGTGCAAGCCCCATGTCTATCAGATGGGGATCTGCCATTTGCCGCCCTTAGACCTTTCTCCAAACAGGTAGAATTTATTTGGATCGCCACATCCGACCATTTTTTTATGGGAGCTAGGTCTAATTTAGGGATTCCCCACTGGTCGTCTTCCTCATTAATGAAATTGCATTTCTCATTTGTAAGAGGCTCAAAGGTCACATTAAAATCACCCGCAATTATAACATTCATGCCCCTGGAAAAATGTTCTAGCAAAATATCGAGAGCCGCTATAACTTCCAATTTTTTCCCATTTGTCCCCCTTGCATAGACAGTATAGATGTCAACTGTCTCCTGTTGGCCCCACTTCACCCTAATTACTAGGATATCCTTACTATGAGACTCAAGTACCTGAACAACAAAGCTAATTTCTTGGCGGACCCAGATTATTAGACCTCCAGAGGGTCGGCCTCTTCCCCCACTAGTGGCTGGTGTATAATAATTTAAGTAGCCTGCGCGGTAGAAGGGATCCATCGTCCAGGTTTCCTGTAAGAGGCAGATGTCGAATTGGTCAATAAAAGTGTGCCAGTCGGGAGATGTAATCTTAGATCTTAACCCGGCTATATTCCAGGATATCACAGACAGTCCGGGTGAAAAAAAAATTCCTGGACTTTGATCATTCGGAATATCCAGTAAGCTTCCTCTGGAGATACCCGGCTCTTTCTGCGAATTTAGTGTTACCAATGTATTACATGAAAG
Organism: Calotriton arnoldi; assembly: GCA_963921515.1. Taxonomy (NCBI): domain Eukaryota; kingdom Metazoa; phylum Chordata; class Amphibia; order Caudata; family Salamandridae; genus Calotriton; species Calotriton arnoldi. Next base: position 262,567 of record CAWUFW010010996.1, read on the forward strand.
CAAATCGCTAGTGGTACATGGTGTTTCGCTAGTGAAGGAGGTACAGAGAGAGAGTTCTCTACCGGTTGAAAGAACATCCTGAGTTTCCAGATCTTTATGGGACATATTTAAGAGTCAATCATTAGCCTCCAAAGTGGAGGACCCAACTGGAAGGGGATTTTGTTGCCCGGGTAAACATCCATAGCTATTGGTAAGTGGGAAACGTCTAAACTGGATGGAGGAGTGATCTGGGGAGGATGTACGGAATTCCAGAGCAAGCAAATTTTCAGCGAGGTCTTGTCCCTTAAATGTTAGCTCGATACAATCTAGTGGATGAAATCGGGAGGTGAGTCTTTGTGCTCCGATTATATCTTCTCGAATAACTGAACGGCATCCCCTAACATAGCAGATCCAGTGTATTGCTTTGTTGGTAAGGGAATCTACGCTTTCTATGCCGTTCCTATTAACATATTTAGGTACATTAACCATAAAGATTGTAGAGGCCTGAGGCAAATTAGGACTGGGCGTGATAAACCTTCGCTGTTGAGGGTTATGTGGGGGATTTCCTGTTCCTAGCAAAGGGGAATGCCTAATGTGTGTTTGTACTGGATCCGTGTTTGAGCTGGTTACATTTAAGCGATCTGGCCACACAGAAGGGGTTACTTCCTTTTCCGAAATAGAATGGGAGCGGGGCTGGGTAGGGACCTTACTGTGGGAGCCCTTAATAGCAGTACTTGTCTTGGGTGTGTGATGGTTCCGCTGACTACGCTGAACTAGCTGCCTTAAATTGGGATTTGTGGTTTCTGAATAAGCGGGGACCTTTTGTAGTATAAGTTTGACCATAGATGTTAATTCCACAATCAATGTTCGCATGGATGTTATTTCCAACCTCAGTGCATTAATGAGAGAATGCGTTCCCTGGGGATCTGTGGAAGAACTAGTACTTAACCGTGAGCTAGGCAAAGGAGAGGGACTACAGGGCGGAGAGGGGGGAGTTCACAGCAAGGTGTCCACCCCGTCTCCCTCCAGTGGATCTGCTAGGGGAGAAAACCTGTTAGTACATGCGACTACAGCTCCCAGCAACTGAAAGTTATCACTTTTAGCCTTACTGGGAGCCAGTCTTACCTCCCTCGTATCTGGAGTTCCACCTATTTGGGTTGCTTGGCTTCCTCCTCCAACCGGCTTATGAAACATTGCAGGACTAGTTAACTGTCGCCCTGGGCTGTGATTAGTCGAGTGTGCGGGGCATTGGGATAATTCAGTGCTACCAGCCTGTGCGGATGTGTCACCCTCTAAAATACCCTCGCACTCGCTAATGAGTGTGTCTATTCTGTCCAGGACGTAGTTACTTCCTGGATGTTTCTGTATCTTCCTGACCTTTTTCCCTCTAATATCCCTCCCAATACTTCCCCCGCCACCCCACCTCCACTCCCCTCCATTGTTTCATACTCTAAACTTTAAGGTTTAGGAAACAACCGGTCTGATTCACAATTTGCAAGGGCTTGATATTGGCAGTCAACAATGATTTGTCTGAAATCCCTTACATACAAGCACGACGAACACAGAGTTCAATATAGGAATTCTCGAATTTTGCAGGATGGCAACACAGTTAGACAAACCTGACGGAGTGTGGTCAGGTAGGCAGTAACACGGTCCGTGATCTGTCTACCAAAAGTAAGGGGGGTGGCTCTGCCCTGCCTCTTCCTGGCAATGACGGGCAAGGATGGGCCCGCCCTTGGCCCGCGCGCGTCCCGCGCAGCGGGTGTCTGAAGCACTTTCGAGCGCGATGGTGCGGTGTAGCTCCTCCCTCCTGGGAGAGCACGAGATTGTGGGCAATGCAGTCCCCCAGGCACAGCAACGGTGTCCGCGTCCCGCGCACCGGGTGTCCCAAGCGCTTTCGAGCGCGATGGTGCGATGTAGCTCCTCCCTCCTGGGAGAGCACGAGATTGTGGGCAATGCAGTCCCCCAGGCATAGCAACGGTGTCCGCAATGAGTACTTGATTCCATCCATTCTCAGTCATCAATCAAAGATTGTTTTTTTTGGTGGGTTCCTGAATGTAGACAAATCAACTTAAATTATGGATGGGACCAAACTGCGCACAGAGGGATCCAGAACCTTCTGGTTGGGCTGGGGTACTGCTAAAAGATGAATGGATGTGGAAAAGCTTCTTTGAATAGGTTTATTTTCAGATGTTTTTTTAATCTTGCCAAATTAAGCTGATTCCTAAGATATGGGCACTGAGTACTCCAGAGCTGAGCTCCTCCAACACAGATTCATTTTATACCATCAGACGCTCAGTTTCAACTCGCCTGCATCTGGCTAACCTTCTAAGTTGATCTCAGGCTGCGATTCAGTCTGTGGTTTAGGAGTAGCAAAGATATTTTGGGAAACTCCCCCCTGGGCTTCAAAGAAGGTGCTGAGAATTTTGAACTTTATTTTGAACTTTATTCTGTGCATGAATGGAGGCCAGAGCAGCTCTTTGAGAACTGGTGTGATGTGAGATGATTTTCTTACATCGAGACAAGGTCTGGCAGCTTGGTTTTGTAGTCTGTGCAGATTCAAAATCTTTTTTCAGTGCACCAGAAATCACCTCATTTCAATTCAGAGAGTAAGATGAAAATTGATCTTTTTTGTTACTGCCGGACAGATTCAAATAAAATCTTACTTTTAACTGATTTGGCAAGGGGTCAGTGTAACATTTAGTTCTACTGGCCAAAGGGTATGTGTCATGGTAGCTCTCTGTTCTCCACTGATCAACATTTTTAGGTACATGGCAGTTTCAAAGAAGTCAGCTTGTGGTAAGCACTACTATACCAAAATGCAACTGATAATTAATGCCACATAGTGAAATGTTTGGTTACCTATTTCATCTGTTATCGATGCCAGACTGTGATAGTAAATTAGGACCAGTTAAGGGTGGATCCAGAGAGCTGCAGCAGGCTTAGGGTTGGTTTTGACAGCAACACTTCACAGCATTTTGCAATGGAATTTCAGTGTGATGTTTCTGTTCTTTTCTCCTGCTGTGCAGCAGGTTTGGTTGGGTAATGAACTTGTGCACATACTGTGCTGCTACATTCTGTTCGAAGAGTAAACACTTGTGTTTATAAAGTCAAAATTGTGAAGGATGATGGACATACAATATAAATCTAAGGGAGAACAGTGGTCACTGGCCTCTGAGAACTTATCAATTACACAATAGCACTTAATTGTCTGCAATATTTTTGATAATTACTATGGCCATTTGTTGAGATAGAGAAAGGTCCCTTGCACAGCTCTGGAGAGCATGCAAGCTATAGTGTTTTTGAACCCCATCTCATCAAACCCCAATCATGTATTTGTGCTGAGGCCTTTCTGTGATGTTGAGTGAGGTCCAGAGTGGGGCTATGTGGTCAGGAGGGAACACCAAGTGCACCATATCTTCTTAAGAGAGTGACTGCTGATCTCGCTCTGGGTTGTAGAGGGTAGGCAATAGTGACAACAAATTAAGTATAGGACGAGGGGAGTCCATGACAATGCAGCCAGCACAGACTCCCAAGGAAATCCAGCCATTTAGCAGTTGGGCACCTCAGTCACAAGGGAGGCCTAGGGTGGAGATCAGGTGTTTCAGGCTCCCAGAGCACTGGGCATTCCAACACCGGCGGGGCCCTCCACAGCACATAGCCCAGACGGCTGGTTGGCGCAGGGCAAGGGAGAGTACCATGGTTCAGGCCGCTTCAGTCAGTTTCCGCTAGTACTCCAGCAGAACAGTCCCTCTGGCCATGCGCCATGCAGCCGATGCAGGTCCCCAAAAGCTGCAGACATCCGGCAGCAGGTCATGCAAATTTTCAAGTCAACTACCCTTCTCCAGTGGTGGCACATAGAAGAGGAGGGAATCCCATGGCCCACCTCCTCAGAGGACAAGACACCACCAACAGAGATAATCCCTACTGAAGATATGGATGTTAATTCATTGCTTATAACTATGAAGAAGCGCCCCCTCACCATTGATTAGACTCACTGACAGACATGGTAATCTAGATGGAGCAAACCCTGGATAAGCAAGAAGGATGACTAACAACAACCAAGCAGTGGATCTCAATCATTGAAGACGGCTCAACCCACATTGCGAAAAACTACCTACTGCTAACATGGAAAAAGTGCTTGAGGTAATCAAGGCGAACAACGAAGACCTTAAGGTGCACACTTGTCATAATAATCTACGCCTCATCGGCATTGTGGAATCAACAAATATCGACGATCTCACGACATATGTTGAAAAGCTCCTTATTGCACTGTTTGTAGTTAACTAGTTATCACAAATGTTCACAGTCAAACAGGTGCAGTGCTCTCTGGGTCCCCAACCACCTCCGGGCGCTGCCTATTATAGCTTGCCTACTGAACTTTAAAGATCAAGATGCAGCACTGCGCCTGGCACAGGAGAAACAATTTCTGCCCATGAAAGGTTTTCAGTATCAATCTATCTGGACTTCCCTATGGCAGTGCAGGAGGCCCGACGTGAATACTTACCATTGAAAGGGAAATTATGACAGGTGAACATCAAATATGCAATTCATCGTGACAAGCGATCATTTTTGCGTCTTCGCAGGGTGCTGCTCCCTTCATCAAAAAGATCCTAAAGGCAGAAAAAAAACTACCTCAGCATCACCCCACTCAACGTAACCACATTTGAGTGATAATGACTAACTGTAAGCATCCGAACAATACTCATTCAGTATCAATTTCTCTTCCCAATGGAACGATAATTCAAGGAAAAGACTACTTCCACCTGCTATATATCCGTCTGCCAACATTATGACCCTTCACCGAGTCACATCACCTAGGTACTATTGCAGCGAGCTAGTTTTGAAGAATCAATAGCATGCAGGCACCTGCAAACTCCTTTTATCCCTTTCACCAGGTGTCTGCGCAATGCACAACTGTCAATACATTCAACCATACCCACATAGTTGACCACAACCCCATCTGGTGGGAGGTGACCGTCGACTATACCAGCTCTCCCCTGCTCGCATTTCACCTCTGTGGAGAACCTCTGATACTTGCCCTACATTTCCTTGAGTCAAGATCAGATTTACCTACCGAGATCCTATGCCTATTGCTCTCAAGTGGCCATGGCAAGCACTTTCAATCTGGAGGTGTTGTTCAGCTGGTGCTCAGTGATCCCCCTCCGGGGAAGGCCCCGTCTCAACTCTGGTTGTTAATTAAGTTATATTTCAGACAGTTCAGTTATGTTGCTGTTCTTTTTTGGTTAGGTTTTTTGCTTGTATTGGTTATGTTCTTCAAAATGAAGAGTGTTCACTGACTAGTTGGGATGGATAGTGTGTGGTGGGAGGATTACCGCAACCATACCAATGGCATACCAGCCAAAAACTGCAACTTTAGCGTCATTCCACCACACTGTGGTCAGCCATGTCTGGCAAGCCTTACACCCCTATCGGCGGGAAATAGCTCTACTCCTTCATATGGCTCATATTGCTACTCATTGGACCACAATCTAACATGGCCCAGATTGTTCAGTTTATAACATGGAATGTTCACAGCCTCAATAGCCCACAGATGGCCAGAACTGTATTGGTGTATTTAGATCTGCACAAGATTGACGTAGCCCTGTGGCAGGAGGCACATATTAGTGGTTGGACTGCAATAACATGACTTCTTAACACCTCCAGCGCCAATACAGACGATCTGGAGTTTTTTCGGAGGGTCTGGCAGAAATGCATGGCCCTATCACCTGGCACGATATTGTGGGGAGGTGACTTCAACATAATTCTGGATAAGCACATTGACAGCTCATAGGGTGTAGACACGAACACACAATGCTATGGCGTCTGTTATACACGGCATGATGTACATACATAACCTGGTAGATATCTGGAGGCACCGCCACCCTGAAGCAGGGAAAGGCACATACATCTCAACAGCTCAACAATCCTGGGCCAGACTTGACTATTGGATTAGCTCCCAGGATGTGTGAGGCTGGACCAAGTTTATTGCACAGCTCCCATGCACACTTTCAAATCACTCCCCTATGATACTATTCAAATGCCTGCACCCAAACACAGGGCATTCACATGGTGCCTTCCACCACTAGCACTACTGGATGATAACTTTATTTATTTATTTATTTATTTATTTATTTATTTATTTATTGCCCAGAAAGGAAAAAGGAAGAATACATAGCATACATGGTTATCCTCAAGAATAAATATTGCATAATTCATACATTAATACATAACTTCATTGATCCACCGAGTTTATAAAAAGATAGCAATAGACAGCAAGAAAGTGTCTGTGAGAACATATGACTAACAAGGCAGCTCAATGCACTCTAGGTTCCCCTCCCTTAGCTTAGAGGAGTTCTGGATCCAATTTGCTAAGTCGCTTCGTACTCATATCGGATGCAGCCTACCTCACCACATTTCATAGGCGCAAGGCAAAAAGGGGAGGAGCTAGTTTCCCCCTACAAACCATATACCAAGGCTCTTAATCTCATACTAATCTAGCTCATACCTACACCTTTTTCACAGCCTGTTAATAAGCCATGCCGTCAAGGGTGCCCAGATCTTGCGGCCCCTATTCCTTGCCCATCGGCCTTTACATTTATACAAAGATGTTCTTTGCGCATAAATACTCAAAAGGCGACTAAACCAATCCTGGTACGTAGGGGGATCTGCATCTTTCCATACTGTAACAATCAATAATTGGGATACGGCAACTGAGATAAATACAAAGTTCATTGTATCGCATCCAATTCAACATGACTATCATATCCCAGTAATATCAAAAGTGGGCTAATAGAGATTGCCTTATTGATTGTCTCCTGCCGCAAGGTCTCAATACCTGTTCTTAAGGGTTGAAGCTTATTACAAGGCCCTTCTTGACACCTAGGGCACTTATATTTTTCCCTCTTCCCCCATTCAAATAGCTTCACAGGTGTTTAGTATAAATTAAAGATGGTTTTGTAATGCTCTGCTTTCAGGTTGCCAGGTAGGAAAATTCATCCCCATTGCAATTGACATGTCTAAGTCTGCATCCACATCCCCTACCTTCGGTGCCCAGCTCCCTTCCATCTTTCCTAGGACATCTGGGATGGTTTCAATTAAGATTTTATAAATACCCCTAATCCTGCAATCCCCTTGCCTGATTATTTCCAGGATCAGGATTTTATCTAAATTGAAAGACCCATTGCGTAATCGAGTGAAGCATTCCTTAAGCTGAATATACTTAAATTGTGCTCTGATATCTATCACATAGCGTTGTACTAAGTCTGTAAATGAGGAGAATTCTACTGCATTATACACGTCTGCTATCCTGCCAATCCCAGCTTGTTCCCACTTCCTACCCATTGTATCGTAGAGCATAGTCGGGAAATGCGGTGAGCGCCACAGAGGCGTGTACCTATTATAGCTTGAAATTTTCAGCAATCTACCCACCTTTGTCCAAACCTTCCAAGCTGCCCTTATACACTTAAAGCATGTCTTTTTATAGTAGCTAGGTTCAAGTTGTTGGAGGAGAACCCCAGGTGCCTCGCTACCAATAGCCGGCTGGTAGATGGAGGGGAGATCCAAATCACTAGCCGATAGACTAGTATTCAATCTATCCGCTGTGAACAAAATTCCCATCTGTTGTAGTGCAGCAGCCCAGTAGTAGAAAAGCAGATTCGGGACGGCCCAACCACCTCTTTCCTGAGAGAGCGTCAAAGCTTTTAACACCCTGCAGGTTTTCTAATATTGCCATATAAAATTTGTAAACATAGCGTTAAGCTTTTTAATAGTTACATCTGCTACCAAGAGGGGGATAGAGTTAAATAGGTACAACAGCTTAGGAAAAACTATCATTTTAAGTATGTTAGACCTCCCTATAATTGATAAATGAAGCTTATCTAAGCGTCTTAGGTTGGTACTTATACTGGTTAGTAACGGGTCTAAGGTATTGCTTAGCTTGACCCCCAGATAAGTAGCTAGTTCAACTTTTCGGGGATCTTGAAAGTTAATGCTCTTAGAGCAGACTATCTGTGTCTTCCCTTTGTTCAAGAGGTACCCTGAGTCCTTCCCAAATTCCCCTGCTATGCATTCAACCTCTGTAATCGACTTCTCTGTGTCTGCTGTAAGATATTGGTATCATACCTGTTAGTGCTGACCAGTTTTATTACTTGATTTTGCAAGATCAGTTTGATAAGTGAATCTATATACATAGCAAAGAGAATTGGGGAACAGGGACAGCCCTGTCTTGACTCTCTGGCCACCTCTATTTTCCCTGATGCATTACTCATCATGTGTAGCAGAGCAAAAGGTTTGTAATACATTGTTCGTATGGCGGTGGTAAAGCGCGGGCCGAACCCTCTCTCTGCCAAAACCCCCCACAAATATTGCCACGAGACCTGGTCACAAGCTTTCTCTGCATCTAGGAGGATCACAGCCATCTCACACCCGTTGCTTCAGCTATATCTAACAGATAAATAACTCGCCTAATGTGGTCTGTAGTCCCCATATCCGGAATAAACCCATGCTGCCATGGTGAGGCTAGATTGGCTATGATCCTCCATAGCCGAATGGGCAAAACTTTCGGATATAATTTGGCATCAGAATTTATCAAAGAAATAGGGCGGTAAGAGGCAGGTAATTCCGGTGGCTTTCCCTTTTAAAAAGAAAATCATATCCGTGCCCTGCCACAAGTGAGGAGGGACCCCATTATGTTGCACATCTAAAAACAGATCATGCAATATGGGAGCTAACTCATGATGGCGTAGCTTATCGAGATCAAGAGGAATTTTGTCTGGGCTGGCCGCTTTCCCTGATGCCAAAGAACCTAGGGCATCTGTAACTTCTTTCAATGTGAACTCTTCCTCCATCTCCTGGTATGCTACTCTATCAATACCCTTTAGTTTCTCCCTTCTCTTTTCTCCCTCCAGGGCTACGGTTCTAGTCTCAAGGTCTGACAGCCTCTCACTAATAGCACTGCCTACCTTGGCGACTTTTCTTACTGCACCTTGCACCTTACGTATTGCTGATTGGGAGCGGCAGCAGTCCTGCCGTGTTTCCTCATGGTGCAACATAATAAACTGTAAGATGGTATATAGGGTTGAGGTAGCATCTCCCTGAGGATCTTGAGCTGTGTTTCTGGTAGTCCCAACAAGTTGATTTGATGGCAAATAATCCCAATTTCATTATTTTTCTTTAGTTTTGTTTGACCGAACTAGCGTCCTACTATCTTTGCACAGGGTTGCGGCGGAATCCACCCCGCTGGTATCTGGTAGGCTTTCACTCTCTCTTGACTCAGATACTGAGCCTGAGCCATCCGCAGACCAAGTCTCATCTGAGAGAAAAAGCAGTCGGTTGTCTCTATATCAAGCTCAATAGAATCCTTCCCTACATTCTTAGTATGTATCGATGCATGTCGCCGAGGCTTCCCTCCTCTCATGGGGGGGGCTAATAGGTGTTTATTGAGAGTCTTCGAGCTCATACCCATGCTCCTCACCCCCCTTTCAGTAGGGATTTGTGGCCCCCGGTGCTAGAATAGAAATATTCATGTTCGTGTATTGTCTTATATAAGTTAGCATTCGCGGAAGCATTTTCTATTTAGATGCCATTTTGAATCATGAACAAAACTAATCCTTTGCTATTTCTGAGAAAAGGCCTCTGTTATGTTTAGTTTCTGCAATGTTAGGTTTTGCTTCACTAATGAATAGACTGTTCATATTAGTTCATACCTTTCTCACTAGATAGAGGCCCTCTCCCACTTGTCTGGTGGCGGGTACAGGGTGAAACGACCTTGGGTTGTATTAGGTGTTGTGCGATATGAGAAGAATTACTTATTTTTTTTGTATTTTACTGTCCAGCTGCATCTGCCTGGAAAATTCCACTTTGGGCGTGTTTTAGCCCAGTTGCGAGATGTACATAATGTATCTTTTTGCTTGTCGATTTCAGTCCCTCTGCAGCACTCCTAGCGAATGGGCAGACTGGGCTCCGCTCTGAGTGTATATGAATAAACAGTTATTGGTTTGTGTTCTCTACTGTCTGACCGACTCTTCATTTGGTATGGAAGGCTGAGAGGTGGTCATTAGTGACCCGGGTGACCATAAACGGGCCACTTCCTTCAGCCGGCTCCCGAACAGGGACTCCTTCGGGTGATTGATCCATCCCCTTTCCGCAGACGGGGGGAGGCCGAGGACATCGTCGGGTCGGACTGACGGTTCAGGGATCCCTGCACGAAGAGTTTCTGTTACTCGCAGCTGCCCCTTCTGTCCTGCCGGACAGTGCCTCGCCCAGTGGTCATCCCACCTGTAGTCCTGAACGGCAAACGCGTCGAATGTGACCGTTTGGTCTGAAGAGTCGGCAGTGGAGAATTGGTCCATTTGTGCTACTCATATCAGATGAGTTTGTTTTGGTTCTTTGTGGATATGGTACCATTGTGGTTTGAGTTTGGTATGGTCTGAGGACCGTTTTTGATAAAAGTATTTGCAACTACTTTGCCAGGTAAAAATAACGAACTTGTTTTCCTTTTAAAATGCCTGGTCTTAGTAAAATCTTGTATTCGTGTTGTTGTTGTTCTGCAGATGCTCAATTGGAAGAAGCTCAGCTGGCGCCTCCTGAAGGCAGCCCTAATTTTGATATGTATGTAAAGCATGGTCTTGGCCCTATTATGTTTAGTACATTATGGCACAAATATACGAGGGACAATGCCGAGTTGCAGTGGCCATTGACGGGTACTTTTGATGAACAAAAAATTGGGTTTTTACAGGAGCAATTATTTAAGAAAAGAAGTAGACAGTCCATGTTTGACTCCCTCAGAACTTGGCAGAAGGAGGCTAGACTGAGACGGTTGAAGATGGAGAGAGATGCACGGAAAGGGAAAATGCAAACATTGACACAGAAAGCTGTGGCATATGATAGAGAGAAACAAGAGTCTGGAATTGAATGTGAGAATAGGAGATTTCAATTGCATATTGATAAGTCTTATTTGACCAAAGAAGAAGACAATACTTTCGTAGAGGAGTTGTTAGATACTAGACCCCTGCCTCCTTATGCCCCGCAGAGGATATATCCCGCAGTTTCCTTACAGTCACAGCAGCCTATAACGCCTGTTTCGGCTGTTCCCATATCTACGGCTGTTTTTTCGACGGCTTTGGCGACGGCACCTCCCGCTCCTTCTTTGTCCTCGCCATCTTTGGCAACTGTGACCCTCAGCACATCTACTGTTTCGACTCCTGTATCCTCCGTTCTTTCTCCTTCGGTGCAAGCCCCAGCGACGATTGTACCTGTCACTTCTGTTGTTTCTCCTTCCATGGTTTATCATCCTCCAATACCTTTGAATGTTGAGACGCCAGTACGTGGATTTGAGGATAAAGATTGGACGAAATTCAAGGAGTGAAAAGGCTCGTTAGTGCGATCTGGGGTAGGGTATGAAGAGAAACAAGTAATAGCTGATCAGGTTGCGCAGTGGGCTCGTAATGCGATATATAGTGTGGAGGATGTTTGGAAAGTCATGCGAGATTTTGAACCCTTTATACAGCAACATGCCCTTAAGCATATGTCTGCTACATTGATTAGTCTTTGGTAACAACACATTGGGACAGAAGCGCCTCAAATTTTATTTGATATTAGAGATTGTGTATATGCTACTAACTTGGAGCCAGGTCAAGTATTTGGGAATGTTACAACTCTAGTTGCTTACAGGGGTAGATTACATGAGAGGAGCCCTACTCAGATAACTCAGTTTCCAATGCGGGAGGTCCATCCCATATAGCACCCAGAAATACCTGAGATAAAGGATCAGCGCGGTAATGTTACTAGACCGGCTGTAGTGGCCCGGTTTCAGGAACAATGGGTTTATACACCTTGGAAAAGGAGTGAGGTTTTAGCCCTTAAGGCTCATTTGCCTGATCCTAGGAAGAATCCTACAGCTTATTATAAAGAATTGACAGAGGCCACCTCTTCTACTGTAATGACTCTTGCTGATATTGAAATGTTTTTTGATCTCCTCTTTCCGGTTGATGTTTGGAGACAGGTTCACACTCAAGACCATGTCGCGGAGTTGGGTGGTACATGGGATGTGATTAAAGGATGGGATCAGGAAAGGAAGCCAGGTGATAAACCCCGAGCCGAGATACTTGCTTTGCCAGGCCGCATTATTACATATATACATTCCCTTATTCCGCCTAAGAAGATAAGCTGGGACAAATTGACGGCTTGTCGACAGAAGAAGGATGAAAGTGTGTCTGATTTCTTTACCCGGTTTGAAGATACGTTTTTGGACTATAGTGGGCAGGATATGTCTATTGAGGGAGGAGTTTGATTGTTCGTTGATAGATTTGTTTCTAATCTTCTTCCTAAAATTACGACTTGCTTACAGGCGTCTGAGAGTACTTGGTCCACGTCTTCTCCCTCTGTTATTTTGAATATGGCCCAGTACTATGAACATGGAGAACAGGAGGAAAAGGATAGGACTGACAAGAAACACAAGGATTTAAAGAGGAAGGTGTTGTTGCAGCAAGCGTTTAGGGGAAATAGTAGGGGACGGGGTGGTCCTTCTAGACAGCTTCCACGTACCAGTAGACAGCCTTCAACGACACCTTTAGGGCCAAATCAGTCAGCCTATTGTAAGGAGGAGGGTCATTGGTGTAGCCAGTGCGCAGTGCTTTTACAGAAAGTTACAGCTCCTAGAGGGCGCGGTTCTGGTGAGAGAGGTCGTGAGACAGAGAGAGCTCAGAATACTCACAGGGTCGTGCTGATAACAAATATTTTGATGACCCTCATGGTGGCCAGTATTATCATGATGATTACGATATCGATGAGCCAACAGGTATGTCCTATAGCTAGGACAGCCAGGGAGAGGGACCAGTTCAGATACCTGTAGATCAGCGTGGTCTTTATGTCACAGCGGATTTGCAAGGCTCGACTAAGGACTTTTTGGTGGACGCAGGTGCGACAAAGAGTTTTGTTTCTCGACATATGGTCCCTGAGGCAGCCCTGTCTGGCCACAATAATGTTTCAGTAGGTTTTTCAGGTGTACCGGTTGTAAGCCCCATTTCACGCCCCATTGCATTGACTGTTGGTCCTTTTACTGTGGAATCTCCGTTTTTGTGGACATCTAATTGTGGTGAGAATTTGATGGGTTTGGATTTGTTGAAGAAGTTGTATGCTACAATCTATTGCTCTCCTGCGTGTGTTTATATCACTATGGGTCCGGATGTCAGTACTAAACAGTGTTTGTCTCAGGATGCACCCCTTACAGCTAAATTTGCTGATGTCCCACCCACTCTATGGGCTACAGGTGACACGGATGTCGGACTGTTGCATATACCACCAGTTTCTATACAAGTCAAAGAGAATGTTGTTTTGCCTTGTATTCCTCAGTATAAGATACCGTAGGCAGGAGAACGGGCTCTTCTTCAGATTATTCAGGATTTGATACAAAAGGGAGTAGTTGAGGAAACGTCTGGCAATATTTGTAATAGTCCTATTCTTCCGATTCTTAAACAGGCACCCTCAGGCTCTTCTGAGGATGCTGATGATGTTTATCGTTTTGTGATTGATCTGCGCGAAGTTAACAAAATAGTGGTTCCACAGTTCCCTGTGGTTCCTGATATGATATTGCTGCGCTTTTGACGATGATTCCTTCTACTGCTAAATTTTTCTCTGTTATTGATTTGAAAAATGCTTTCTTTAGTATTCCTATCTATCCAGACAGTAGATATTTGTTTGGGTTCACACTGGCTGGTAGGAGTTTTAGATTCTGTCGCGCTCCTCAGTGCTATACAGAGAGTCCTAGTATTTATAGTCAAGCATTGAAAGGTCAGTTGGATTCCTTGTCGCTTCCCTCAGGTAATGTATTGGTGCAGTATGTTGATGATTTACTCATAGCTTCTGATACAGAACAGGGTTGTAGAGATAGCACAATTAAATTATTGTTGCATTTGGCCCATCATGGACATAAGGTTTCCCTTTCTAAATTTCAGTATTGTCGAAAGGAGGTCACCTACTTAGGTCACCTACTGTCGAAGGAGGGTAGGAGGTTGACCCCTGAGCGCATCAGTACTATTGTTAAAATGCCCATTCCACAAACTCAAAAAGATATGCGCGCTTTTATAGGTATCACTTCTTATTGTCGTCAATGGATACCTAACTATTCCCTGCTAATTAAGCCTTTGCTTGCATTAACAACGAAAGAAGTGCATGAGCCTTTGCCTTGGACATCCGAATGCCAGCAGTCTTTTGAGCAATTGAAAACTGCGCTTTGTTTGGCTCCAGTGCTTGGTACTCCAAACTACGGCAAGCCATTTGTGCTCTATGTCCATGAGATGGCTAGCTGCGCGTTTTCTGCCCTAACACAAAAATGTGGGGATAAGCAATGACCGGATGCTTATTTCTCTGCTGTGCTTGATCCCGTCGTGAGGGCCTTCCCGAGCTGTCTGAGAGCGTTCGCGGCTGTGGCCACTTCAATCAGACGATCGGCTGGACTCGTGCTTGATACTGACCTCACGGTTATGGTACCCCACGATGTGGATACACTTTTGAATAAGACAAAGACACAGCACCTCACCAGTGCACGTCTTACCAGCTATGAATTAACATTGTTTGCTAAACACATTACAATTAAAAGATGTGCTACTCTGAATCCAGCCACGTTACTACCCCTCCCTTCAGAGAATGATGCAGTCGATAAGCATGATTGTCTCTAGAGTCAAAGATATTACAATTCATTCAATTGTTTCTTGCAATTGTTCCTTGCGATTGGATGGATCACCATGCCATAACCTTCCATATATCCACCATAAAATAGAGTAAGAACAGGCAACCTGTCAAACTTAAAAAGTGGACACGGGACACCAAAGACCCTAATATCGAGCAATTAGTAGCACGATGTGAGAAGGATCTAAATCTGCCTAACAACTTGATGAACGTTAGCGAACTCACTGATCACTACACCACATCAATGACGAATATAGTCAACTCCACCATGCCGCTAAAACTGAAAAGAATTTCAGAGAAAGATAAAAATCCATGGTTTAATGGGACGCTGAATGAAGACAGGCGGAGGCTGAGACAAGCAGAAAGAAAATGGAGACAGCACCCACCATACCCCCAGCTAAAAACACTCAGGAAAATTAGAAACTAATACAACAAAAGTGTTCTCAAATTCAAAAAGGAATTCTTTAGATCGGAATTGGATAATGCCAAAAACAGACCACGGAAACTTTTCGAGATGTTAAAACAACAATCCAATAAATTGGCCAAATCTGCTCAAGAAGCAACAAAAACTCAACTGAGCTGCGAGGAATTCTCAACATTCTTCACAGACAAGGCCAACTCTCTAGAAAGAGAACTTATGATGGCAGCCGACAACCTCCCTAGCCAATTATCATCACAGAACGATTCTATCATGAAAAACGCTCAAGATATGACGAAAAATAAAGCACAATGGTCGACCTTCAAGTTATATGACCAGAATACCATTGCCAAAACTCTCTCGGATATCAAACCAAATAGTCACTACAATGACCCCCTCCCCTCTAAATGCCTAAAAAGAATCAACCATATCGTCGTCCCAATATAGACAAAAATAATCAATGCCTCACTATCTCAAGGGGTCTTACCAGAGTGCCTAAAAACAGGTCAAGTCCTCCCCATCATCAAAAAACCTACAGCGGACCCAGCAGACCCAAATAACTTTCATCCAGTGACCAATATTCCATTACTTGCCAAACTAATTGAAATATGTGTGCAAAATCAACTGAGCAACCACATCACTAATTTCAATCTGCTGGATGACTGCCAATCTGGTTTCAGACCAGGCCACAGTACGGAAACAGCAATCTTACATATAGTGAATGATGCGCTACAGGCCCTGGATCACAATCAAACATGTCTACTAGTTCTTCTTGACCTGTCCTCTGCATTTGACACGGTAAATCATGAAACATTACTAGCCCGGCTTGAAGACAGGATTGGATTATCTGGAAATGTTCTGAAATGGTTTAAATCCTTTCTACACAACAGAACACAAAGATTCCTGGTCAACCACACGGTATCACCATCATGCCCTAATTCGATTGGAGTTCCACAAGGATCAACATTATCTCCATCACTATTCAACCTATATGTCGAACCCCTTACAGAAATTCTCTGGCACGCAAACATATCCTATCACATGTACGCAGATGACACTCAGATCTACATCAAGATCTCGTAGTTGGAAGAGATCAACACAATGAATGAGGCCTTAAAAGTGTCATTACAAAGGTTAACTAGCAATCATCTGAAATGAAATGCACAAAAAACGGAATTCCTATTAATATTACCTCCAAAGAACCCCGCAAATGTGAAGGAATGGACCAAACTGATCACAGCGCTAAACTGCACCCCTACCCTAGTTGACTCGACCAAATCACTAGGAATCACGCTTGATAAGAACCTAGACATGAAAGCCCACATCAAATCAATGGCAAAAAGTGCCCGGTTTCACCTGAACTATATTAGAAAAGTGAAACCACTCATTACTACGTCGGACCTCAAATTGGCAGTTCAGTCCTTAGTTATATCAAGGATTGAATATGGCTGTACAACACTAACAGGTCTACCTAAAATCTCCACAGCACCACTAAAAGCTTGTCTCAAAGCGGCCGTAAGACTCATTACAGGTTCTAGAAAATACGACCACATTTCCCCACACCTGAAGGCATTAAACTGGCTACCATATGAAGCCAGAATCCACCTTAAACTGGCATGTATTACCCACAAAGCGCTCCACTACAAAACACCAAGGTACTTAGCCCAGAAAATTGAGCTATCAGGGGGAAGCAGACCATCCCGGAATGCCAGAGACCTGTTGCTAAAACCTCCCATCTTTCAGAAGAAGAAATAGTATGACAGAGCATTCTCCGGAGCGGCCCCAGAATCTGGAATTCACTCCCTCCAAACATTAGAAAAATTCCAAACATGGCAACATTCAAGAGGGAAGCGAAGATCTTCCTAATGAGCAAGTTCCTACCCTAGACAATGACTTATCATCATCTGCAACTTGGTTAATAGCCGGACGTCGCATAGTCAGATATGGATACATCCTGCACAAAAAGACCACAAAGACACCAAAACTAAACTAAGACTGATGCCAACTAGATCTGATGTAGGTGTTACCTCAACAGGTCAACAACGAATGTAAAGATAAACTCACCAGTTAGCTGCGAAGACTTCTTAGACTGTACATTACTACAATTAATGGATCTTCGTAGTATTGATGTAAAAGATACGAAAGGTATACATTGGAACCATATGTATAATACTAATGTTATACCTTTTGTACACCAAACCGATCTTAATCTTGTTATTGTTGAAACTGATAAGAAAGGCATGTACCGGAACCAAATATATATTACTTGTGCTATACCCGCTGTATTATGAAATATTTACCTCATGTAACTGTGAAGCGCTCTGATACCCTTGGGTCATGTTTGCGCTATATAAAACTCTATAAATAAATAAATAAATACATAAAATTGTATCTAGCAGACGGAAGAAGAGACGAAGGGACGGGTAGACCTGACTGATGTTCCCTTATCTGATCCACAAGGAGAACAATATGTCGATGGCTCTTGTTTTAAATTACCAGTTGGCACCACGACTGCAGCTTATGCTATCACTATGTTGCGCACAGTAGTAGAGATATCACGGGTCCCTTATCAGTTAGCTCAAGCCGCTGAGCTTGCTGCTCTTATTCGAGCTTGCGAATTGAGCGAGGGACTGGTTGTCAATATCTATACTGACAGCCGGTATGCCTTCGGGTTCGCGCATAATTTTGGGTGACTCTGGGCAGAGAGAGGGTTCCTTACTTCTCATGGCAGCAATATTTAGCATGGGCACCTCATATTGAGGCTTTTATCCGCTTTAACGCTCCCCAAGAAATTGGCCATAATTAAATTTAGTGCCCACAGGAAGGTTACATGAGGAAATGCTTTTGCAGATCAGACAGCTAAGGAAACGGCCTGAACAAAGATGAAACATATGTTTGTAGCAGGTCCAGCTACGTGGGTCCCTGAAGTTGTCATGTTTGAGAATACCCTTGAAAGTGTAAACAAGATACAAAGTGAAGCCACAATGGAAGAATTAGCAGAATGGCAGGAAAGTACAGCACAGTTGAATGAGGAAGTATGTTGGATTGATAAATCAGGGAAGCAGAGATGTATGTTACTGGATGCATATGTTCTTCCCATGGTTACGATGGCACATGGTCCAGCTCATATTAGTGCAAAAGGCATTTGTAAGTTGTTAGACCCTGTATGGCACGTTCACAATATCTCTAAGACAGCCATGCATTTGGTGAAATATTGCACGGTTTGCATGATGCATAATCCAGGGAAGGGTACCCCTACACCACCTGGTAATTTTGCACCACCCACTTTTCCTTTTGAAGTCCTTCAAATGGAGTATATTGAATTAGAGAGATGCAATAATCTTGAGTATGTTCTGGTGGTTGTATGTGCATTCAGCAATGGGTTGAGGCTTACCCCACTAAAGAGAATACAGCCATTACGACTGCAAAGGTACTCCTGAGGGAGTTCTTTCCTCGTTTCGGCTTACCCCGAGTTATCTGGCGGGACAACAGAAGTCATTTTAATGCAAAAGTGATTCAATTAATTTGTGAGGGTCTCCATGTCAAACAAAAATTCCATGCTGCTAATCATCCACAGTCAGCGGGTTTGGTTGAGAAGTACAATGGTACTCTCAAACTGAAATTGGCAAAAATGCAGGAGACCACAGGGTTAAAGTGGCCAGATGCTTTACCATTAGCTCGTTTGTCGACAAGAACGACAGCACATTCTAGGACAGGATTGTCTCCTTACGAGGTCATTTTTGGGTGCCCGGCAAACGTCTGGGGCGTCCCGCATCCTTGCAGATTTTCTGATATTGAGTACCCTGTATTGCTTGATTACCTTGGCCAGTTGACAGAAAATTTGCGTTCTATTCACCAACAGGTGCGAGAGTCCCTACCTTCTACACCAGAGGGACCCGGCCACGATATCCAGCCTGGTGATTTTGTCTTATTGCGCAACTTCCAGAGGAAGAAAAGTTGGCGCCACGTTGGAAGGGCCCTGAACAGGTTCTGTTGGTGACACGTACTGCTGTGAAGGTTGCTGGCCGTAGGAACTGGGTCCATGCGACCCACTGTCAGAGGGTTCCCTTACCTCTACCCTACGATCAGTGGGTCAAGGACGGCGTTGGGGACTCAGAGTGCGAGTAGGTGCCCAGGTTCTTCCCATTCAGCGATGTCCGGCTAACGTGGACGCAGACGGATAAAGAAAATGAGAGTGTGTTGAAAGAGGCTGATCCTCCAGAAATACGAGCTATTCAACAGCCCTTGTTCCCTGATCACCCGGTGCCTGGGGCCACCAGGTACAATTTGCGCCCTCAGCTGAGGGAAATTGAGTCCAAGGAGAAAAAAGATTAGGGATAGACTGCATAAGATAGGACGTACTGAAGTCTAGTACCAACGGAATTAGTTGAGATTAGTGAAGTATTTCTGCTTACTTTATTCTAGTTGTTTGAGCAATTAGTTAGGGGAGACCGAAGTATGCCAAATAAGTATACCATCTTGATTGACGTGGGCTCCATTAAAAGAGCTTAGGACAGAGCAAGCTCCACCGCCGGTACTCAAGAGCGCCAACGTATTGATGGACAATAGGAGCCTGTACCAGTGAGGCTCTGACGGACACTGGGAACTTGCCTTTGCATCTGGCCCCTTTTCATCATTCGTTATGCATCCCTTTGGTAGAATGGTTGCTGAGGAAGAGCAGCCAGTGATTCTTGTTGCCCAGCATAATATGATGTGGACCCGCAAACAGAAAATAACATGTGTTGCCCTTGTGGTTTTGTTGCTAATAATATTGTGTGGGGTGTCATGGGTTTTGGAAAATGATCAGGATGTACCTTTACACACTAAGGGTAAGGTTATTCCTCCGACGAGAAAGAAAAGGACAGCCCCGAGTAATGTGTTTCACACAAGAGATTCTTTGGAGAAGGGACCGCTTGTTACCCCACTGAATCTGTCACTAGTTTATGGACTGCATACCCATTGTCACTTGTAAATTATACATATACTCGTCCACCGCAATTTACAGAAGTGAAGGGAGTTTTTGGTTTTGGCTATCCAGGTCCTTGTTTATATTATAGAAAGCCACTGGGGATGGGTTATCCAGGTTGTGATAACAACACATATTGCGACAACTTCTATATGGAAAAACAGAATGTCACACTGGTGGGTTGGCATTACAAGGAATTAATAGTCACCCAGGAGGCTGGTTATTATCCTGCTTGTTGCCCTATCGTGAATAGTACGGACACTTCTTTGTATATCAATTGTTCTAGAATAGTGTTGTATAAAAATATGATCCCCTTAGTGAATGACAAAGATCCGAGTACTTTTGGAATGAACACCAGATATGCTGCAGTAGATTAAGAAGGGCCGATTTATGCACACCCGGGGTTTTACTTTTTGTCTAATGGTACCTATTCCAATGTCCATAATGGTACTGACGATGTAGCTGTTGGGATGGTGTTGCCCTTAGGTGTACCCTGTAAATACGCTAAGCCTAATGTCCGTTGGGTTAAAAGGACTTTGACCAAAGAATTCTGTGAGGGAGTGACCGATATAGAGGTCGATAATTATAGTAATGGGATCACTTTTGGATACATCCTTTCTTCCATTTTCATTTTGGGTAGTACCTCTATGGCTCGGGGTGAGAAAGCTAGGGAATATTTTGGGTGCAAGTTACAAATTTTATCGAATACTACCATGGCAGCTTTATGTGACATCACCACTCAGTTGGAAAGTATGCGAATATATTCAGAACAGACTAGATACGCGGTTGATTTCATCTTAGCCAAGAGTGGTGGTGTATGTGCGGTAGTGGGAGACCAGTGTGTGTGTTGGAATCAAAAACATGGAAAAGTATATGAACAAGCACATTCTCAATATTCTCGAAAAATGTCAAGGGAATGGAAAGCGGAAATTGGAGTTGGTCTCTCTTCGGTAGTTGGGGCTGTATTCTTGAAAAGGTGATTTACATGATTGTAATATTAGTGCTTTGCTGTGCCCTTATTCAGTACCTTCCCTTCTGTTGCTCCTATTACACCACCATTCTCACCCCTAAACGGAAAATATCAATTCATGATACCAACGCTGCAATTATGGTACAGAAAGAAATAGACGACCCAATGAACATATATGAGGGCATTTTCGTTACTTCTTCCCTCCTTACAGTCTACTTTCCTGATACTGAGAACATGGAATGCTCATAAGGATTTATTGTTATCATTGCTTATGGTTTCCTGTTTTCTTGGTTTTATGTTCTGCTTGTTGTTGCTAGAAAATGTTTTAGCTCATGCTAAAAGGATGGTCTGTTAGAATAGAAATATTCATGTTTGTGTATTGTTTTATCTAAGTTAGCATTCGCTGCACCATTTTCTATTTAGACACCATTTTGAATCATGAACGAAACTAATCCTGTGCTATTTCTGAGAAAAGGCCTCTGTTACGTTTCGTTTCTGCAATGTTAGGTTTTGCTTCACTAATGAATAGACTGTTCATATTAGTGCACACCTTTCTCACTAGATAGAGGCCCTCTCCCACTTGTCTGGTGGCAGGTACAGGGTGAAACTACCTTGGGTTGTATTAGCTGGTGTGCGATATGAGAATCGAAACTTATTTTTTTTGTATTTTACTGTCCAGCTGCATCTGCCTGGAAAATTCCACTGTGGGCGTGTTTCAGCCCAGTTGCGAGATGTACATAATGTATGTTTTTGCTTGTCGATTTCAGTCCCTCTGCAGCACTCCTAGCTACTGGGCAGACTGGGCCCCGCTCTGAGTGTATATGCATAAACAGTTATTGGTTTGTATTCTCTACTGTCTGACCGACTCTTCATTTGGTATGGAAGGCTGAGAGGTGGTCATGAATGAAATGAAATGAAATTCGTACTTGTAAAGCGCACCTATACCCCCAAAGGGGTGTCCAGGCGCTGTACGCATACCGCTGTGGAACCCTTCCTGGCTTTTCCCTGTGAAATGTCCACTCCTGGGCACCCCCAAGGTGAAGGCAGGCATCCCAGCGCTGGTGGGGCCGTTGTGGAGATTAAGCAAGCTATTGCCCAGAGTTGCAGAGTGGGACCCATGATTAGAATAGGCACCGAGGCGAGAATTATCAGGTCCGAGGAAATTGAGCCCAAGACCCGCCGAGGTGGGAATTGAACCCTGGTCCCGGGCCAGATCTCTGCATCAGGGTCTGCCGCTCTAACCATTGAGCCACACTTCTCCACATTAGTGACCCGGGTGACCCTAAATGGACCACTTCCTTCACCGGGAGGAAAACTACAATATTTATCCTCACCAGAGACTGCTTTTCTTATTGTCCCGGGTTTGCCCACCTCACCATTACCAGAATTCTTTATGGGATTAGGCTTTATCTGATTTACTTCGGGGGGGGAGTGCTTGCCTGTGTGCCTGTATTCAATATGCCCATAGATGCAAGGGTTACCTTATTGCCTTCATTGTCTTTCAGTAGCGGTTCACTGCTGGCTGTATCACCAGTGATCCTCGCTCCTCCAGGTTCAGCCGATATCCCAGTTCAGGGTGATGGTTTGAATGCTCTAAACAGTTCCACTACTGTGGAGCCGGGCGGGCGTTGCTGGGGCACAGGCCCCCCCTTTTCCCTCTCTGAGAAGTTTTCCGTCTGGGTCACTGCCGTCTGTAATCGGCGTCCAGACTGCCATGAACCGACTTCTGCCCCAATGTCCTCGTCTTCTGGAGGGTGGTTCACCCCACCCGTTGAATGAGCAACAGCCGTGGCTACTGTGTTGCTGGTGGAGGGAGCCGCGTTTGTCCTCCCTCCAGCAGAGCCGGAGGCGGTCTTCGGTCCCATCACGGTAACCGGGAGAAGCACGGAGCGGCAAATGGAGTGATCCCCAGAGTCTTGCGGAGTTTTTCACAGGCAAGAAGCAGTTCCTCCTGTCCTGTAGCTAGTTTGCATTTGGGCATACAGGGAGACGTTTTTTGAGTAAGCAGCATCTGCAGAGCTGTAAAAATTTTGGCCAGCATATTCTACCAGTCGCGGGGGGGTTTATTAGGGTTTCAGCTGGTCAGAGTGCTGAGAGCGGTCGCCTCAGCCGACTGCCATTTTGCTTTCCCAGAGGACTGGATTTGCTGGATGATAACTTTAAAGAGGAACTACATGCAAAAATCTGATTCTTTTTCCAGCTCAGGGAATCATCAGTACGATTCCCGGGCCTTCTATGGGATGCATTCAAGGCATACATATGTGGTGTTTGAATATCGAAACAACATGGCATATGTTGAACTATCCACAATACATTAGACTGACTGGAGCGAGTGCTCCGTACACTTAAACAACGCAACATGAGCTCTCCTTCTGCCTAGATAGTAGCAGAAATAAGAGCTAAGCTTTTGTAGCTCAAACACTCACATACACATGCTATCACAAGACCGTATGGAGAAATGGACAGACCAAGCAGGGCGCTTGCATTCATGCTGCCTTACCCACTCTCAAATCAGACATTACACAACTGATGGGAGATACAGGCCATCTCCTTTACAACTCAGACGAGATACTGTCAGAGTTCATCAATCACTACTCAACACTGTACATGACTCGCACAACATGCACACATATGCAACATATTTGGACCCAGCCGTATGCAAATCAGTCTTGACCCTGTGCCTCATGGGAACAGTCCAGACTGAACTGCCAAGCCAGGTATTCCCTGGACCGGAAACAAGCATCCTGGGACCGGTTTCGGGGTAACACCCCTCATCAGCCAGGCTAGCTTGAATCCAGTGGCAAAGTGAGCAAGGGACCCACGTCTGGGCATACCCTGCCAACTTAGGGTGAACAAAGCAAACACAAGGAGATGATGGACGGAACGCTGAAACTTTTCAGACACTCACCCTAAGTCACAGATCTGGGTTGAATCTGGGTTGAGTTGCCTGCCACACGGTGCAGGGATTCAAACAAACTCCCATTTCTCTATGGGAGCTTGGGCTACGCCCGTTTTACGACCGCAGCACAAGCTCCCGTAGGGAAATGGGAGTTTGCGACCGCACCATGTCCCGTCGCATTGTAATTAGGTATCCGGAACCGCTGACCCATGGATGAGCAGTTCCCATACCAGCCCAACATCGTAATAAGGCCCAATATCTGGTGGAGCCCATTATGATTAACAAAATCACTAATGTGATTTATGGCCAGCCTACTAATAAAACTGCAAGTAACAATGAATTCTCATCCAAATTCTATAAGGATTAGACCCCCTGCTGACACCGAGACTCCAGAAGGTGTTTGAGGAAGCTATACAGTAGGGCTCCCTCACTCCTTTAAGGTAGCCATAATAATCACGCTCCTAAAGCCTGGCAAACCGTCCGTGCAACCTGACTCTTCCAGACGACTTTGTTTAATAAATACAGTGCCAAAATGTTCACCTAAATACCAGCAAAGAGACTACTACTCTTACTCCCCAGTGTGGTCGTCCCAAACCAGTCTGTTTTTTTCCCGGCAGGTCGATCTCACATAATCTAAGGACACTATTCACAGTCCTTCACCAACTGAAGCCAGATCTATGAGGCTGTGGCTGTGGCTGTCCTTCTGGATACCTCCAAGGCATTTGACTTCCTGGAATTGCACTTTCTGTTCTCTGTACTGACCCGCATAGAAATTCCTCCAAACTTCGTTAAGCTTTTACGATAATTATATTCCATCCCCATTGCCAGAGTGCAACTCAACATACTACTATCTGAACTATTCCCTAGCCAATGGGGAACTCGACAGGGCTGTTGACTATCCCACACACTATGCGATTTTGCTTCCAAACCTTTGGCCTGCGTGATTCACCAGCTTCACAGACACAAGGCCCTGCCTTTTCCCCAGCAATATATTCATATCACTGTATGCAGATAATATCATGCTATACCTTTGTGACCCACCCCAAAATCTCACCACTGTGATTCCGTGATGTACGCTCTTTGAGTCGCTCTCTGGCAAATCTATCAACTGAATCAAATCATACATATTTCCACTAATGCCTGTCACGCTACCCTGACCACTGGAGTTCCCTCTCCTGTGGTGCACTACATCTGTTAAAAATCTGGGTAAATATGTCAACACAGGCCTACTATAGTAAAAGAAAACTATGATGTAGTCATGTCAAAGCTGGAAGATCAAGTTTGCAATTGGATCCAACTTCCTTTGTCTCTGAATGATAGGGTAGTTCTCATGAAAATGGTAAACTTGCTGAATTTGCAGTACTTATTCCACAACATCCTGATCCCCCTCCCAATACACTTGTTCAATATCCTTAAGTCCCTGATGACAACGCTAGCTTGGGAAGGAAAACAATCCTGTATAAAGTGAGAGACTCTAGCACTTACATATGAGCAAGGGGGACTGACTGCGCCAAATTTCAAACTGTACTATTACTGCAGTCAAGTGCAATTTGTGCACAATTTGCTGCCCATCTCCCCCCATATATAAGCCACATGGCTGTTGAGCTCAATACTGCTCATCCTAGGCCACTGGGATCACTGATAGTGCAACTCCCTTCCACTAACCGCACGGAGATAAATACACTGGCATGCACTCAGTTAGCTTGGAAGGCATCAGAAGAGACCAGGAATAGCCCACACTATACTCACCTGAACAGTCCCACACACATTTCCCACTAGCACAGGTCACATGTGAAGCAGGTGTCCTGCCATGCCTAGCTAAATGGGGAATAAAAAAAAATGACAATTTATTCCCGAACACCAGCATTATTGGCGCTGCATTGGCCGCTGATGAGCTGAATTCTGCTCCGATTGACACTGTCCTCTTCCTTCCATCAGAAACCTGCTAGATCCCGAACACTGACAGCGCTCCTCACAGATCCGACATGGTGGCGTCTGATAGCCAGGCTGCACTCGGAAAGGCAAGCAGAGGCTCCCCTAGCGACACCCAGACCAAGGTCCAAAGGGGAGGAGGACTTAGGCAATACCAGGACTGGTAAGGAGAGATCCTACTGCTGCGGGCAGCTCAGAGTCATCTCCCCATAAGGCCACTTACATCTTATAAACTTTAAATTCTTACACCGTATACATAACATCACACCCCCCAACAAGCTTCACAAATGGAAACTGCTTGCTGGAGATGTGCTGCACCCAATGTAGACTTCATACACACAGCAGGGATAAGCCCACCGGTTGCAGACTTCTGGTGCACTATATTTTGACCAGTGGCGGCTCGCCGAGGAGTGCCGCGGGGCGTTGTGGCGGGGCGGAGGAGGGGCAGGGTGGGGGGTAGTGGACTCGGACATACGACGGACAGAACTCAGAGGGAGTTCTGTCCGTCGTAAGTCCGAGTCCACTACCCCCCACCCTGCCCTCCACTGCCCCGCCTCACCGCCCCGCGGCACTCCCTCGGCGAGCCACCACTGATTTTGACTCCTATCCAACATGACTGAAGTAGACATGGAATTAACCCCAAAAATAGCCCTCTTAGAGGGCACTAATACTATCCCCGGCTCAGTACGCAAATTCACATCACTGGCATTGCTCTTGGCTAAACTTTTCAACATGTGTGTTTGGGGCAGCAATCGCATCCCAATAACCAAAACATGGCTGCCACATCTATCACACTGTAATGAGCAGCATTAGGCCAAAGGACATCTGGGCTCCACTACAGTCATATATACTGACCCATGATATAACTGATCTCTTCCCTGGTGCGCAAGATACACCATAATAGCTCAAAACACCCCGCTGAATTGTGACACCGGGCCAGGAGACCTGGGGCACAAAGCAACTTGGATTGTTTGAATGAGTTGACTTCTGGGTTTGTACCTTGTCCGTTTTGGTGTGTAATGTCTAGAATGTAAAGCCTAAACTTTATACTGGTGCATCCAAATGTCTATTACATTCTGCATTGTTATTGGTATGTATTGCAAACTGACCAAAATAAAGTTTTTTTAAATAAAAAAGATGAGGCAGTATGTGAAAAGTTCCTGACCAGAAGTCTGGCTTCCCACACCAGTGGAGAGTGGAATATTTCTTTGAGCTCCAGAGTTGGAGTACTGACTGTCAACTTCACTTGCTTGGTTCTGCACCAGTTACCTGGGGAAGAGTCACTGAATGTGCCAGGATGTCTGCTTGCATTCTACTTTGAGAGAGTGATGTGACTGACTGCTCAGGATGGATGCTGGAGGTGCCCTTACATGAAGAAGATGATGCCCAGATGAAGCAGAGGGTGTGAAGAGCTGAGGTGAAGGAAGGCGATGAGGACACAATAACACGTGGCATCACCTGCATCAAGAGGCAGCGATCAAGGTCCTGAGGCCTGGATGTGTGGCCATTGTGAAGACAGCATCGACATCTTGAGTTAAGGGAGTCCTGAAATTCATCCCGAATAAATTTCTGCTCCGAGACTTAGCGCCTAGAAGAACTGAAGCATTGAAGCAACTGTAACTGTTGATGCAACCAGACTTTCAAGAGTCTACATGTGCCAAAAGAAACCCAACAGGTTTGTCAGATAGGAGTGTCACCGCTGCAACTTGTGGATGAGACCTGCTATTTTGGGACGGGGAGGGGTTTAAGATTCGGCCCGCCATAGGTCGACCACCTCTCATGAAAGCAAATTCATCATGGGACTGAAAAAGTACAGGACAAAGGGTCAAATTTCAGGATAAAAATTCAGGATAAAAGGAGGAGCTACCATACCCCAGTGGTTTATCAATGCATGTATTTACTATTTTTTATATTACACTACTTAGTCAACGTGCTGTGTATGAGATTGCCTTTAGGTATGCTGCATTCAGATGGTGCATTATGTCCTTTTTCAATAGTAAATTGATACCCTTGAGCACTGTGTCAAGGGCATCACACCTATCCAAATATACCCAATCTTTCTTTAAAGAGAAAGCTACAGCAACATTTTGATTATGTTTCTAAACATTTCAATACGCATGGTAAACAGTTTGGGAAACATTAAGGTAAGTGACTTTTTTACCTTCTGCCAGTTTAGGCAAGTTGAAGAAACACATCTCGCTCACCTAACCCTCCACTATATGTCAAACCTGAAAATATTAATGAGGCAGGGCAGACGGTGTGGATGACAGTCTCACACCAAATGTAAGGATGTGAGGTAGTCACAACTTGTCTGTAGTCTCACAGCACAAAGAAGGCCAGATTGCTGCATTAGAGTGTGCTTCAGGGACTCTATATCTCAAGACTGGGAGCCCAACTACCAGAGCAAAAATTAAAGAGCAGGATGAAGTCAAGCTCAGATGGGAGATCCGCAGCAACTGATTCAAAGGGTCATTGCTAAAAACCGGATAAATAAGAAAAAGAAGAACAAGGCAGGATAATTCCTAAAATCAGATAGGACCTCCATGAGTAATGGAAAGAATTGCAAACCTAGAGAGCAGTCTCAGCAGAGAGGCCAGAAACAGAAGAGGCACTGTCAAGTGGTTGAATAAGCAGCACCCTTCCATCCTGGCAAACTCTACTGGTGCGATGGTCCAATGGTAGTGGTTGTGGAGGGTGGGTTGGGCGGCCGGCCCCTTGGAATGTTGGGCCACTGGCAACTGCCCACTCTGTCCATGTCTTAACCCCTTCAGTGCCATGGGCTTAACAGTTACGTCCATGGCTGTGGCGCTCCGGTGCCATGGACGTAACCCTTAGATCCAAGGGACAACACCGCCTAATGCCTCTGGTGAAAACAGCAGATGGATTTCCTTTTTTTTGCCTCGGGAGGTGGGGTAGAGCTTCCCCAACCTTCCCGATGCATTATTTTTAAATTCAATATAAAGACGATTGCGTGCATGGAGCGCTGACGTCATTACATTAAAAGTAAAACTGAAATGAGCCGAAATGAGGGATGGTTTTTTTTAATGAAAGAGGGGTGGGGGCTGCCCACAATGGGCATACCAATGCCCCCACCCCTCAACACAAAAGGGACACTCAGTCTGCCCCCCCGGAAGGCAACTGGGGGTTATTACCCCCGATCTGAAAGCCCACTAGGCCCCATTATTTTTTTCTTTTAGCACTTAGGGGTGGGGGCTGCCCTAAATGGGCACTATAATGCCCACACCCCTCCCAAAAATTGCCACAGTCTTTCTGCCCCTCCCCCCCCTGGGGTGCAGATGGGGGCAATGACCCTCGATATGACCCCCCCACCCCCGGGGGTGCAGAAAGCCCACTAGGCACCAGGGATGATTTTTTTTTTTTTATAAAAGAGGGGTGGGGGCTGCCTACAGTGGGCATTCCAATGCCCTAACACAAAAGGGACAGTCTTTCTGCGCCCCCAGGAGGCAGATGGGGGTTATTACCCCCATCTGCCCCCCTGGGGGGCAGAAAACCCACTAGACGCCAGAAATTAATTTCTTTTTATTACTTAGGGGTGGGGGCTGCCCTAATTGGCACTATAATGCCCCCACCCCTCCCAAAAATTGCCACAGTCTTTCTGCCCCCCTTCAGGTGCAGATGGGGGCAATAGCCTCCGATCTGCCCCTCCAGGGGGCAGAAAGCCCACAGGGCGACAGGGATACATTTTCTTTTTATAAAAGAGGGGTGGGTGCTGCCCACAATGGGCATGCCAATGTCCCCACACCCTAACATGAAAAGGACAGTCTTTCTGCCCCCCTGGGAGGTAGATGGGGGTTATTACCACTGATCTGCTTCTGGGGGTGGGTAGAAAGCCCACTAGACACCAGGGATTATTTTTTTTGTTTCTATAAAAGCGGGTGGGGGCTGCCCACAATTAGCATGCCAATGCCCCCACACCCTAACATGAAAAGGACAGTCTTTCTGCCCCTCCAGGAGGCAGATGGGGGTTATTACCACTGATCTGCCCCCGGGGGTGGGCAAAAAGCCCACTAGACACCAGGGATTATTTTTTTAGTACTTAGTGGTGGGGGTTGCCCTAAATGGGCACTATTGCCCCCACCCCTCCCAAAAATTGCCACAGTCATTCTGCCCCCCCTGGGGTGCGGATGGGGGGAATAGCCCCCGACCTGCCCCCCGGGGGCAGAAAGCCCACTTGGCACCAGGGATGATTGTTTTTGTTTTTATAAAGGAGGGGTGGGGGCTGCCCACAATGGGCATGCCAATGCCCCTACCCCTAACACAGAAGGGGTAGTCTTTCTGCCCCCAAGGATGCAGATGGGGGTTATTACCCCCGATCACCCCCCCTGGGGGGCAGAAAGCCCACTAGACACCAGGAATTATTTCTTTTAGTACTTAGGGGTAGGAGCTGCCCTAACTGGGCACCATAATGCCCCCACCCCTCTGAAAAATTGCCACTGTCTTTCTGCCCCCCTGGGGTGCAGATGGGGGCAATAGCCCCTGACCTGCCCCTCCCGGGGGGCAGAAATCCCACTAGGCACCAGGGATGATTGCTTTTGTTTTTATAAAAGAGGAGTGGGGGCTGCCCACAATGGGAATGCCAATGCACCCACCCCAACACAAAAGGGACAGTCTTTCTGGCCCCCCCCTGGGGGGCAGAAAGCCCACTAGGCACCAGAGATATGTTTATGGGCATGGCAGGGAGCGGCCCCTTAGGCAAGGGTTACTCCCCTTTTTTTGGTGGACACATTTTGGCTGCTTCTGCAGATCAGCAATATTTTTAGGCACATCTGCTCCCAAGGGGGGCAGAGAACCACTAGACACTAGCAAATGTTTCTGTGTGTGTGTGTGTGAACTGGAGTTTGGCTGACGGTCTGTGTTTACTGGTGTTTGGCTGGCTGTGTGTGAATCTGCATTTTGCTGGTGGTGTGTGGACTTGTGCTTAGCTGGCAGTGTGTGTGGACTTGCGCATGGCCAGCAGTGTGCGTGGAATGTCACCTGGCTAGCAGTCTGCATGGATGGCACATGTCTGGCGATGTGCGTGGTCTGTTACTCGGCTGGTGATGTGCGTGGACTGTTGCTTGGCTGGCAATGGACTTGGAAGGTGCTTGGCTGGCGGTGTGCATGGATGGTGCTTGGCTGGTGGTGTGCGTGGATGGCACTTGGCTTGCGTACATCCTCCAGTGTTTTATTACCCAGAATCCCCTGCAAACCTCAAATTCACAATTCACACTTTCCTCACATTTCTGTGTGGAAAATTTGTCGGATCACTGCCTGGCACAAATTTCCCATCACCCATCGCTTCCCTCAGTCTCCTGAAAAAAATGATACCTTGTGTGGGTGCCCAAAGCAGAGAACCTAAAAACTTATAAAATGAAAAACTGAGGGGGAACCAAAGTGGGTCCAAAAGGGCAGGTTGTTTTCATATGTTTTTAGGCTGACACTGGGCACCAACACAAGTGAGGTATAATTTTTATTGGGAGACTGAGGAGAATGCTGGGTGGTGGGGAATTTTTGTCGGCACGGTGATCTCACAACCTTCCGACACAGAAATGTGAGGAAAATGTCACTTTTAGCTAAATGTGTAGTTTGCTGGGGATTCTGTGTAAGAAAATGTTGGGAGATCCACACAAGCCACACATCCCTGGACTCCCCTGGGAGTATAGTTATCAAAATTTCTG
The DNA here is from genome assembly GCA_963921515.1 of Calotriton arnoldi. Classification (NCBI taxonomy): domain Eukaryota; kingdom Metazoa; phylum Chordata; class Amphibia; order Caudata; family Salamandridae; genus Calotriton; species Calotriton arnoldi. The sequence goes on from CAWUFW010010996.1 coordinate 294,097, forward strand.
GGTTTGTTAGGTTTCCCTAGATGGCCGCCAAGCCCCGTGCCAAAAATGCAGGTGTCCCCTATCTATGACAAAACAACCAGTTTTTGCAAGGGAGGCACCTGCAGTTTTGGTCCTTGGCTCAGTGGCCATCTAGGAAAACCTACCAAACCCATACATTTCTGAAAAGTAGACATTTGGGGGAATCCAGGGAGGTGTGGCTTGCATGGATCCCCCAACGTTTTGTTACCCAGAATCTCATCCAAACTTTACATTTAGCTAACAAAATCAAATTTTTCTCAGTTCTGTGTGGGAAAGTTGTGGAATCACCAGACCCGCACAAATTTCCTACCATCCAGCATTGCCACAGGTCTCCCGATAAAAATGCTACCTCACTTGTGTGGGTGGGCCAAGTGCCTGCAACAGAGAAGGGCCCAAAACATATTGTAGAGGCATCAAAATTATTGATCACAAAACAACCTGGTTTTGGAATGGAGTCACCTGCGTTTTTGGTCTCGGGCTCGGCGGCCATTTAGGGAAATCTACCAAACCCAAACATTTCTGAAAACTAGGCACCCGGAGGAGTCCAGGGAGCTATGGTTTACTTTTTTTTACCCAGAATGACCTGCAAATCTCAAATTTAGCTAAAGAAATAACATTCTCCTCACGTTTCTGTGTGGGAAAGTTGTGGGATCAATGGGGTGACACAAATTTCCTACCTCCCAGTGCTCCCCCAGGTCTCCCGATAAAAATGGTACCTCACTTGTGTGGGTGGGCCAATTACCCATGACAGGGATGGGCTCAAAACATATTGAGGAGACATCAGAATTATCTATAACAAAACAACCTGGTTTTGGAAGAGGGGGCCCTTGCGTTTTTGATCCTAGGCTGGCGGCCATCTAGGGAAACCTACCAAACCCAGACAGTTCTGATAACTAGACACCCGGGTGAGTTGTGGGAAGTGTGGCTTGCATGAATCCACCAGTGTTTTCTTACTCAAAATCGCCTGAAAACCTCAAATTTAGCTTAAAAAAATCACATTTTCCTCACATTTCTGTCTGGGATCACTGCACCAGTCTATACATATATAAATATATATTTAAATAAAAAATAAAGTATATTAACAGTTCAATTACAAAACATTAAATAGATTACCACATAAATAAAATATTTTTAAAAAAATTAAAAAAAGATATTTACATGAAATATAAAAATGTAAACAAATATATAAACAAATAATATAAAATTTTAAAAATAAACAAATAATAATAAAACATATATTTAACCAATACTTGGAAAACTATTGGAGTCTGGGAATATTGGATATACTACTCCCACTTCAGTTTATGTAACAGTAGTGAAGTGTAGGATTTTGTAGGGATAACATTTATTATTCCCACTCCAAACAGCACAACAGTAGTGAAAGTCTTGGACTTCGAAGGGGTTAGATTTACTATTCTCACTCAAAACAGAGTAACAGTAGGGAAAGTGTTTGAATTTGAAGGGGTTGGATTTACATTTCCCCCTACAGACTATGCAACAGCAGAGAAAACATTGGACTTTGGATGGGTAAGATTTAATATTCCCACTCCAGTCTGTGCAACAGTAGGGAAAGCTTTGGACTTAAGAGTGACAAGTGGTCAGGATAGGCCTGGTAGGAAACATCGCCATTTACATGCTCATGTTTCTTACGTTGCCTTCTCTTTTACACACAATGACTTTTGACATACATTTGCATGCATGAGAATGCAGGATAACATTCTCTGCATCTGTATTGCTTACATTTCTACTTCGCAGGCACACTATCACTACACCTTGAACATTTAATACAAGGGATACATTTCTCTGCTCAAATTTCATTATTGTTATTGTCCGGTAGGCGACAAAGCTATCACATTAGAATAAACAATTGCGTCCTGACAGGGGTTGCGACATGGCCACATGGGTGCTGTATATTATATATACAGCACCATTTCCTTGTTTAAGGGGGAGGAGCAATCCTCTGATACTGTGAGGTCACTGCAGGCCGGAATTCCAGCTCAGCTGATTCCTGTTTACCAGCACAAGGGATGTCCAGCTCTACACCAAGACAGACAATCCTAATGACACTTACCCGTAGGTAATGGTGAGTTAGCCCACCGGCAGGGATTTGGCAGATCACCAACCTAAGTCAAGACTAGGGGGCCGATTATGATGGCAGTCGAAAAAGCATTCCGACCACCGTGGTAGTGGTAAATAACCGTCCCCATGTACGGCGGCAAAACCGGCGGTCAGATTAGGATGCACCGCCAGAGAAATCCGACCGCCGCGGACGGATTCCACAAAACTCCGCCGGGAACGTCCAGAACAGCTGAAAATCTGTCCGCGGCGTTTGGATTTGCTGCGGAAAGACCCAAAACCGCCAATCGACCAGCGGAATGACCGCAAGTGAAATTACGATATGATGGCGGTGCCAGCGGAACGATCAGTTGTTTCCGACCGCCGAGATCGCAACTAATGCTGAATGGGAGAGCCGGCGGAAGGGCTGTTGCATTCTGACCGCTGCCGGTCAATAGCAACCACACAACAAGGCTACCAAGCCAAATGCGATGCAGCGCACACAACGGAATTTGTTTTATTTATTTATATGTTTACTTACCTCTATTCGGCCGAATTCCGTCGTTTACTACCCCCACCCTACCCCTCCCCCGCCCCACATCACCGCCCAGCAGCACTCCCACCACGGGCTGCTACTGCTACCAAGTGTGGCTGTATATCTGGCTCAGCCTCAAAAAACACCTACCACACCCCAATGACACATCCCCATGGCAAGTAAAAAATACAAATCCTAGGTCAACCCAGACAACACACCTGACATGAATACTCCATTTTGACCCACCCACATAGCTGAGTATAAAACCAGCCCCTTCCCTGCCCAGAATCCTTTGCACAACTCCAGCACTGAAGGGCCCAACCCCACAGCACAAAGGAGAGTTAAATCAGCACACATCACACCATCACAACCACACACACACCACACACATCTCCACCACCACCTTCCCACCTGCACTTTTCACACATTTGCACATCACACACCATGGCACAGAAAACAATGCCAAAATTCACTGACAATGAGTTGTCAGTCATGGTAGATGAGATAATCAGAGTAGAACCACATTTGTTTGGAAGCATGGTCCAACAGACACCAGTAGCCAGAAAAAATGTGGGGAAGGATAGTCAACAAAGTCAATGCAGTAGGGACCACTCCGCGTACCCCGAAGGACATCAGGAGGAGGTGGCATAACCTCAAGACCAGGATGAAAGAGAGTGCCAACAAGAACCATGAGCTGGCTCAGCGGACTGGCGGTGGCCCTCCCATTCCACCACTAACATTCAACGAATGGGAGGAGAAGGTGCTTGCCATACTGCATCTAGAGAGTCTCACAGGGATACTCGGGAGAGTGGAGGCTGGAAAGTACCAACAAATGTCTCCCATTACACTGCTATGTACTGTCTTGCACAACTAGAAAGCTACAGTTCCTAAACACAAATGCACTTACGTACACATTCTTCCCAACACATGTCTCACACATCTAACATTTCCTTCCTCTTAATCACCCCAAAGGTAGATAGCAATATTTCCACGGGGGCATGTATACAGGCAGCCAGCACTACAACTCCCACCAGGCCCCCTTGTCCCACAGCTGAGCAGGATGGTACACTCCTCCCACTCATAACCATGTGGCAGCCATTGCATTGCTCACCTTCACCTAACATGTAGGTAGCCTTCTGAACAGGGAGGGGTGTTTGTGGGTGGGAAGCCAGCACTACAACTCCCACCAGGCCCCCTTGTCCCACAGCTGAGCAGGATGGAGCACTCCCCCCACCATGTGGCAGCCATTGCATTGCACTCATCAAACTTATAGGTAGGTAGCCATCTTAACAGGGAGGGGTGTTTGTGGGTGGGAAGCCATCACTACAACTCACCACAGCCCCCCTTGTCCCACAGCTGAGCAGGATGGACCACTCCCCCCCACCATGTGGCAGCCATTTCATTGCACTCATCAAACTTACAGGTAGGTAGCCATCTTAACAGGGAGGGATGTTTGTGGGTGGGAAGCCAGCACTACAACTCCCACCAGGCCCCCTTGTCCCACAGCTGAGCAGGATGGTACACTCCCCACACCCAGAAACATGTGGCAGCCATTTCCCTCCACTGTGTCACCGAACAGGTAGGTAGTCAGTGCATGCACCCTGCCATCCGTCTCAAAAAACATGGAGCCAGATGACCACACCAGCACCCACATGTCAGCCAACTTGGCATAGATCCAAAAGCCACATCCAGTGTGCAGACAGCTAAGCGCACGTAACTGTCACAGAAATTAAACTTTGACTCACCAAGTCACATGTGAAAGTAATTCATGGCACAATCATGCACAGCACAGAATGCAATGTGTAAGTGCCTTGGTGTCAGAGCATGAAGGCCCATATGAACACGAAACATGCATGGTCAATCTGACAAACAAAGTAAAGTACATTATATGAAAAAGGTATGCATAACATTCCAATGGCTAGTTCTTGCTTAGCTGAATTTGATTCCATGAAGAGTAAACAAAAAAGACGCATTACATAAAGTTGATGTGCCGCAAGTTGTTAGATGATGACATGTCCTTGTAATCACACAATCTGTACGAGGCACATGGTTTCAATTTACATGTCACACCATGGACAAGTAATGTATGTACCTTAACATCATGTCATGATGCTCAGTATCTTGCTGCCATACCAAGTGATTGCAATGTAAAGTGTGTGGTATATCAAATGTAACATCCAAAAGTCTAACACCAAGCTTGTGGAGTGCACTTCAATGACCATTTAATCTCTGTTCAACAGGAGATCCACAAGCAACTGCAGCAGAAAACACCACCAACCTGCAGAGCCTGTCTCCCCCCCCGGAACATGAACTCTCGGATGCAGACTCCCTACGTTTCTCGGATGAGGAGCAACAACCTGGCCCCTCCGGACTGCCAGGGCGCACCACGTCTCAGGCCCTCATGTCCCCACCACCACCACAGCAACAACAACAGCGCTGGCCCCTGCTACAATGACCTGTGCGGCCTCCACCACTGCTGCCTGCAACACTCCCTGCCTCAGTGGTTACCAACACCACAACACAATCAGAGGATGCCAGTGGGAGTGTGCGGGTGCATCCAGTGCCAACGCCACAGGTCCGTGTCAGCAGGGCAGGTGGGAGAGCAACTGGGGGACAAATACAGGAGGAGACTGAGACCAAAGCCCTGGCCACCGTCGCAAGAGTCCTAGGGGCATATGAACAGAAACAGGGACAGATGGGCCAGGTTGTGGAAGAAGTGTGTGAGCTCCGCCTGCTGCTGAGGTCCATGGACACACTTATGGGCCAACTTGTGGACCTCATGGGCCAGCTTGTGGGTGTTCTGAGGGACAGATATGCGGCCCAAATGACAGCTCAACCCCCCTCTGGTGGTCCGCATGCTGATACACCCACCACCTCAGCTGCGGCCACAGAGAGGGGTGAGCTGCAACAAAATGACTCCTCAGACACCGCTGAGCCTGCAGCAGAGGGCCCCCCCTGCCAAACGCACGAGGGGCCGTCCGAGAAACACCAGGGGAGGATCACGTGGCCATGCACCATCCGAACGCAATTCGCTGAGCCAGCCATGATGGCACCTGTGTTCCCCTTGACATTGACTTTGTTAACTATCCTTACCCACATTGCCATGTTGATGGCAGAAGTCTGTTGGACTGTGTGACTACATCAATGTGGTGACTACTCTATTTGTCTCATTTACCATCACTGACAACTCATAAATTCACTTGGCACAATTTTGTAAATAATCACTTCTCTGTCACAAATACTTATTGTAAATACACACCTATGTCTTTGTGTCAGCTCCATGTTTATCACGTATGTACAATGTCAACTCAGATTCCAATGTACCACAAGCTCTGATTGCGATGAGGCATTGAGAGGGTGAAGGGACCTAGAAAGACACAAGAGAATGACATTTACTTGTCAGGTGATACCATTACAGCTAAAACACAACACTAGTCATCAACGTACAAAAACCAGCACACATAACAATGAGCAACAACATCAACATAGACATGAGGTACCTGGATAAAAATACCCTGTGCCACACACATCAGCCATTAGCACAGAGCCAACAACAGCCAGCAGTCAAAAAGATCATTTATGCCTTGCCACTACCATCAAAGCCAACAGACAATGTCACTGTTGTACAATGTCACTTACACTCAAGGTAAGTAGTTGTCGATGAGCTGTTGACGCAGGTCAACACCTTCCTCTTCTCCACTATTGTCGTCACTGGGCATGTGTGGGTTTGCAGGGGGGGGCATCTGCTGCTCATCATCGTCCAGGAGCAGGGGGATCTCCTTGCGCAAGGCCAGGTTGTGGAGCATGCAGCATGCAACTACGATCTGACAAACCTTTTGGGGAGAGTAGAGTAGTGCACCTCTGCTCTTGTCCAGACACCGGAATCTAGACTTCAGAAGCCCAAAAGTACGCTCCACCACACGACGTGTCCTCCCATGTGCATCACTGTAGCGTCCTTCACCCGGGGTCCTTGGATTCCTCAGTGGGCTCAGCAACCAAGGCCGGTTGGGATACGCAGAGTCACCAAGGTGTGACATACAGAGAGCAATTTACTGATATAAACAGTAGCTGAGAACAGCATGTCACACATACAGCACACTACTTGACTCGGCTTACTCACCAACAAGCCACGCACGCTCCAGATGCAGGTTTGCCATCAGTTGTGGGATGATGCTGTTACGCAGTATGTAGGAGTCATGGGCTGATCCGGGAAATCTGGCACAGACATGGGAGATAATCATATCCGCTTGGCATACCACTTGAACATTAATGGAATGGAAATGCTCCCTATTCCTGTATGTGTGCTCACATGCCTGTGGTGGAACCAGGCCAACATGTGTGCAATCAATGGCGCCACCAACATTAGGTATGTGGCCAAGGACATAAAAATCACCCTTCAAAGCTGCCAATTCATGTCTCCTTGGAAAATGGATGTAGTGGTCCTTGTATACCATCATTGCGGACAGGACATCACGTAGCACCATGCTGAACATCGCTTGAGACATCCCACCGGCGAGGGCCACCGTGTACTGGAACGAACCAGTTGCAAAGAAATGCAGGGCCGCCATCACCTTAACTGCTGGTGTCAAAGCAGTCAGATAGGTTCTGCGAGGCCTCAGATGGGGCTCCAACTGACCACATAGGTCTTGAAGGGTAAGGCGAACCAGACAGAATTTTCTTATGATGTCCTCATCCTCCATGTTCGCCAGCACTGGGAACGGACGATGCACATTTGGTCGTCTCCTACATACAATGAAAGGGGACACATGTCAATTTAATTCCCCTATGAGATGTGTCAAACATCTTACATCTTGACTGACGCAGCGCCAACAATGACTGCACTGTAACAACAGCTTAATGCAAAAGTCACATGCAGAGACACCTTGATCTCATGTAGTCGTACATGTGGTCAGTATGTACATACTGACTACCTCCAAAACAGATTCTGATTATGTGAATGGTAAATGGTACACTCCTACATCTTGTGTCACCAGCCCTGGGTGTAGGTGACACAGCACACGTTGGAAACAGCAACACTGCTGACTTATACGTAGCTGCTGTACCTACCACACCTTCTTGCTTAAGTTGCACATAGCACAACTTTTCTACACAATGAGCACAGTGTGTGTAAGCTGATCAACTACCAAAATCAATACAGCAATGTGCACAGTGAAATAGGCACATTATGTGCTCAGTCCATCATTACTGTGGGTTGATTAGCCATCTCACACATTGAGATGTTCACAAATATGAGACTCCATTACACACCAAATCTGTGTACTGGCACATAAATATCATAGGTGACATGTGAGGAAGTACATGCCAATGTATGTAATCATGTGCACTGACATGGCATGTGTAGGCATCAGTGAGTTGAATGTCACACTAGCATTACATTTTGCAAACAGGTGCTGTAATACATTATGAATGTATAGTGTTCAATTATTAAAATTGGCTATTGCCATTGCTAGAGCATATTGTGTCCATAGGTGCGGTATGCGTGCTCCGCCACCGCGATCATGGTCATTGGCCGCAATTGAAAGATGCAGGATTGCGGTAGCGACCGCCTGGCCACTGCGGTGTGACACCGCCAATGCCAATGACAATGCAGCCAATGGGAACCGTGATTGCGGTAGTGAAATACAATTTTGAAACTCACGGTAGACGTGCTCCGCAACCGCGGGCCCGAGCATTGGCCACAATTGAAAGATGCACGATTGCGGTAGTGACCGCCTGGCCCACGCGGTGTGACACGCCAATGCCAATGACAATGCAGCCAATGGGAACCGCGATCGCGGTAGTGAAACACAATTTTGAAACTCGCGGTAGACCTGCTCCGCTACTGCAGGCCCGGGCATTGGCCACAATTGAAAGATGCAGGATTACGGTAGTGACCGCCTGGCCCCCGCGGTGTGACACCGCCAATGCCAATGACAATGCAGCCAATGGGAACCGCGATCGCGGTAGTGAAATACAATTTTGAAACTCGCGGTAGGCGTGCTCCGCTTCCGCGGTCCCGGTTATTGGATACAATTGAAAAATGCTAACCAGGCAGACCAATTGCAGCAGCTGAGTACCACTGAAACAACCCCAGGGGCCTATAAATTTCTGTGAGAGAGCCACACATTTCACTTGCATTCAGACACTGCTGCCTGCCATTCTTCACCACCAACTGCTGCTGTTCCTGTATTCTGGACCCAGTGATGGCGAGAACTGAGAACATCAGGGCCCGTCCCTTCACCACAGAGGAGCTGGAGGTCCTGGTGGACGAGGTCCTTGCACAGTATGGGAGGCTGTATGGCGCACCAGATATACTGGTAAGTGTTACTGAATAAAAGTTTGAGAGTGCTCAGAATGCTCACATGATGTTGCTCTGCAGTAGTATGTGCCTGTGAGTGCAAGTCAATGTGCATGCATCCATATTTTTCCTATAGCCTGCTCCATACATGGCCTATTAAGAATTGCATTTGAGTATGTGGGGAGGATGGCAACATGGACACTTCTACAGCCCTTCTTCGGCAAAAAACAACAAACGTTGGTCTGAGACTGGTTAATGTAAATGTGTGATACACTGCCTAGCATGCTGACTTCATGTCAACGGGGTGTGTAGCCTTATTTCCACAGATCCAAGACTGCATTGAAGGAAGGGAGTGACATGCAGTGTATTTTGCAGCCATACAGTTACACTGCTGGTTTGAGTCAGTCGAAGTCTGAACAAACATTGCCTGTGCTATGCGATGTCATAGTCCATTAAGGCTTCACATGCTCATTTGTGACATTACAAATGTATTTTGTCCAGGGTACTGAATGATGTGTGTGCAGTTCTCAAATTGCCACTATGGTGATGTGTGCATTATGCACAAGAGTACAATGCCTGTGTGTAACACTCTTGGTGGTAGTTAACCTATGACACATCAGATAAATGTAATTTGGAGATGTCATCCTTCTATTGATTACATTATGTGTTCAGTCTCGCATGTGTAGGCACTGTTTCCCCTCTCATATTGTACATGCATGTGATTTCTCTGATGGCCCACGTTTAACCTCAGTGTGAGTCCTTCTGGCCTGCACAGAAACTGCCCAATGTTACAAGGACCCATCACTAAATGTAATGAGTGAAACATATGTGTTGTCCACCACCCTATTTCTCAATGAGCTATCTTATGCCTGAGGATTGCACAAGACAGGCCTCCACCTTGCGAGAAGAGTGTGAGAATGTCAGATCATCGCCCTAAATGTGACCACCATGACACATGTAGCCATTCACTGGTCAAGGACATTGAGGGGTGTGTGGTGTTATGACACAGTGAGTCAGCCCCGACACATCATTCCCAATGTATTGTATGTCATGCTCACTCACATACTACATCACAGATGAGGGTCATTTTCACATTGGTTGCTGTGCTGGCACTCTGCATGTGTATGAGATGGCCATGTACTGTGTCCATCATCATACATGTATACATTTCTATGGGATTATCCGATGCAAGTGTACTACATGGCATGCTGTATGGCCTCTGCTCAACATTTATGTATTAGTGTGCTATGTATTTTCATGCTCCTGTACTGACACACAGTGGTACATAAAACAGTGTCCCTGAAACTTCCTCTTCTTGTCTCCCATGCATGCAGCTTAAGGTCCAACAGTGTAAGGTGATATGGAGGGCCATTGCATGCAAGGTGCGGGCTCTGGGTGTCTCCAACCGACGGCACACACAGTGTCACAAGAGGTGGGATGATATCTGCAGCTGAGCAAAAACGTGGCAGAGATGACGCTGGGGGTACTCCCTCGGAGTAGCAGGTTGGCGCGCAGGAGCATGACACCACTAATGGGCCGCATCTTGGCAGTGACACAGCCAGAGCTGGATGGACGCTTGAGGGCCCATCAGCAGCAAGTTGGGGGTGAGTATTCAGCTAAGTGTGACTTTGGGTGTGAGTGACTGCATGAATCCCAAACACGAGCCAGTGGGAAGCTCTGTGATGTCTCCAGTGTGATGCAATGGCTTCTAAGTGGCCTCTGTGTTGAGTGCAGCTGTTATGCATTTGTACAACATGTGGTTTCTCATGTGTTTAACGCCATGAGCCTTGTCATTGACAGATGAGATGTGGCCTTGTGACATATGCTGCAGTATGAGTGTCATAGACATCACCTGGCAGTGAACAGCAGTGAGCATTATGTTAGTGTGCATTTATAGATGTGTGCTGTGCACAACATATGATTTGTGAACACTATACAGCTGACACCAATGTGCAACTGTAGTTGTGCTTCAAAGCACAACATGGTGGATATCAGGAGCTTGTGGCCATTGCAAAAGGACATTTGGGAGTTTGTATCTGTGGTGTTCCCTTAAAGTTACTCCATTTGTGACAGAGACAACGGGGCATATTTACAAGCCCCTTGCGCCACCCGTACAGCACTTTTCCCATGTTAAAAATGACGCAAAAGTGGCGCAAGGGGCTTGTAAATAAGCCCCAACATGTTTAGATGTATACCTATCTCACCTACAGGCACGCAGGTATGCTTACATGAATAGTATGTTAGGGTACAAGGAGGCACAGGCCAGCTATTTGGCTGTGTCAATGCCACATGGGGCATTACTATCAACTATGCATGTTTCCATGCATCTTCTGATGATTGCACATGCTGACTGTACATGGAGGAGGCCAACATGGGAGTATCATTTTCAAGTTTTGTGCTTTGCTTGCATATGATGTTTGTGAGTATGGCACTATACTGAACCTATGTCTCTGTCTCTTGCAGCATCTACCGAGGTCACGGAAGGATGGGGGACCGACACCAGTGGGGAAGCTTCTGGCACGACTGCTACACATGAGCTCACTGACACTGATGTGACCAGCGCCTCGGAGGGGGACAGGAGTGCCCTGGATGATTCCCACCCGGAAACACCAACCTCCACATCTTCAGACTCCAGGGGTGACTCCTCGATGTTGGCGGGCACAGGAAGTTCCAAATCTGCCTCTTCTTCTTCCACCACACATCGTCCAGTGCCCACCCTCCCGGTTGCTCCCACAATTGCTGTCCATGCCCGCAGCCCTAGGAAGGGTAGAGTCTCCTTCCCCTAGGAAGGGTGAGTCAGACTGCTCTCCTGAATGCCTTCCAGGATCATGACAAGAAGTTGGCACAGGTAGTTGCCTTCATGGAGGAGATTCATTCTGACGTGGGTGGCTTACACAGAACTGTCCAGTCTTTGTCCTCCACAGTGACGGCAGCCATTCAGCAGTCACAGGCTCCAAGTCCGGCTCCTGTCCCTTCAGCAACCACCCTGCCAGTGGCACCACCTGACGAGAGTGCCCACACTCCAGAGCCCTCAGGCACCAAGTCCTCCACACGCAGCACACAACAGCTGTGGTCTGGTCCAAGTGGACCAGACCACAGACACCATCCCCAACACACAAAACAGGCACACAGGAGCGCAAAACCAAAAGCCCATCACGTGACACTCATGGGCATCAGGCCAAGAAGCAGGCATCAACATCACATTCATCAAAATCACCCCCATCCAAGGGCACTCCCATCCCCACACCTGCTCCCAAAGACAAACAAACACTTGCCCTGTCTGCTGTGAACCTGGTGCCTGCAACGACTAAGCACAAACACATTTCTAAGGCAGATTCACCCACAACGTCAACTCCCACACACACCCCTGTGAAGCTGGGACAGAAGAGCAAAGTGGGGGGTTCACCTGGACAACAGGGGATGCAGCGGAAGAGGTAAGGCCACCCCAAGCATACAACCAGATCCAGCAAATCCCCACAGGGAGAGCCACCTGCACCTGATACACCTTTGGTGGAGAGTGAGGCTGCTGTGCCCACCCCACTTCCCACTCCGGCCAAGACACTTGTGGGCTATCGAATCCCCAAGAAGTTGAGACCCAGCCCTCAACATTCACCCTCACACACTGTGTCTCCTGGAAGCATGTCTCCGCATCCCCGTGCAACCACTCCACCCGGTCCAAGCAGCCCTCAGGCACCCACAGCCACTGATGCCTCTACCTCAGCCGGTTCTCTCTCTCCCAGGTCCAGTCCTCAACTGGCCCCGACTCAGCCACCTCCCAGTTCAACTTCAAGCCAAAGTTGAAGCCAAGTGCCCCTCCCCACATCATTTATCACACAGCGGTGCCTGGACTTCCCATTTGTAGCCCCTGAGCTGTGGTGATTCCCATGGCAGTGGACGGTGTCACCCATTCCCTGTGCAGTTTCTCATGCATGTGCGGACCGGAACTATGGACTGGCCAATGGCCTTGCTGTTTGTTACTTTTGATGCCCATTCCCTGTGCAGTTTCTCATGCACACATGTGCGGACCGGAATATGGACTGGCCAATGGCCTTGCTGTTTGTTACTTTTGATGCCCATTCCGTGTGCAGTTTCTCATGCACACATGTGCATACTTTTAATTTGTACTGGCCAATGGCCTTGCTGTTTTGTACTTTTGATGTCTATCTGGGTATTATGTAATAAAGACTGTTACTCCTGTTGTCTGCTTTGTCAATACCCTTGCTAAATAAAAGGTTTTATGTATGGGTATCGGTTCATGTGACACATGCTCTGTATGCCACTTTCACATTGGCAATTACTTATTTTACTTTTTCAGAGGTTTCCAGAGGTAACAGGCACTTTTGTTCTTCTTCAGTCTGAGACTTGAAGGTGCAATGATGGTTGTTTGTGATGATCTACTCTTCTCCTAATCATTATGTGCTCAGGTTTGCTAAATTGTACACATGTCATGTTAGGATGCAATACCAGAACAGAGGTGAATTCTAGCCACAGGATTACTTGCGGGGTGGCCAGGGTCCGTCATATCTGTGGGCTCTTTCTTGATGTGTGCACAGCAGTGTTGATGTGTAGTCATCTTTTGTGTGCCTGTCTTCATAGTCACATGGGTACATTTGAATGTGTGCACTTGAGTAGTCATACAGTGTGATTGGCCTGTCATTGTCAGTAGTGTTGATGTGTATGTGCCCCTGCACATGCCAACTACACACATGTGTGACCCAGGTAATGTGTGCCTGTTAGATTACATTGTCAGACATGTGCTTCAGATTGTGGGCAAATGTAGGAGTTGTAGGTTGAGCACTGTGCAATGTGTCGCTGTGTGCTTGCACTCCTGGGGGACACCTACTTGTTATCACTGTCAGTTGTGAGTATGCAGAGTGTGTCACTGCCAAGTCTGTGTTGTGTTTTGTTGATCAGCCAAGGTTTTGTTTAAGTTTGTGCTCACTGTGCGGACCTGCTCAGCCACACTGACATTATTTGTGAGTTTTCTCATGCATTGCTTTCACTTGACACATTTTTGGGTCGAGTATAGTATGCGGTATGAGGAGTCATACCATCCCCTATAGGTGCTTCTGATGCCTACACATTGTGAGTTACTCCTCTATGTGTTTGTGGACTGTACACTCCTCACCTGTCCAATACTGATGTACACACCACTACAATCTCATGTCTTCCACCCCATGCCTTGCCAGTGTGTGACCCTCCCCACCACTTTATAGTGTGACACTATACTGTGTGAGGATGATCTGTGTACAGGAGCAATGTGCCACTCAGGACAGTTTCACAATTTGTTATGTGTTATTTTCTTCTACTTGTTTGCAGTCATAGTTGCTCATGTGCAATGCATATGTTTGAGCAGCACAGTCCTGTAGTCATGTTGTTTGCATCTGGGTTTCCCTGAGTTGTGCATCTGTGGGTGATGGCTAAGCTGTATGTCTGTTTGCTTAGGTACTGCTACCCTTCCTGAGTGTGATGTTATCTGTGTGCTGTGGTGATTTGTGTTGTGGGAGTTCATGGTGGGGCACTCAGATATGTGTGCTACTGGTTTGGTTGGTGTGCACACACTGCTTAGTGTGCATGCAGTGCTGTCAGTGTATGTTGCCTTGTACTTGCCTAGTGTGCATCCCGCTGACGTCCAGCTGAGATTGCTATTTGATGGATTGGTATGTGCATCTGTTGTGTTTTTGTTGTAGATGGATGCAGTGTTTGGCCTGTGTTGACTCTTTCTGCTGACAGGTGCAATGTGTGTGTGATGTTCTATTTGCATGACATTGTGTGTGAGTAGTTTGTGCATTGTGATACATTCAGATGTGTGTTGCATGTGTAGTGTGTATTTCTTGTGTGTATGTCACATGCAGCAATGTGGATTCTTGTTCATGAGCTTGTTTTGAGTGCACAATAGTGGTATGTCCTCCTATGTTTGACCTGTCACTTGTCAGGATTGTGCATGTGCATGTTTGTGGTACACTGTGACAGCATGCTCACTTGATGACTGGTGTGGTGTCTATGTCTGTGTTAGCTGATTTGTCCCATTGATCCCAGTTAGTGTTCATGATTGGCATTTGAAGATGCAATTCTTGTTTGTGTTGGGGTATGGTGTCTAGGCATTTGTCCAGAGTGACAATGTTGTGTATTCCTATTCTGTCTAGGGTCACATTGCCTATCCACTGTTTGCCTGCACATGGCTGGGCTTGTTGGACTTCTGTGGATGTTGTTTGTGAGATTTGTGTTTGGCTATTGGTTATGGGTCAGCATTGGTTCAGGCATCCCTGAGTGTGAGGCTGACATTTGTTGATGCATGTTGATATGTGATTGGTTGTCTGGAAACTCACAGAACCTTATTTGCACCTTTATGTGTGTTTCTCACAGGTGTTGAGTGTTGCAGGTGTGAGATGGGTAGATGAGGGGTATGTGTGAAGGTCCTACTTGGGTTTGACAGTCAGGAAGTGTGACAATGAGCCATGTGTGTTGTGCTGGTGGCATACACATGTCAAGTAAGTTGACACAGATGTGTGGCTGGTCACTGTATGGCTTCTGACACTTCCTATCATTCCTGTGCCTATGCATAGTTTGCATTGCTGTATCCCAGAGATATTGCACAGTTGTCACTTTGTTTTCATTGCTATCACTGTGCCACCCATGTCTGATTTGAGGGCCTAAGGGTAGTGTGATATGTTCCTCCTCTTGCATGTGATGTTCAAATGCTATGTGGCTTGCTCCCTGGTTTTCCAGCACTGTGCACTCCACTGTGGCCTAGCCCATTTATTGTCCTACATTGCTGCTGACCTATGGTATGTGTATGTGGCAGGGTGTCAGTGTGGGATCTTTCAGAGGGACTTGACATGCAGTGTGAACAGTTCAGTGGTTGTTAATATGCAGTGTGAGTCTACATTTCTTAATTATACTCAGTTTGATTCGCATGAGTGGAAGGCAGGTGTGAGGAGGAGGGTTGTCCAGCCCAATACCTTCTGTGCAGGGTGTTCATCTTCACCCCCACCTTCCCAGTCAATCTACCTTGCCCTTTGATGTGTGAGGTGCGAGGTCGAGCCACACCTGGCTGCTAAATTGTGCATTGGGGGGGACAGGAGGAGAACACAGCATGTGCAGAAATGGGTTTGGGAAGCATGCTGTGGGCTGTGGCCAACTGATGCAGCCCACCATGTGGGTCGGGTGAAGGTGGAGCCCTGGGAAGCTGCCCAGACTGCCCATGTCTGGCGCCGGCCCTGCCTACTACATTGTGCGCAGGTTTTCCCATGTCTTCACTGCTGCGGTGACTTGCCCGGGACATTGCAGTGATTTAGCAGTTGATGGGTGACCCGGATGCGGAGGTGTGGATTTCGAACAGGAAGGACATGTGTGAGTACACTGGGGGATATGTTCCTGTCTGAACCAGAGTGTCTGATATGGACAGGAACCGTATTTCAGCACAGGAGTTGTGTGTTGTGGTTGTGTGCGGAGATGTGTTTTTACGTACCTGCGGTGTTGACCGCAGCAACGTCTTATTTGCTGGTAGTGGATGAGGCACAGCAGCGGAAGGGCTTGAAGAGCTGGATCCATAGTGGTTAGGATCACGTGGAGGTGACCGGGATTCGAGTTTCGATCTCCGCAGTAGTGCTTCCGCCTTCTACGGGTGGCTGGTTTCTCCGCTGCATTGTGATGGGCTGTTTGAGGCATCGTGATTTGTACGGCGATCATAACGTCATTCTGCACGTCGGTCTTTCTCTATTGGCTCCCTCCGCCACCGTTGCGGAAGGAAATTCCTGGCGGATCCCGAAACTCCGCAGCGGACGGGAAATGGGCTATCTTTGACCACTGTAATACGGCGGACGCGAGGACCACCGCTGGAGTGCGGAAAATGACGTTTTCCGCCAGCACCGCAGATGTGCCAAACACCGCCATCATAATCGGCCCCTAGGATAGGGAGCACTGGTTGGCGTACACTATACACAGTACTTATATGCCTGCATATATTCACTGCTATAGCACAATGGTGGAGTTGTTTATCCTTTTCACTGTTCTCATAATGCTAATTACGCTACTTTGTTTCATTCTACTGATTATCACAATGCACATATTTTATACAAGAATCACAATGCTTCAAAAAATATTAAAACGCCTTGCTGATTATTTCTTGTGAATTTCTTTGGGTATGCATGAGAGTCCAAACAAAATGGTTCTAGATCTGTTACCACAATTTCCTTAGAAGATCAGGGTTGTCATGTTCTGAGGTTGCACACACATTTGCCACCCTGTAAGGTTAGTTGTCCAGATTGTGCACTGTGCGTTAGCAGGGATACTGGTAACATATCCTGAGAAATGAAATGAAATTTGTACTTGTAAAGCGCACCCATACCCCCAAAGGGGTGTCCAGGCGCTGTACGCATACCGCTGTGGAACCCTTCCTGGCTTTTCCCTGTGAAATGTCCACTCCTGGGCACCCCCAGGGTGAAGCCAGGCATCCCAGCGCTGTTGGGGCCGTTGTGGAGATTACGCAAGCTATTGCCCAGAGTTGCAGAGTGGGACCCATGATTAGAATAGGCACCGAGGCGAGAATTATCAGGTCCGAGGAAATTGAGCCCAAGACCCGCCGAGGCGGGAATTGAACCCTGGTCCCGGGCCAGATCTCTGCATCAGGGTCTGCCGCTCTAACCATTGAGCCACACTTCTCCAGGGTGTGCACAGAATCAGTTTGGCACAATCCTGACATTTATGTTGTACAACAAACACACAGTTTTAATGGAAAGGTACAAGCTGTGCGACAAGAGTGGTAAGATTTACTATTTCCACTCCGGCTATGCAATAGTAGGTAAAGCGCTGGACTTCGGAGGGTTAAATCTACCATTCCAACTCCAGTCTAAGCAACAGTAGGGAAGCATTAGATTTTGGAACGTTTATATTTACTATTCCCACTCCAGTCAGTGCAACAGTAGAGAAAGTATTGGACTTCGGAGGAGTTAAATGTACTATTCCCACTCCAAACACCGCAACAGTAGGAAAAGAGTTGGACTTCAGAGGGGTTAGATTTACTGCTCCCACTCCAAACAGCCCAACATTAGGGAAATGTTGGACTTCGAAGGGGTTTGATTTACTACACCCACTCCAAACAGCACAATAGTAGAGAAATGATTAGACTTTAGAGGGGCAAGATTTGCTATTCCCACTCCAGTCTGTGCAACAGTAGGGAAAGCATTAAACTTTGGGGGGGGGGGGTAAGATTTCTTATTCCCAAGCCAGTCTGTGCAACAGTAGGGAAAGCGTTAGACTTCGGAGGGGTTACATTTACTATTCCTACTCCAGGCTGTGTAACGGTAGGGAAGGCGTTGGACATTGAAGGGGTTAAATTGACTACTCCCACTCGACTCTAAGCAACAGTAGGGAACGTACTTCACTTAAAATACATTACATATTTGAATAACCCTATTAATTTAGAAAAATTATTAAACTCTTAATATTATTGACATAAAATATTTATGTATAAATTAAACAAATTAAAAACAATTAAACAATCTACATAATTAAAAAACAATTAAAATATCAATTAAAAAATAGTTGTTATTTAATTATTACTTAATTAACTTCCCACTCTATACCCCTACAGACGTAGCAACCCACACCTAAAATAAAACTAAAATAAATAAGCATAGCATGATTCACAATTGATAAGCAATCTAGCAATTGATTAATATTTAATTATTAATTAACAATTACTTAATTACCTTCCCATTCTATACCCTAAAACCCAGCAGCCTGCACCTAAAACATAGCAGATATCTAAAGTTATTACACAATTTACATACTTAGTAATCAATTCAATAATTGTTAATAATCTAATCATTAATCGTTAATTAACCCCACCCTATACTCCTACAAATCTAGCAACCCACATCTAAAATATAACAAAAATAAGTATTTCCCAATTTGCATAATTGATAAACAATTATTTAAATTATTAACAATTAATAATGAATTGTTAAATAATTATTACTTAAAACATGACTAAAATGTATAATTATTACACAATGTTCATAGTTTATAATCAATTGATTAATTATTAACCATTCTTTGTTAATTAATTTTTACTGTACCTAAAACATAACAAAAACATACAAATATTACACATTTTACATAATTAATAATCAAGTAAGTAGTTATTAAAAAATAATAATTAATTGTTCATTAATTATCACTTTATTAACTTTCCACCGTACACCCCTATAAACCTAGCAATCCACACCTAAAGTTTAGCTAAAATAAATCAGTATTACATAATTTACATAATTAATAGCAATCACATAATTATTTAAAAATAATTACCTAATTAATAATTCGTTTTTGCATAAATAACTCCCCACCCTATCCTCCTACAAATCAAACAACCCTCTACAACACTATAATTTACTATTAACAATTAAAGTAAAAATTCTAAATCAGTTAAAGTTACAAACTATTTAAAAAACAATTGCACAAACAATAGTAACACAAAATTCATATATGAACTAAAACACATTAAAATAATTAAAAAACAATATTTTTATAACTATATTATTGAAAACTATTATAAAGAACGATATTCTTAAAAATTATATTACTTACCTAAACGATATTCTTGATATTAATATTTTTGCATCACAATATTTTGTGTCACAATATTTGTTTTCCGATACTTGTGTCACCCGATATTTAAAACTCAATATTTTGTCCAAACACTGTAAGATCACCCCGAAGCTCCAGTCTTCTCAGAAGTTGATCTGAAGGAAAGAAGAGATGGAAGATACTTATTTTTCCTTTATAAATGTTTCACCATGCTAAGCCCCTTTTACTAGGCATAATACGATCAAATGTTGTGCATGACAAATAAAAAGTTGATTCCCAGATCTGATCTGTGTTTAAAGCATTTTTTTGGTACATTCTAGCTTGGCTCTTCCACACATCAGATAGAAAATGTCCGGACAAAAATCTTGTCATTACCTTCTCAGCAGACACACCTGTATAAAACCGAGATATGTTTATGAGTTTGTGACATCTGATTATTTCAAAGAAATACACAGGGCATCATTAAGAGTTTGTTAGAAGTGGGACCAAAAAAGTGGTTGTCCCAGCAACCCTTTTAGAATGCATAGATATCAATACACTCTAAATAGAGCAGACAGGAGTTTTTGGGGGATGTTAGACCTGGCACCCTTGAGTGGTAGTCCCCCAAACATTTTCCCTTCACCCCTCCATCTTTTCTGAATTCATTTTTGTTGGCTTTAGGACTCTATGCAATTTACCACTGCTAACCAGTGTTAAAGTGCTTGTTCTCTCTCCCTAAAACATGGTACCATTGTCCTACGCCTAATTGGAACATTCATTTTACCTGTAACACCCTAGTAAGCAGTACCATATGCACCCAGGACCTGTAAATTAAATGCTACTAGTGGGCCTACAGCACTCATTGTGCCACCCGCCAAAGTAGCCTTTTAAAACATATCTCAGGCCTGCCATTGTAGCCTGCAGGGCAGTTTTAAACTGCCATTTCGCCCTGGCAAAATAAACATTTTTCCAGGCCTAAAGCTTCCTTTTAAATTCATATAAGTCCCCCCTAATTTAGGCCCTAAAGGCTCATAGGACAGGGCATTGTATTTAAAAAGTAGGATACACTGGTTTAAGTTTCACATGTCCTGGTAGTGAAAAGCTCCTGAAGTCGTTTTTCACTATTGCTAGGCCTATTGTCGTGTAGTTCCTATAAAACCTATATAGGATCTGCATGTTTAGACAACATACACTATAGGATTAGTGTTATACTGATTCTAGACACCCCTACCGGGTATGTCAGCCTGTATACCAGCTAGCTCACAGTGCCACTACAAACTTCTCTTACCAAGGAGAGAATTGTTCTTGGCAACTATCGAACATGACAACCCTGATCTCTCAGCACCATGGAAGCAGTGTAATACTTTTCGCTCAGTCACTCGTGCTCACTTTGTCTCAGTGAAATACACAGAATAAACGATATGGACGTTTTTCAATAAACATTTATTGAACAGTCGTCATTCTAGTGTAAAATAGGAGTGCTGAAACAACCACTAGACAGAAACAGATATAAATGATTAGAAGCACTAGGAAGGTAAAAGGATGGTAGATTTCTACCATTATGCTAAAATCATAAATACATGTAGGTATATAAAATACATGACAGTAAAATGCGTACTCCTACGATGCAATCCTAACTAGATGTACCTAAGTGTACCTAGCATGTGTGTAGGTGTTAAGCCAAGAATCCCTCTAGGATAAAGTCAACCCGATTACCTGAAATGAGAGACTGTGGGACCCCGTCTTGGTCTCGGGTTGGACACCCCGCAAGGGATGTTAGACCACTGCGAGCTGGAGTATCTGCATGCAGGAGCCTCAGCGTCTCACGTCAGTGTGTCGGCATGAAAGTCCTAGTTCTCCTCTCCCTATCTCAGCAAGATGTGATGCTTATATACCCAAAGGTCTCCCTAGGGGTTCTACCATGCTGTGCCATTGTCAGACTTAGGATGACGTCGGGAATGAACTTTATACATAGTTATTATGCAGGAGATGGTAGTCCTGCTGAGTTTCCAAGAATCCTCATGCATAATGTATGAGGCTTTTACCAGGGAAAATCCCGCGTTCTGTGTGCAGTGTCGTATCTAGGTAAAAGGTCAGTCCCCAAGAACTGTTATGTGTGTAATGTAGGGGAGAATGTAGGTGAAAGGTTAGGATGTTTCCTGAGCCTATATTGGGGCACCTATATGGAATATAACACCCACTCCTCATCCGACTGGATGACATAATTAAATTCTAACGTACTACTAGTCTGTCTAGGCACTGGTACGCAAATAAGTACAGTAAAAACAATAGTTTTGCCCAAAAAAAATTAAAAACTCTAACAAATGCTAAAAAAGAAAAATTGTCACTCAAGCAATAGCACTAATGTGTCCGTATATAGTTTGAACGACTACAAGCATCGGAAAGCCATGCAGGTCATAAAAAGTGTCAATTGTCTTGAAGCTCTTAATTTGAGTTGTTTTTTAAAAAGGCCGAATTTTTCCCGGCCCACAACAAGCCAAATGTTTATGTGTCTTGGCTGGTAGATGTAACATTGCTGTTGCCTGCCTTCACAGACGACGATCCCTGTAACACCTCGCAGATTATGTCAATTGAGCAAAGATGATCTCCTTTGCTGCCAGCAGCCGATGCTGGGGCAGCCTGTGCGCCATCCAAGGCCGGGGTGTTAGTGGAGGAGCCGGTATCCATTCCAACAGGAGCAGAGACTTCCTGTGGTGGCTCTAAGAATGCCGCCATCAACATGGAAATACGCTGGGGACACTGCAGAACATGGGCCGTTATCGGGTCCAGTAAAGCATCGACGTCCGGTTGCGCAACTGATGGAAGTGTCAGACAGAGATCCAACACTCATTCTTCTCCGCAGAACAGGCATCGGAGAACAGGTAGGACACAGTCCATCCAGACTGGTCTAAATGACAGGAACCAAGAGGTGCTCAGTTCCCGTAAGCGAGGTATGCCCAAATGTTGTATCATGCGATCACGGTATTTACGCTCCAGGAGTGCTTTTTCCATCTCCTTGGTGACTGGGACGTCCATTGCGTAGCAGAAATATTACAGTCAGGATACCTGCTATTAGTAACAGGATCAGCGGAATTCCTCCAAAAATGCTTCTGAATACGGAGTGTATAAAGTTTGGTATAACCCCGAGGACCGTCTGAAAGGTGCTTAACAGTCCCGAACCTATGGTCTTAAATAGGTGGACTATACCCGTCGTTTCAGACATATTAAAGATACGATTTACCATTTCTGTGAAATGGAAGGGGCAATGGAGTGTCTGTATCTCAGCTGAGGACCTTGCTATTTGGAGATCAAAAGTCTCCCGGGCAGAGGTTAAGGGCACGGTTTTCTGTAGAAGCATGGCTTTCATTTTGCTCAGAGTATCAAACCGTATAAAGGAAACATTCAACGAAGGCCATAGCGGTGCCTCCCTAACTGTGTGTGTGGGTGGAAGCAATACTTGCATACAGCAAGTAACCCTGGAGCTCACAGTGACTAAATATGCATTGCCGAGAAGCATCCCACAACAACCTTGATCGTTCAGCATCAAGTAACTCCCGTTCGAAAGGAGCTTGAATACCGGGGTAATCACGGCTGCTGGGATACCTTTCAAGTGACAGGATAGGTTCGCCAACGAACCATTACAGGCCCCATATAGCATTATATCTAGGCATAAGAGAGATCAACTTAAAGCGTTCTCGCAGTTTGTACCACTTAGAAACACTTCTTGATCCCCACTCCTGCATTGAAATCTGTACGGTAATTCCCAAGATTCCTTGATGAATTCCCTACCCATTTCTTCATATCTGCATGCCTGTTGTTGTTCTAGGCAATATTGAAAGTTATGACCGGTAGTGTTATATGGCCATGGATTAACCACTCTGTGGATGGCGATTCTGCCACAGTAAAAGGTTACTTGTCCAATTTTTCAATACGCAGCATTGTATATTTTGCTCCTCTTTGTGCCATTGTTATCTGTTTTTGTGTCAGATTGTACGCAGAAAACAAGGACGTACTGTTGACAAAGCGCCATGACACTTAACCAGCGGGCAATGATTGCAGCGTCCAGCTTAGTAGCATAATATAACGTAGTTGTGATTGCCTGTGCTGTAATATGGACAAATCTTGTTCTAGGACTTCAATAGCAGAAGATACAATGTTGCCTAGTGAATAAATTCTGAAAGTTAACATAGTCATACCTTTGTCAACTACGGCTAATGCCTTCTCTAGGTTAATTCTATCTATTTCTCGAAGTCTCTCCACTGCTTCTTGTTGAGAGATTTTCCAGATTTCATTATAGACAGCATATATGAAACGTTTCTGACGTGGCTTTCTGGGACCTAATAAAAAATCCTGTAGGTCCACATCCTCTGTTAGTAAGGATAAGTGCTGTTTCACCTGTGGTAGTGTTGAGGTTTTTAGCCAATCGAGGCATAACTTCCCAACACTGTATGATGTCACTACCCCCGGATGTTCTCTTTGTATATATCGTGGGTCTGGCCTATGGATACTAAACCCTTTGGTGGTACCCCTGAATCTTGATTGACACCTATTTGTGCCTGTGGGCCAAACTAACCATCCCTAGCCAATTGGGGTCTGATGTATTGTAGTGCATGATGTCATCCAATGTATCCCCTCCACTTGATGTAAAATTGATGTGTGAAGGTGTGGGAAACCATGGTGTGTTCAAGTCCTTATTCTTGGCTAGTCCAAGACAGGAAGTCTGTTGCACAGTTTCATTCAGAAATATAATTTGTTGTGGAATGAGACACGCTCTAAATAGTTCTTCTGTTCCCTGAACTTGCCATTCTTTGGAACCCCAGACTGATTTTAAGTCTACAGTGTCCTTCCATAAGTCGAAACCCTGTTCAGACAGTTGGGTAATGAATGAAGCAGAATATATCTGTTTGGTTTTAGTCAGCATATTTTTCTGTGCGGATGTAGGTGCAACCTTTTAGTAATATGAGGTCGGGCCTGAAAAATATGAAAATTTCTGTGCAAAAGTTTTCGAACTACTTTTCGGTGGTGTAGGGCAATGTTCCCATTGGTGATATGTGAAAACATTCCTAGGGGTACTGGATTTGTGTAGAAAATGATGACCATAATCTTGAAAACAATACTTGGTGTTAAAGTCTGATGTGTCTTCTAACATTTCAATGCGGCATATTGTTCTAAATCAGACAAAATATTGTTTACACTTTCAAAATCCTAATCATCAGAAAATGTACTGGAGGTAATGATATCATTTAAGGAATTTTTAAATAAATGAGGTATTTTTAAAAGTTCTGTCGGCCCAAATATATCATAATCAACCTTTTTCCTATACCATCAGGTATAGGAACTGCTGAAATGTTCACATAGGACAAGTCTCTTTGTTCACGATGTGATGAAACATGAGGTTTCAGGATCAAGTTCACTTTTGATGCTGCAGAGCTTTGGCGCAGATATGTTCCATTAATAAATAAGCAGAAAACAGTTACTAAGCCTATCCAGAAAAGAAAGAACACTTTACCCGTGATTATCCAAAGTTCTAGCCAAGGTGACACCAGGTATGTTTTTTTAAGGAAAATGAAGAAGTCTTTGATTTGTTGTTGACGAGATATTGGGGCTGGCGTTGGTTCAGGTTCACTTGGATCCAAGGAAAAGGTATCAAAGTCGATGAAAACGCCAGATGTAGTTCGATCTATTTTTGGTAGCTCAGCAGGTTTTGTTGAACTTGTAGATGGCTCTTCTTGAGGCATATTGATGTAGACATCAGTGTTAGGTCGAATTGAAATTTGTCTTTCATTTTGATTTTGAATTTCTGTTTCGAGAGGAACGAGTTCCATTGCATTGTTGCATAGTCCATCATTCCGTATCGGAGACTCTTCAAACGTGATGAGCCTTTCTGTCTGAACTTCCTGTATGGTAGCGAGAGGAGGGCGTTGGCTACCCAGGAGTCCACAAGGCCTACTTTTCAGTATCGGCCACAAAGTGTGGTTTGATCAGATCAATGAAGACGAATCTCTTCTCCTTTTTTCCGGCAAGAGGCGGTAGAAGTACAGTTACAGGACAGGTACAGGCTTTCTGAAGGATGGCCCAAATTCTTTCTTGTCCACTATCTTTTCTCTGACCAGATCCCCGACTTTAGGGACCCAGACAGGTCTTGTCGTGACTGACTTGACTGACTTGACTTCTCCAGTGGTGGTCCTTTTCACCTGCACGTTACTTCGAAGTGCTCTGGATTCATTGAGAGCCTGTAAAACAGCCAAACGTTTATTGATGTCAAAAGGTTTTTCATCCGCTACTGTGCCTTAGCAATCGAGATAAGGTACCCATATTCTTGTCCCAAATAGGACCTCGTAAGGAGTGACACCCCCTAGAGAACCTCTTGGCGTGTTGTTAATGGCTCACTGTACTCCATACAAATGATTGCCCCAACTGCCACCCGTACCTAATACTCTTGCTGTTAAAGATTGCTTTAAGTCCCGGTTTGTCCTCTCCACAACCGAATTTCCCTTTGGGATGGTACGGAGAGGAGTACCGCAATGCAACACCCAAACTTCCCATGGCTTCCTTGTAAGCCCTAGAACTGAACGCGGGGTCACGGTCAGAATTTAATGTGCCAACTGCGTATGTCCCTATAAAGACTCGCAAATCTTTGATAACAGTCGGGTCGTCAGCCGAGCGCTGAGGCCATACCCAGAGGAACCTCGAGCAGGAATCCACTGCAACCATGATGTACTTGTAAGCCCCATCAGATTGTAAGGGGCCGCAGTGGTCCAAATATACACAAGTGAGTGGTATGTCTGATATAAATAAAGGTGTCTGCGCTGGACGTGCTACGGTCGACCCCTTCATCTGCTGACAGATGTCGCACTTTAAGACATAATCTTTGGTCTGCTTTGTTAACCCTGGCCACCAGTAGCGTTGTTTCAGTAAAGAAACCGTTGCAGTAACTCCTGCGTGTGCAGAACCCAGACCTTCGTGTGCAGCTAGTATTAACCCTAATCTGAGATCCATGTTTGGTATTAATCTATCCCCCACTCCTGGAATCTGAGCAAATGGAACGTTATTTGCATCTAACTTGTAGGAGTACTTGAGTGGAAAACCTTTCGTCATTGCCTTATTGTCTTTGCGTGAAGCAATGACAGCTACCATTATCTGTCCATCTATTCTCGTTTTTGAATGAGTGATTGCAGCTACGGAAGTAGTTCGTATTGCCCCCTTCGCGGCTTCATCAGCCAATGAATTCCCTGCAACGTGAACGCCATCACGTCGGTGACTCAGCGTGCGTATCACGTAAATGTAAATGTAAATGTAATTCGTACTTGTAAAGCGCACTGCCACCCCAACTGGGGCATCCTGGCGCTTGGAAGTTCGTTTTTCAACTCAGCTACCTGTTCCCATAGCATTTTATGCATAATTGGGCCACCTTTCGAGTCCTTAAACCCATTATGTGCCCAATAGTGTAGATATTCATTGTATGACTGGACACAGTAAAAAGAATTGCACACAATTAGTGTGGGGAATTCTCGATCCGTATTTATCAGTGCCAGTAATAGAGCTTTTAATTCTGCCAGCTGAGTCGTGCAGTCTCCTAGAGACTGTGTTTTTGTACAGCTTGGATGAAAACTTGCCGTCCTGCATACGACCTTTTACAATCGCACATGCAGCGCTGTATTGTTGTTTACTTTCAATGGCCGGCTGAGCAGATCCGTCAGTGTAATATATGTATTCATTCTGATCTAGAGGAATTATTGCATTTGGGAGAGGATATTCTTGTTCATATTGCAGAAATGCTTGTGTCTTCAGACTTGGGTCGCATCTGTATTCTACATCTGTTGCAGTGAGAGAATTAGCCCATTGTATCCATCTCGGATGTAAGGCTTCAGCATTTGGAACGCTTGCCTTTGTTGCAGCCTCTAAGGCCGGTACAGGAGTCACGACTATTATTCGTTTCCCCTGAGCCAGTGCTCTTTCTCTCACTACCGCAGTCTGTACTGCTGTCAGAATTTTCTCTGTGGATGCAAAACGCATCTCAGCGATTGTGTATAAGTGTGATTTGTATGCTATGGGCACTGTTTCGCCTTCATTGTATGTTAGATAGGTGTACCCAGATTGACCCGCAACTATACGGATCACCAGGTTGAGGACATTCACACGTGTCTGTAAGTGTTTAGACGCTATCATGTCAGCTTGTAGGGAACAAAGGATATCTGTGTGTTCCTGTGTCCATTGCCTAACTGAAAAATCAGGTCTTATGAGGTCGTAGAAAGGTTTAACCCTCTCTGCTTAATCCAAAATGTATGTTCTGCCAAAATGTAGGAACCCCAGTATGGATTGTAAATTTTTCAATGACTTTGGAGGTTGGAGCAGCGCACACTTTTCTAAAAAGTTAGATGCCAAGCTTTTTCCTTCACTTGAAAGCTCATATCCCAAAAATAGGACATTGAGGTGGGCTATTTTTGATTTTTTAAAGTTGAATTTATAGCCATCATAGGCGAATCCCAAAATTATGGTGCTCACCCTGGTCAAGTGTTCCTCTAGGTCATCATCCGTCAGGTAAATATCATCTACATAGGACAATGCCTCCTCATCCAGATTCTGAAGTAACTCTAGCTGAGAATAACCCCGGGCTGTTCTTATACCCCTGGGGGAGTCGACAAAATTGACTCTGGAACCCCAGCGCTGAGAATGCTGTCAAATATCTTCTCTCAGGCGCTATATTTTGGCAGAAAAATCCATTTGAGATATCTAGTGTTGTTTTGTATTTTTTCCGCACAAGGTTATTCATCGGTGCGGCACTGTGTGCATTCTGTATTGCAAATGTTTTTGTGCAGGAGTTCAGATGTCTGTAGTCTAAGACTAGACAATATGTATTGTCAGGTTTCATTATGGGAAACAAAGAATTATTCATTGAAGAGGTGCAAGTTTCAATCACCCCCTGGTATTCAAGTTGATCTAAGATCTCCCTGACCTGTTTTTTAGCCTATTGCCTTATTGGATACTGTCTCTGTGGAGTTGGAGTGGATTTTAGTTGTATCACGTGGTGGGTTGACTCTTCATCCCACCCAACATGGTTGCGATATAGTGCTGGAGCAAGGGCTACTGCCCACTCCCGTGCATATGTATGTTTTAAGTATATGGAAACGAGGTCGGAAAAAGCTGGCAAAATTACCGTTTCTCCCTATGGGCAATCCATAACAATAGCAGGCGGCCAATCTCTTTCAGCCAGAAGAATGTCATAGCCAAAAGTTAAGTTCTTCCAAAAAAGACCTTTAATTTTTCTGGACTTGTCCCCCCTCCATTTGGAGTGTTGTTTCATGTAACTTATGTGGGACGCTCACCCTAGTATCAGGTGTTTCCACAATGATATGTTCATTCAGCTCCGCTGTCACCAGAAATTCCATCAGGTTCTGGCGAGCTATTGTTACTTCTGCTACGTCAGAGCCCATTCCCTGTTCAGTCGTTGAGTCCTCAGGATTCTGGGCAAGTCTGACCTTAAGACCTGCTACTTTCTTTTTTTTAAATTGAGGTTTTAATTTTCGTTTCTTCGAAGTGTATTCAAAAGCGCGTTGCGTGTCTCTGGACTTTATGCGCTCGCCTTGTCTGCCTTCTGACCGTCCTTCCCTCTCGGAGTTTTTTGATGAACCCTGAAAGGGACGAGAGGAACGTGTGTCAGTGTCCTGATACCTATCAGGTTTTCTAATGTTATCTCTATTCCTAAGGTTATACCTCCTTTTGGAGGGCTCCTATTGAGGAGATCTACCTCTGGATTGAGATCTATTCTCTCTATTCTCTTTATTCTTTTGTTGTTTGTTAGTATCCCATTTCTTCTTTGATGAAGCAGGTGTTTGCTTGGTGTTATCCTTTTCGGGACCACACATCATTTGAGATTTTACTGCTCTAGCTCCCAAACTGTCTCTACCTAAGTCTGCATAAGCAGTTTCAATTATTTTAGGTAATTCATGTTCCAGTTGTAAAGGAGTGACCTCCCTCAGGCGCTGGCGTATTGCCACCGCTGCTGCTTCCCTTTTCATGTTTGCTCTTATTATAGCTGATACCTGGGCAAAATTACCCAGTAATTTAATCCCTAAGTTTAGAGCAGGTTTTGCTCCATACTCGTTCTGTATTTGTCTTAATACATCTGGTATTACTGCTAATGACGGGATACCATGAGTCCTGATGTATATGCCAGCGAAGACTGTACCCCAAGTGGTACAATCCTCTATCTGGGGAGTTATCCCCATTGGCAAACAGATTGTTAACATTTTGTGTTTTTCTTGTGGGCTGGTGTGTGGAAATACTGCCTCTAGCTGTGTTATTTTTTGAGCTACCCAGAATGGCATTTGTTCACGTTTAGTGGGCATCTTACCTTTACTGCATGTAACGTTTGTGGCGTTATTTTAGTTGTGGATGTTTGAATTGGTCCTGTTGGTATAGCCGTGGCTGGCTGAAGTGTGTGTGTTCTCATCACAAACTGTCATGTTTCTGTAAAATCTTATTAGTTTTTTATGAAGTGTACGTAAGTCTCCTACTGGCATTGTGTCACTGTCAGGATGTGGTGTGTAGGCCGCTAGTACCGGCCATGTTGCTCCATCTCTTCCAAGCAGATCGAGTCTTACTTTATCTCATGTATGGGGAAGGGCGCCTTTAAACCAGTTTATATGCTCCTGGTAGGTGAGCGGAACTTCAATGTCCTCATACCAACAGTATTCGTTCGGTATGTCATCCTCCAAATAATAATGGAATGTGTTTGTTCACGCATCTGCTTGTGGGAATATAGCCCTTGAATAGAATACCTCTGTTCTATATGATTCGTGTGCCTCAATCACGAAGGTTACTGGCCCACCCCTAGCTGATAATCCATATGCTGCTAGTTTTAGGGTGATGGCATTTCTAACATTCTCAGGAATTTGTATTGCATCTGCATCTTCCTCATCTTGGGCTGTCATATGTAGTGCACGCACAACATTTTCCTGCTCAGTCATTGTTTTTAGTAATAAAAGTCTTTCAAGGGAACTGAGATAAGGTTTTATGCACAATAGGAACAATGTGTCCTTCAAGCTTGATTAACCAACAGCCAATATATAGGATCTGTCTGCTCAGCAGCGGCGGATTTTTGTTCCCTTCCACTCCAGACATCTCTGGGGACATGTGAGTAGGGGTCTCTGAGAATAGCACGACTGAACTACTCATATTTGACCGTTAAATAAGTACCCAACCAACGTTGGCGGAGCCATGTCTTGTAGTTCCTATAAAACCTATATAGGATCTGCACGCTTAGACAACATACACTAAAGGATTGGTGTTAGACTGGTTCAAGACACCCCTACCGGGTATGTTAGACTGTATACCAGTTAGCTCACAGTGCCACTAGAAACTCCTCTTACCAAGGAGAGAATAGTTCGTGGCAATTATCGAACATGACAACCTTGATCTCTCAGGACCGTGGAAACAATGTAATACTTTTTGCTCAGTCAATCGTGCTCACTTTGTCTCAGAGAGATACACAGAATAAATGATATGGACGTTTTTCAATAAACATTTATTGAACAGTCGTCATTCTAGTGTAAAATAGGTGTGCTGAAACAACCACTAGATAGAAACAGATATAAATGATTAGAAGCACTAGGAAAGTAAAAGGATGGTAGATTTCTACCATTATGCTAAAATCATGAATACAGGTAGGTATATAAAATACACGACAGTAAAATGCGTACTCCTACGATGCAATCCTAACTAGATGTACCTAAGTGTACCTAGCATGTGTGTAGGTGTTAAGCCAAGAATCCCTCTAGGATAAAGTCAACCCCATTACCTGAAGTGAGAGACTGTGGGACCCCGACTTGGTCTCGGGTTGGACACCCCGCAAAGGATGTTGACCACTGCGAGCTGGAGTATCTGCATGCAGGAGCCTCAGCGTCTCGCCTCAGTGTGTCGGCATGGAAGTCCTCGTTCTCCTCTCCCTATCTCATCAAGATGTGATGTTTAAATACCCAAAGATCTCCCCAGGGGTTCTACCTTGCTTTGCCATTGTCGGACTTAGGATGACGTCGGGAATGAACTTTATACATAGTTATTATGCAGGAGATGGTAGTCCTGCTGAGTTTCCAAGAATCCTCATGCATAATGTATGAGGCTTTTACCAGGGAAAATCCCGCGTTCTGTGTGCAGTGTTGTATCTAGGTTAAAAGGTCAGTCCCCAAGAACCGTTATGTGTGTAATGTAGGGGAGAATGTAGGTGAAAGGTTAGGATGTTACCTGAGCCTATATTGGGGCACCTATATGGAATATAACACTATCTCTACCATGAGATAATATTCAAGTACCTTATTATACTTAATAAGTGATAACTTAAGTTTGGAAACAGATAGGAATATGATGTTTACACTTGAATTATAATGTAAAACCCTCTGCAATGGTAAAGTCAGATTTTAAGTCATAATTCTGAAAGTGACACTTTTAGAAAGGTAGCATTTACATGTTCCAACCATTTATGACTTCTGCCAGTATCCTTTGTCACATGACTGGGATTAGCTTAGCTGTTGGTCTTTGTGTATTCCTCCTAGACAGTGAGACAAAGTGGGACTAGGTGTTGGCCTTCCAACCAGGATGGTTGGGTGGAGTAGCACCCTGTGCCACTTCAATTATAAAGGGTTGCCCCCAGCACACCCACAAATTAACTTAACACCAGCTATTTGTCACCCTAGACTATTTGGAACCTTAACAGGGTAAGGGAGGAACTTTCAAGAACCAGATATGGGAGTAGTATAGGGAGTCCCCATACTTTAAAGGCTGGCACAAGGAATAAATATTGCACCTTTTGAACCACTTATTAGTTCAATTCAGGCCCTTTGGAAGACTCAGAAGGGCTGCCCTGCACTAGAAGGAATGCCCGGCTGCCCTGCTGCCTGAGGAAGGAAGCCTGGGCTGTCTCATTGAACCCAGGACCACTCTGAGTGACTCCAGGGGCTAGCTGTCTAGCCTCCTGCTCTTAGCTACATTGACATAACAAGCTGCAGGGGCTTCCCTGCAAATGCCCAGCTAAATTGCTGCAAGTTGTCCTGCCTGGACCTACAAATGGACCTGCCTAAGCCCTACTGTCCTCTACTAGAGTATATCTCTGATTCCCAAGAGGTGCCCCCCAGGTACTGGACCCTTAGATAGCATCAGAATGTATCCCTCTTAATGAAAAGGAGAAATCCTAAAGTTTTGGGCTCCTTGAAACCACCAACAGGCCTGTTTGCACTGAGACTCTGTCGACAGTGAAGACCGCCAACACGAATATCTGGTGATCCTGACTGTTCATACTTCTGTGATCGTCAGCAACATGAGATCTGCACTTCATGCTACAGCAACGTCAGTCTCGAATGACCACCACCATGAAGCTCCAGCGATGACCATCTGCAACACCCGGCCGGATGTTCATGCTGCAGTGACGACCATCTGTGATGTCTGGCCTACTCTTTGCGCTACAGTGGCAACTATACTCGATGCTGTCCCTGCTCGCAGTCTCATTCGCCACAAACTGGACTCTTGACACCAGACTTGGAGAAGGTAACTTTTTCAATGGGACTAACCTGGTCCTTGTATCTGGCCCACGCTCCATCGTGGTGAACCTGAGCTTGTGACTTTCCCACAGTCTAGGACGACCAGATGTCTATGATTGGCGCTTTGTGCTTTTGGATGCAATACTTACCAAACACTTTGAAATTGCATATCTCTGATTCTATTGATTGGATTATTGTTGTTCTGGTATCATATTATTTATTAAAACTTACTCTATTGTTCTAAATTGTTATGGGATTTTTAACTTTATTACTGTTTGTGTGCTGCATAAATGCTTTACACATTACCTTTAAGTTAAACCTGACTGCCTTTGTGCCATGCTATGAGTGGGTTAAGCACAGTTCAATTTAGTGACTCTTTGTGATACACTCTGACAGGGATTGTGGTTGTTACTTGAGAAGGGTCTTCACCCCACCAACCAGAAACCCAATTTCCTACATTGGTGCTTTGTGGTGGGATCCATTACTTGTGTTTGTGCAGTGCCACTCAGTGATTGGTGTAACACTAAAATCTGTAGGAATGGTGTAGAGATGAGGTGGAGCCAGGTAAGTGGTTTTAGAAGAAGATTTATTGTACAGCAGCACAGTACGTCCATCCAAGTAGAAGGCAAACAGATAACTGCCATTCAGTGATTCCAGAACACTGAACGGCATAATTAATAAGCACGCTCCATAAATTCTAAACATGACATAGGAGAGCAAAACAGGAATAAGAGAAGAACGTAACACATCTCACCCCTTAACATAAAATAAAATAAAAATTAACAACAAAGAAAAACAAATGCAAAAATACTAAAAATGCCCCAGCTAAGATCTGTATCTCGCTGGCACACACTTGGTTCTACTGTTTACTTTTACTCTAGAAGCAACAGAAAAATCCTCACCCAAATCAGCACAGTTGCCCAATGGGGTTTTAGGATCAGTGAACTTGGTATCTTCACAGCACCTGCATTTGACAACTCTTCTTATATTCCACACTTTACCATCCTGAGTAACCACGCTATTCTTGCAAACTTTCACCACCTTAATGGGTTGACCAAATCTGGAACTACCTTTGACCAAGAAACCAGGCTTCTTGATCCTAACCAAATCCCCAACAACAAAGTCAGGAACCCTTACCTTCCATTTTTCATCAAAAGTCTCCTTCATCTTACTCTGCTTATCTCTCACCCTACCAGCAATGACATGCAAATCAATATCATCAACCTTCTTGCTGGATTTCCTTATCCACCACGAACAAATGTCAGAGACGGGATCTCTTCCTTTCAAAAGTTTAAAAGGACTCACACCTGTAACCGAGTGGGGAGTAATACGGTACATCCACAATCTCTTCCTCAAAATATCTCTCCAAGACTCACTAAACTTACTGACCAACTCAATCCCTTCTTTAAGAACCCGATTAAATCTTTCAACTTGACCATTTTCCCTGGGTTCATAAAGAGAAGTGGTGATATGTCTGATACCACATCTGGTGAAGAACTCCTCCATCTCTTGAGAAACAAGTTGCACTCCATTGTCAGACACTAAGGGCCATATGTATCAAGCCCATTTCCCGTTCGCAAACGGGCAGATTCTCAGAATCGGCCCGTTTGCGAACGGGAACAAGCCTTTTGGTATGTATCATCCCAAAAGGCATTCGCAAAATAGAGAATCGCAAAAATTGCAATTCTCTATTTTGCGAATGCATTTAAGGAATTGCAAATTGCGATTCCTTAAATGAAATGTATGAAGCACCTAAGTTGTGCGATTATGGCTTAAGGAATTGCAAATTACCACCAACTACAGGTTGGTGGTAACTTGCGATTTCTTTGAGAAATGCATTTTTTTGCATTTTTTAAAGTGGCATGTGGTGCACATACATGCCCTTAGGGCATGTATGTGCGCCACATGTGCACCCATGCTCATTTCAGGGGTGCAACAGGGTGTCCTTTGGACACCCTTGCAACCTTGAAATTGCATTCTCAATTTGCGATTCTCTAATTGCTAATCGCAAATTGAGAATGTCCTCCCATTCATTCCTATGGGCCTCTAGGCCCATAGGAATGAATGGGGAGGGTTTCCTTAACTGCGATTCGCTATTTGCGAATCGCAATTAAGGAATATGTAGGATTCGCAATTTTTCTTGCGAATCCTACATACATCTCGTTTGCGATTCTCAAATAGCGATTCTTAAAAATTCGCTATTTGAGAATCGCAAACACAAACTTTGATACATATGGCCCTAAGACTTCCGGACACCCTTCCCTAGCAAAAACTTCTTTGAAAAATGAAATGACCGCTAAAGAAGTGGCATTAGCAACAAACTTAACCTCAGGCCATTTAGAGTGATAGTCCACCAAAACAAGAGCAAAACGAGCATCAGAAGGCAAACATTTGTAGGGACCAGAAATATCAAAAGCTACTTTCTGCCAAGGAGACTCAGGCCAAGTCACTGGTTTGAGGGGAGCAGAAAAAACCCTAAGTATTCTGTCACTGTTAATACACTCAGAACATTCTCTGACAGTTCTATCCACCATCTTATCAAGACCAGGCCACCAAAAATGTGCCCTAATGAGGCGCTTCATTGAAGACATACCCAAATGCCCAACATGGGTAAGCTGTAAAATATTATTCTGCATGACCACAGGGGGAATAATCTTACAACCCTTAAACAGTAAGTCTCCCTCCTCCTCAATTTCCTCAGCAACCTGACAGAAAGGACTCAACTCCGAAGAAGCACATCTAGGCTTGTACCAACCCACTCTCAAACACTGCAAAATTAATTGGCAAATAGCATCATTACCCATTTCTTTTCTCCATTCAATTTCGGACACACCTGAAAATTCAGAGTAGACAAAATCCCTGACAGAAGCGACCATATCAAAGTCATGCACATTGTGAACATCAGAGCTATCAGAGCAGGGCAACCTCGACAAGCAATCAGCTGTAACATTGCTCTTACCAGGAACAAACTCAATCTCAAAGTTGTATTCCTGAAGTCTAGAAGTAAGACGGGCAATGCGTGCAGTGGAGTTTCAGCCACCCCCAGGAGATAAAATCCCAACAAGAGGTTTATTATCAGTTCTAAGTAAGAACCTGCTACCCCAGACATAATTCCTGAAGTGTTCGATGGCCCAAATGCATGTCAAAAGTTCTCTTTCAATAACAGCATACCTTCTTTCAGTTTCCGAGAGAGTTCTGGAAGCAAACGCTACACACCACTCATCTTTGCCACACCCTTGACTCAACACAGTGCCCAAACCGTATAAACTCGCATCAACAGTAATCATACACAATTTGTTCAAACAAAAGGATTTTAGAGTAGGGGTCTCCACAATCTCCCTCTTAATCTGCTGAAAAGCCGATTCTTGTCTTTCAGACCAAAGAAAATCAGAATTTTTCCTCGTCAACTTTCTGAGAGGCTCCATTTTGGGAGCAAAATTGGGTATAAATTTGCTGTAGTATTCACATAAACCCGCAAAAGACAGAAGCTTTTCCTTATTGTCAGGTGATGGTGCCTTGACAATAGCATCAACCAGGGATTTTTTGGGCACGCCACCATTACCTGACAGAGTATGACCAAGATACTCAACAGATTCACAAAAGAATTTGCACTTCCCAGCCTTTAGTGCCAAACCAAAACTTTCTAGTCTTTCGCACACAATTTTGACATGACTTAGATGCTCTTCATTGTCCTTTGAAAAAATAAGAATGTCATCTTGAAAACATTTAACAAAAACGCTCAGATCTTTAAAGATATGGTACATCGCCCTCTGAAACACTGACGCCGCAGAAGCTAAACCAAATGGCATCCGTTTAAACTGGAACAAACCATGTGGTGTTATGAAGGCAGTGAATTTCCTGGAATCTTCAGTAAATTCAATCTGATGATACGCCGAACGGAGATCCAGCGTGGAGAAAATGCGAGCTCCTTCTAACATACATACCATCTCATTGATGTTGGGAAGAGGATGACAATCGATGACTAAGTTCGCATTAAGTGCTCTTAAGTCCACACAGAGTCTCAGACTTTTATCAGGTTTATGGGCTAAAACAATGGGGGAAACCCACTCTGAAGACTCAACCTATTCAATGATGCCCAGTTGAATCATCTCATCTAACATATTTTTCAATTCTTCTCTTACAATGATGGGCACCCCCTAAGCTTTTGTTTTACTGACACAGAACCTTCTTTGACCTTAATTTTATGGCTGAAACCAACCAATTTTCCAAGCTTTTCTGAAAAAACATTTGGATAAAGCTTGGGAAAATCAACATTGAGAAAACGATCTGCAACAACAGACACAGGTTCTTTACTCCTTGGATTTAAAATGAAACCTAATTTGGCTTGATCCCGCCATCCCAACACATTGACACCTTTAACCGCCACATACAATTTGATGCGGGCTGACCGTTCTTTAAATTCAATATCAAGCTCTTTAAACCCAACAATGTCAATATTAGACCCATCAAAACTCTCCGCAACAATATCAGACTCCATGAGGGAATCCAAATCAATTAAATCACCAAAGCATTGAATGCAATACTCTTTGGTGATGATGGTGCAAGGCGAGCCAGAATTCACCATAAGCTCCAATTCTTTGCCCAAAAT
Organism: Calotriton arnoldi; assembly: GCA_963921515.1. Classification (NCBI taxonomy): domain Eukaryota; kingdom Metazoa; phylum Chordata; class Amphibia; order Caudata; family Salamandridae; genus Calotriton; species Calotriton arnoldi. The sequence goes on from CAWUFW010010996.1 coordinate 331,713, forward strand.
GTGCACCAAACACTTGGGAGGACCAATGTTGGATGTAAGTGAGTCATCGGGAACATTGCGAATAGAAACAACTATTCCAGTTTCCGGATTCCACTGTGTATCATCCTCAACGTGAAACTTACCAGACACACACAACACCTTCCCTTTGGAGGAATTACCAGTAAAGCTCTTTTTAGTATCCTTGCACATTTTGGAGAAGTGTCCCAGATGTCCACACTTACTACACTCCTTACCAATGGCGAGACAACGTGGAAATGAAGCAATATGACCAGGATTACCACACCTAAAACAATGGAAACTCTTGGTATTATTATTCTTGTTGCCAAAAACATTTCTAGAAGGACCAGGGGTGACACTATTTACATCACCCGATACAGGGGTTTTAATATCCTTGTTGAAAGACTTCATCCACTTCTCTGACTGTTCTAATGCTTTCACAGTACTAATGGCAGCTTCCAAGTTAGGATCACCCATTATCCATAACTGTTCTTGTACTTTGTTGCTTTTAACATGTACAATAATCTGGTCTCTTATCATTTCATCTGTAATCATACCAAAATTGCAGTTAATGGACAAAGCACGCCGCAAAGCTGTCAGAAACTCATCAAAGCTCTCCCCTTCCTCTTGAGCTCTAGTATAAAACTTTAATCTATTAAGAGCAACACTAGTGGTTGGCTTAAACCGGTTCTCAATGCACAGCAAAGCTTCATCATTAGCATTGTAATCCCCCCCAGATCTGACAGGAGGCAAAGTCCTATATACAACTTGTCCTTCCGAACCCAAACAATGGAGAAAAATGTTTTTTTTTCTCAGCTGACATCCTTTCTCCATCAATAGCTTTAAGGTAAGTAATAAATTCTTCTTTCCACCTACTCCATGGAATAGGTGGCTATTGCATGGAGTTTGTTTTGTAAAAACGTACTAGGAGGATCAAACTGTATAATGTTGCAGTAGAAGTAAAAAAATTAACCCAATACTAGGTCAAAAAAGGTTAACACAATGCCACCACCCTGAATACAATTAAAAAATATTATTAAGCAATAAAGTAGACAAGGTATGCTTGTCACCGTCCAGGCAATTTAAACAAAAAAAACATGTAGTCATTACCTAAAAAGACGATTAAAATATGCAGAGATAAACCATCAAACTAGTGCAAAGTACAGTACCTGAGGTGTGCGTATCACCGCTGTACCACGCTAAAAAAAATGTGATCCATATATTACTGAGATGCAGTATATGAGGTGTGCGTGTCACTGTTGTTAAAAAAAACCATAAATTATAATACAGCTAAAAGCCATGGGGGTGTGCGTGTCAACGTTAAGACACACTATAATGCCAATAAATATAGCGCTAAAAATGAGAATGAAAATGGTAAACCTGTAAGGTGTGCGTGTCACCGTTGCAACACGCTATGCAGGAACACAGCTATGCAGGCAAACCGCTGTGAAAGCGCGGTAGGCACAGTGAGGTGTGCCTGTCACTGTTGCAACACGTCGCTATGATGGTAAACATCTGTTGTGAATGTGCGCAGCTTCAGGAAATCATAGCGTCAAGTAAGGGGCACAGAGGCAGCAAGACCGGCAGTGTGAAATAGGAACACCGTTGCCAAGGAAACAAAACATGGTGAATGAAGATGCCCGCCGCACGTAGGTTACGCACAGCTCTCGACGGAGAGTTGGGCACAGAACAAGCAGTGGAATCAGGAAGCGTCAGTGATGACGTGTAGCACCATACGTCACCACAATTGAAGAGGCTCCAGAGGAGTGAAGATCGGCACGCAGCTCTGCGTAAAGTAATGCGGTCAGCCGTTGAAGATCCTCAAACAGCAGGAAAGTTACAAATACATGTCGGAAACACCAGGAGGGGCACAACCCTCAGGATACCACCAGCAGTAGTTCTTCAAGGAGACAGCAACCACAGAAAGACGAGGGTGGAATGTAGATAAAATCATGCAGGGTCCAGAAGACAGCACCGCACCTGTGCTGCTAAAAGAAATGTAGCAGGGTGTCTTCTATGTCTGTCTTCGCCACTTGTAAAGATGAGGTGGAGCCAGGTAAGTGCTTTTAGAAGAAGATTTATTGTACAGCAGCACAGTACGTCCATCCAAGTAGAAGGCAAACAGATAACTGCCATTCAGTGATTCCAGAACACTGAACGGCAGAATTAATAAGCACGCTCCATTAATTCTAAACATGACATAGGACAGCAAAACAGGAATAAGAGAAGAACGTAACAAATGGGGCTCCTGGTTTTACGGTATTTACTTTTTTAACATTTCCATCTGTATTTATCCATATTTATTTTTTACCCAGCTAGTTGGTATTTATCCATATTTATTTCGTGTTTTGAGGGCAAATGGAGTCTTAAAATAGTATATTTTCACATTTATTTAACAGATATATTTGCACTCAAACTTTGGTGCCTGTTGTTTTTAAGCAAATTAGGCAGACAAAAATAACAAAACACTTCACCCACAGGTAAATATTAGCATTATATACAAATATGTATCAAGCTATGCCTGTATTTAACCCCTTCTGTGCGTCGCACAGCCGGGAGCCGTCCGACGTCACAGTGGGCGTGTGCGCCGGACAGCTCCCTGCCGTCTAAGCATCCACCCACGGGGTAAATGCTGGCACTCCCCCCCTGGGCCGCCCTTCATGTTGCCCCCACCGTCCCTTGCTCGTCGTCATCTAATGACGTCAGCTCGCACCGCACGCCGACATCATTAGGTGATACCGGACGCTCTGGAAGCCATTTGCTTCTGGTGCATCCAAGGAGGAGCAGGTGAGTTTCTCCCTGCAGAGGGTGGGGGGGATTTCAAAAAGAGGCATCGGAGGAAAGGAAAGGGTTTTCCTTTCTTCTGATGTCTCTTTTCAGCATTTCTGGTGCACGATAGCGCATGGGGCGTGATCGTGCAGCAGGAATGCCCACTAGACACAAGGGATTTTTTTTTTTTTTTTAAAAAGGATTGTGTTGTGGGGAGTGGCCCCTTGGGCAAGGGTCGCTCCCCTTTGGGGAACATTCATTTTGGCCATTTCTGCCCCCCTGTGGGGCAGATCGGCTGATTTTTTTTTTAGTTTTGTGTGCCCCACTAGACCACCAGGGATTTCTGTTTTTTTTATGTTGGGCAATGGTCGCTCCCCTTTATGGGGTTAATATTTGGGCCGTTTCTGCCCCCCTTGGGGGCAGATCGGCCTTATGTTTTTAGCTCCATCTGCCCCCAAGGGGGGGAGAAGCCATTAGACACCAGGGATTGTTTTTGTGTTGGTGGGGAGCTGCCCCTTGGGCAAGGGTCGCTCCCCTTTATGAGGTGATTATTGTGGCCGTTCCTTCCCCCTTTGGGGGCAGATCGGCCATATGTTTTTTGGCCCATCTGTCCCCAAGGGGGGCAGAAGCCACTAGACACCATGTTCTTTTTAAATGTTATTGGGGAGTGGCCCCTAGGGCAAGGGTCGCTCCCCTTTATGGGGTGAATATTGTGGCCGTTTCTGCCCCCATTGGGGGCAGCTCAGCCATATGTTTTTAGGCCCATCCATCCCAAAGGGGGCAGAAGCAACTAGAAACCAGGGTTTTTTTAAATGTTGGTGTTTGGGAGTGGCCCCTTGGGCAAGGGTTGCTCTCCTTGTACAGGGTGAATATTTTGGCTGTTTCTGCCCCCTTGGCAGATTGTGTGTGGACTGGTGCATTATTTGCATATGTGATTGTAATGTTTCATTTCTCCTTTTTATTCTAGTGCGAAGCTTTTGCTTCTTGTTGCTTCTTGTTTGCGGTTTCGGCAGTGGTTGATCTGCAGTTTATGTAGTTGCATTTATTTGGTAAGAAAAACATTTTTGTGTTTACTCCAAATGAGTATTATTGTCATGCATGAATGAATTGTTTGTAAGTGGTGTCATAATAGCAGCATATTTAGTTTGTGTTTTGAGCATGAAATTCTTTGTGATGTGTTTTGCGTAGTCTTATGTGTAATTTTCTTTTCTTCTTTTTTAGTGGGATATTGTTGGTCCTTGCTGTGTCTGTGCAGAGTAGGTGGTAGTGAGACTAGCTGCTTCTGGCAAGTGAGTGGTATCGTTTTGGAGTATATAGGTCTTTGTGATAAGGCCACATTTTGTTTATTACTTATTTTACAAAGTGTTATTGACTTGTTTGACAAGTTACCTTTACTAGTAAGGATTATGACTAGCTGCAGAATTACTGCTCAGCAGGTGGTTGGTATGCTTTTTGAATCTTCCTCTGACCATGATTATGAGACTGGCAGTGTGTCTGACGGAGAGGAGGAAGAGCAAGATTCTGGCAGTGAGTTTTCTGTCCCCGAGGAATCATCTGATGATGAAGCTACTCTCAGTACGGATGAAGCTACTCTCATTGCAGATGAAGTGCCTGTTTTAGAGAAGGTCACTGATGTGTCGGTGCAGCAAGAGGCATCTGGATTGCAGCCTGGGTCTGCAAGGCTGAATATGTCTCTTTACAACTCGAGTCATTATATCTCGTGCTTTTACAACGCGGTTGTTACAACGACCACGTTGTTACAATGCAGTACCATTACAACGCAAGTCGTTACAACGACTTGCTCTAGATGGCGTGCTGGACTTAGGAATAGTATACAATTTACTATTCCAACTCCAGTGTGTGCAACAGTAGGGAAGGTGTTGGAATAGTAAATTATACTATTCCTTAGTTTAGAGCGCCATCTAGAGCAAGTCAGTGTAACGACTTGGGTTGTAATGGTACGGCGTTGTAACAACGCGGTCGTTGTAACGGCCGCGTTTTAAAGGTATTGCGGTGTAATGACCATGTTGTAAAGGTTGTTTCCTGCAAGGCTTCCCATTGGAAGTGCTGGACTCTGGGATGATCCAAACTTGGTGCAGCTGGTGTTGCCTGCCTTTAGTGGTGATGCAAGGTAGAATGATTTCTGAAAATTCTTTGCCTATACAGTTTTTTCAGTTATTTATGGATGATGTATTTTTGGCTGAGTTTGTTGAGCAGACTAATTTGTATGCTGAACAGTATTTGAGGGACAACAGTGCCAGACTTAGGCCCCGATCTAGAGCTACCCGGTGGACTCCTATCTGGATAAGATGAAGAAGTTTTTGGGTTTCACTTTTTTGATGGGCTTGATAAGGAAGCCGTCCCTGACTTCATATTGGTCTACCAGTCCATTGATGGCAACGGCCATATTTCCTGCATTTATGAGTCGTGATAGGTATTTACTTTTGCTTCAGGTGCTACATTGTGTTGATAATGCTTTGGCGTTGCCACGACATCACCCTGACTGTGACCGTCTTTTTAAGATTCCGGCTGTTCTTGATCACTTTGTAGATCGATTTTCAGTGATCTATACTCCAGGGAAAGAAATAGCTTTTGATGAGTCTTTGGCCCTGTTCAAGGGCCGTTTGGTTTTTAGGCAGTGGCGGCTCCTCGAGGGAGTGCTGCAGGGCGGTCGGGCGGGGTAGGGGCATGGTGGGGGGTAGTAAACTCCGGAATACGGCCGAGCGGAGTTGAGTAAATAAATAAATAAATAAAACGAATTACATTGCGTGCACTGCAACGCCAAATCGGCGATGCAGCGCGCAATGTAATTCGTTTTATTTATTTATTTATTTACTCAACTCCGTGCTGCCGTATTCCGGAGTTTACTACCCCCCCACCCCGCCCCACCGCCCCGCAGCACTCCCTCGAGGAGCCGCCACTGTTTTTAGGCAGTACATTCCTAGCAAGAGGGCACGTTATGGAATTAAGATGTATATGTTGTCTGAGAGTAGGTCAGGATATGTCTATAATTTTCGGGTGTACACCGGTAGGGATTCCACTATTGACTCCCCTGGTTGTCCGTCCACTTTAGGAGTTTCAGAGAAAATTCTGTGGGAACTTGCTAGAGGACATTTCAACAAAGGTCACCATTTGTACCTAGATAACTTCTACACTGCTGCGCAATTGTTTAAGGAATTGTTCAAAGTGGACACTCTTGCTTGTAGCACAATCCGCTCTAACCGTAAAGGCTACCCAAAAGAGCTTGTTTACAAAAAGCTTCAGAGGGGACAGTGCAGTGCCTTTCGTAGTGATGAACTGCTAGCTGTGAAAGTTGTGGACAGGAGGGATGTGTACATGCTGACTACCATCCATGATGACAGTACTTCACCTGTGACTGTTTGGGGTCAAGTTGCTGAAGTGCGCAAACCTGTGTGCATTGTAGACTAAAAGAAGCACATGGGTGGTGTCAATAGAGTAGATCAGAGGTTGGAACCTTACACTGCTGTTCGTAAGGCTTACATTTGGTATAAGGAGTTGGCCATCCATGTTTTCAATTTAGCAACTTTTAATTCTTTTGTTGTGTTCAAGGAGTGTTCTCCAGCGTCACAGAGGACTTTTGTTCAGTTTCAGGAGTCTGTGATAGGTATCCTTGTTGTAGTGGAACAGGCAAGTGCTCCTAGAGTTGGAGTGGTGGAGAATGTGGCTAGATTAAAAGATCGCCACTTTCCCGATTTAATTCCTCCCATGCCCAAAAAAAAGAGGTATGCGGAAGGAGAGACGTATGCACTGTGCTGACTGTCCTAATCCTGGGCTGTGTGTGCCCACATGTTTCAGATTGTATCACACTCAAAAGAGTTTTTGAGAGCAACCGTGAGTCTAATAGTGTACTGCCTGGTCTGTATGGTTTTATATTTGTGTTCAGTTTCACGGTTGGAATTAGAATGATGTATTTAGTTACTGCTGCTGTGTTTGTAGTTATAATTTTGTATCTAGCTCCAATTGGTTTGTGTTTTCTTTCTTATTAAAGAAAAAATTTATAACGGTGTGCGTGGACTGGTGCTTGGCTGGTGGTGTGCATGGACTGGCGCTTGGCTGGCGGTGTGCCTGTACTGGTGCTTTGCTGGCGGTGTGGGTGGGTGGGCTGGCGCTTGGCTGGTGGTGTGGGTGGACGGGCGTTTGGCTGGCGGTGTGGGTGGACTGGCGTTTGGCTGGCAGTGTGGGTGGACTGGCATTTGGCTGGCGGTGTGGGTGGACTGGCATTTGGCTGGCGGTATGCGTGCACTGGCGCTTGACTGGCCGTGTGCGTGGGCTGGCATTTGGCTGGCGGTGTGTGAGTAGTGACTTTCTGCTGGTCATTACACACTCTGCTAGCCAAATGCCACTGCAAACACTATGTCAACCACCAGCCGGTGTGATTGCTATGTCAGTCATGTGGGCGTATGAAGTGATGGGCCCTTGAATGGCACTGTCTGTTGATGTGAATGTTGTAATGTGCTGGGCCCTCAGCTGGCGGTGTGAATGGTCTTGTGTGTCACGTATGAAAGGTGTGTGAATGGCCTGTAAAGAGGTTGTTGCCTTGCTGTGGCTTTACAGCTCACGAGCTGGGAGTCATTAATTCAGGTTTTTAACCTTTTAATTATTAACAGTGCATTTCCTTTTAATGAAATCTCTTGTTAATAAACTTTTACGCTCTGAACCTTCACTCACCCTCATGCCAAATCCAACCAGTATGTGTGTGTACTTAAGGAATAGTTTGTTTTGAAGTAATAATTGTCCTTTCTGTCTTTCTCTGCCAGGGTGTACATTGTTTCTACATTGTCTGTTGATATTAGTGTTGTAATGTGCTGGGGCCGCAGCTGGTGGTGTGAACGTGTGTGTCAAGTATGAAAGGTGTGTGAATGGCCTGTAAAGAGGTTGGTGCCTTGCTTTGGCTTTACAGCTCACAAGCTGTGAGTCATTGGTTCAGGTTTTTAACCTTTTAATTATTAACAGTGCATTTCCTTTTTGTGAAATCTCTTGTTAAAAAATATAAATTTTGAACCTTTCACTCACCCTTGTGCCAAATTCAACCAGTATGTGTGTGTACTTTAGGAACAGATGGATGGGCAGTCATATTTGTCTGATCTGTCTTTCTGAGCTAAGGAGTAGTTTGTCTCTAGGGAAAATTTACCAACTTTAAATATTTTTGTAAACCAAAACAAAATGGGGAGTACTAGGTGGTGTGCCTCACATGGATCCTAACAACTTTTTTTACTCATAATGCCATGTAAGCCTCAAAATGTGACTATAGTCACATATTTTCCTTGCATTACTGTGTCATAATCTTTTGGTATCAGAATAACCACAATTTTCCTACCATCTAGCATTCCCCCCAGGTCTCTGATAAAAATGGTACCTCACTTGTGTGGGTGGGCCAAGTACCGGCGACAGGCAAGGGCTCAAAACGCATTGTGGAGACATCAAAATTACTTATCACAAAACGACCAGGTTTTGCAAGGAAGGGGGGTCACCTGGGTTTTTGGCCCCGGGTTCAGTGGCCATCTAGGGAACCCTACCAAACCCGCACATTTCTGAAAACTAGACATCCGGGGAAGTCCAGGGAGGTATGGCTTGTGTGGATCCCCCCAACATTTTCCTACACAGAATCCTGTGCAAACCTCAAATTTAGCTTAAAAAATCAAATTTTTCAAAAATTTCTGTGTGGCAAAGTTGTGGGATCACAGGGCTGACACAAATTTCCTACCACCCAGCATTCCCCCTGGTCTCCCGCTAAAAGTGGTGCCTCACTCGTGTGGGTGGGGCCAAGTGCCCGCGACAGGCAAGGGCCCAAAACGTATTGTGGAGACATCAAAATTACCTATCACAAAACAACTTGGTTTTGCAGGGGGGGGGGTCACCTGGGTTTTTGGCCCCGGGCTCAGCGGCCATCTAGGGAAACCTACCAAACCTACACATTTCTGAAAACAAGACACCCGAGGGAGTCCAGGGAAGTATGCCTTGCATGGACCACCCAATATTTTCCTACACAGAATCCCCTGCAAACCTCAAATTAAGCTGAAGATATTCATATTTTTCACACAGAAATGTGGGATCACCATGCCAGCACAAATGTCCTACCTCCCAATGTTCCCCTTGGTCTCCCGAGTAAAATGATACCTCACTTGTGTGGGTGTCCAATGCAGAATCGGCTAAAAACGTATTTTTAAAAGAATGTAGCGCTTAGAATTTGCTGTGCTATAACCTTAATCCCTATGTTTTCGGCCCTTCCCAGTCACAGGCCCTTGCCCCACCCACACAAGTGAGGTATCATTTTACTTGGGAGACTGAGGGAAATGCTGTGTGGTAGGACATTTGTGCCAACACTGTGATCCCACACAGAAATGTGTGGAAAATGTTATTTTTTCAGCTAAATTTGAGGTTTGCAGGGGATTCTGGGTAGGAAAACGTTGGAGGATCCATGCAAGCCATACCTCCCTGGACTCCCCCGGGTGTCTAGTTTTCAGAAATGTGTGGGTTTGGTTGGTTTCCTTAGATGGCCGCTGAGCCCGGGGCCAAAAACCTAGGTGGCCCCCTTGCAAAACCAGGTTGTTTTGTGATAGGTAATTGTGATGTCTCCATAATACGTTTTGGGCCCTTGTCTGTGGCGGGCACTTGGCCCACCCACACGAGTGAGGTACCATTTTTATCGGGAGTCCATGGGGAACGCTGGGAGGTAGGAAATTTGTGTCAGCCCGGTGATCCCACAACTTTCCCACACAGAAATTTGAGAAAAATTTGATTTTTGTTTAGCTAAATTCGAGGTTTGCAGGGGATTCTGGGAAGGAAAAGGTTGGGGGATCCATGCAAGCCATGTCTCCCTGGACTCCCCCAGGTGTCTAGTTTTCAGAAATGTGTGAGTTTGGTAGGTTTCCCTAGATGTCCGCTGAGCCCGGGCCAAAAACCCAGGTGCCCAGTCTTGCAACACCATATTGTTTTGTGACAGGTCATTTTGATGTCTCCAGAATACGTTTTGGACCCTTGCATGTCGCGGGTACTTGGCCCACCCACATGAGTGAGGTACCATTTTTATTGGGAGACCTGGGGGAACGCTGAGTGGTAGGAAATTTATGTCAGCCCGGTGATACCACAACTTTCCCACACAGAAATTTGAGAAACATTTGATTTTTTCAGCTAAATTTGAGGTTTGGAGGGGATTTTGGGTAGGAAAACGTTGGGGGATCCATGCAAGCCATACCTCCCTGGTCTCCCCCAGGTGTCAAGTTTTCAGAAAAGTGTGGGTTTGGTAGGTTTCTCTAGATGGCCGCCGAGCCCGGGGCCTAAAACCAAGGTTGCAAAACCAAATAGTTTTGTGATAGGTAATTTTGATGTATCCACAATATGTTTTGGGCCCTTCCATGCCGCGGGCACTTGGCCCACCCACACAAGTGAGGTACCATTTTGATCGGGAGACTTTGGAGAATGCGGGGTGTGTGGAAGTTTGTGGATCCACACAGATTCCAGAACTTTCCGTCACAGAAATGTGAGGGAAATGTGTTTTTTTTACAAAGTTTGAGGTTTGCAAGGGATTCTGGGTAACAGAACCTGCAGAGAGCCGCACAAGTCACCCCATTGTGGATTCCCCTGGGTGTCTAGTTTTCAAAAATGTATAAGTTTGCTAGGTTTCCCTAGGTGCCGGCAGAGCTAGAGTTCAAAATCCCACAGCTGGTCACTTTGGAAAAAAAGGGTCAGTTATCACTGGAAAAATGTGGTGTGTCCTTGTCGCGTTTTGGCCTGTTTCCTGCCGCGGGCACTAGGCAAGTGAGGTACCATTTATATTGTGAGACTTTGGGGAATGCGGGGTGGGTGAAAGTTTGTGGATCCACACAGATTCCAGAACTTTCCATCACAGAAATGTGAGGAAAATGTTTTTTTTTTTTAGAAAGTTTGAGGTTTGCAAGGGTGCAAGGGATTCTGGGGAACAGAACCTGGTGAAACCCACACAAGTTACCCCATTCTAGATTCCCCTGGGTGTCCAGTTTTAAAACATGTATAGGTTTCCTAGGTATCCCTATGTGCTGGCTAAGGTAGGGTTCAAAATCCACAGCTAGGCACTTTGCACAAAAAGGGTCTGTTTTCACTGTAAAAATGTGGGGTGTCAATGTTGTGTTTTGGGCCATTTCCTGTTGTGGGCACTAGGCCTACCCACACAAGTGAGGTACCATTTTTATCGGGAGACTTTGGGTAATGCTGAGTGGGTTGAAGTTTGTGGATCCACATAGATTCCAGAACTTTCCATCACAGAAATGTGAGGAAAATGTGTTTTTTTTTAGAAAGCTTGATGTTTGCAAGGGATTCTGGGTAATAGAACCTGGTGAGAGCCACAGAAGTCACCCCATCCTGGATTTCCCTGGGTATCTAGTTTTCAAAAATGTATAGGTTTGCTAGTTTTCCCTAGGTGCCGGCTGAGCTAGGGTTCAAAGTCCACAGCTAGGGACAATGCATAAAAATGGGCCGTTTTACTGTAAAAATGTGGTGTGTCCATGTTGCGTTTTGGGCCGTTTCCTGTTGCGGGGACTAGGCTAACCCACACATGTGAGGTACCATTTTTATCGGGAAACTTTGGGGAATGCTGGGTGGGTGGAATTTTGTGGATCCATGCAGATTGCAGAACTTTCCATCACAGAAATGTGAGGAAAATGTGGTTTTTGGACAAGTTTTGAGATTTGCAAGGCATTCTGGGCAACAGAACTTAGTGAGAGCCACACAAGTAACCCCATACTGGCTTCCCATGGGTGTCTAGTTTTAAAAAATGTATAGGTTTGCTAGGTTTCCCTAGGTGCCGGATGAGCTCGGGTTCAAAATCCACAGCTGGGCACATTGCAAAAAAAGGATCTGTTTTCAATGAAAGAATTTGATGTGTCCATGTTGCGTTTTGGGACATTTCCTGTCGCAGAGACTAGACCTACCCACACAAGTGAGGTAGCGTTTTTATTGGGAGACTTAGGGGAACACAGAATAGTAGAACAAGTGTTATTACCAATTGACTTTCTTTGCATTTCTGCCTTCCAAATGTAAGACAATTTGTAAAAAAGAAGTCATTTTGAAAAATGACCTCTAATTCACATACTTGTAAGGGTACCCACAATTTTGGAGATGTGAAAAAAACTACTGCTTATAAACTCTATATTTTGTTCCCATTTCGGAAATATATTGGTTTCCTTGGTACCTATTTTTCACTCTTTACATTTTACCAAATGAAAAACCATTGCATGACTCAGCCCAGTTATTGGCTCTGGGTTCCTCGGGTTCTTGGTGAACCTACAAGTCCTAATTATCCCCACAACCTGAAGGGTCCTGCAGATGTAACGGTATATTGCTTTACAAAATCTGTCATACTTAGAAGAAGTTACAGGTGAAAACGTTAGCACAAATGGCTGTTTTTTTAACTCAATTTCAATATTTTCTATTAGTTTCTATAAAAAAAAACTTGAAGGATCTACACAAATTACCCCTTGCTGAATTCAGAATTTCGTCTAGTTTTCACAAATGTATAGCTTTCTGGGACCATTATTGGTTTCCCACCCATTTCTACCACTAACTGGAAGGGGATTAAAAGCACAAAAACATAGGAAAAATAGGCTATGTCCCAGTAAAATGCCAAAACTGTATAGAAAATGTTGGTTTTCTGACAATAGTCTGCCTGTCCCTAAAAGCTGATAAGATGGTGATTTCAGCACCACAAACCCTTTGTTGATGCCATTTGCAGGGGAAAAAACAGACGCTTTCTTCTGCAGCAATTCTTTACCATTTTTTTTTTTAAAACAAAACAAAAATTAGCTGTATTTTGGCTAATTTCTGTGTCCCCTCCAGGGGAATTCACAAACCCTGGGTACCTTTAGAATCCACACGGTGTTGGAAAAAAAGGGCATAAATTTGACATGGATACCTTCAGTGGACAAAACATTACAGGGGCCTAACCGCGAACAACCCCAAATAGCCAAAAAAAAGGCTTAGCACGGGGGGAGAAAGGCCTAGCAGTGAAAGGGTTAAGGGCATCTCATCCCATTTTTTACATCCCCATGCTGTCTATGTGTTCAGCTGTTGGCCTGGAATTTATGGAGAACTGCATGGAGAGTTATTCACAAGAAGCACAATTTTCTGTATTTTTTTGCATTTTAAAGAGATAGACAGGAAACACATTGTTCTCGGTCTGTACTTATCTGAAAAAAATCAGTCAAAACAGAAAACTGGGAGCCTTACTTATGAATAATCTGACATCAGATTTGACATCTTTTTTAATTCTCCTTAGCTTCTGGTTTGGTAATTATGTCCTTTTTCCAACTTTAAGTCTTGCCTCACATCCTTTTTGCTATAAAGGAGATGGAGCTGATCAATGTGGACTAACTCATCATGGCAGTGCTGCAGATGCTTTGCAAGGAAAGAAACCTGAATGTGAGGAGGAAGGCCACCAAGGTGGACCTCCAGGTAGCCCTCAGAGCCTTTGACGAAGTCAAAAAGGTGCAGACCACCCATGAGAAGCAGGAAAGGATGGTCCTGAGGAGGAGCAGTTGGACTTAAAGGAGGAGCAGGAGGAGGAGGAGGAAGAGGCCTGGCCACAAGTCCTGAGCTGCAGCACCTTGAGGAGGAGGACAACTTGCTCACATGAATGGGGGCAGGGCCTCCAAGGACATCTCAGCAGTCCTGCTGTGGGGACTTACTTGTGGCAACAATAGGGGTTCTTGGCCCCCAACGACCCTCAGCAGCCAAGGGAACTTCATCCCCCAACCAGTAGTGTGCCAGAAGGCCCCTTTGCAGAGTGGATGAGAAACGGACGGGGCCTCAGATGACATCTCAGTAATCCTGCTGTGGGGGACTTACTTGTGGCAATAATAGGGGTTCTTGGCCCCCAACGACCCTCAGCAGCCAAGGGGACTTCATCCCCCAACCAGTAGTGCACTTTGCAGAGTGGTTGAGAAAGGGGGTGGGGCCTCCGACGACATCTCAGCAATCCTGCTGTGGGGGACTTACTTGTGGCAACAATAGGGGTTCTTGCCCCCCAACAGTGGACTTCAATAGGGCTGGTCCGCTCATGGAACTCCATGGAATTTGGGAGAGTTTTTCAGCAACTCTGCATAATTCCGAGGAGTGAAACTCTGCAAGCCTTACCCAAGTCTAGTTTAAAGGATAGGTTTGGCTATTACTTCTAAGTAGTCTAGTCCTTTGTTCTTTATAAATATTCTTACTTTGAATTGTAGCATTTCATACATTTTTCTTGTTTGTTTGGTTAGTTTAGAGCATATTTCTGTAACAGATTGTTCTATTCTAAGTTCTTGGTAGCTTTGCTCTTTTTGTAAGGCTTTTGGTAATTTGAGTATTGTAGGTTGAGTTCTGCCTAGTGTGGATTGGAAGGCGTTATGCCATCCTTCCACTGCAGTGTTTGTTTTTGCCTCTTGAGCCAAGGTGCTGTCATAGACGTTCCACCATGGTATCTGGAATTTTGGATGGCGTCTGTGTCCTGACCTATGTAATCTGCCTACCCATGTGTCCTCGAAGTAGTCCATTAGGGGAGCAAGTTTGTCTTCATTATTTTGGTAATAGGGACTTTCTATTAAAATGTTGTAATGATTGGCTACTTCTGTCATAGGGGCATAGGCTAGTGCTATCATATTTTTGACTTAAAAGGCAAATTGGCTGTTGGTGGCGTATTCCACACTTATGGCAGATTTTTGTAGGTGACGCCATATACTTTGATTAAAATGATAGTAACATTCCTGTATTGCTGTGTGGGGGTATATTTTTAGTATAGATTGGTTCATAGCTTGCTCAAAGTCAATAATACGTTTTTGGGATAGTAGTTGTTTGTCTGTTGCTTAATGTGGTTTAGCAGTTCCATGTAGGTACTGCCTTGTTTATTTGGGAGTAATGCTGCACAAAAGGTATATTAGTTTTTGGAAATTCACAATGTATTGTGTATAGTTGATTAAATGGTTTGGGATACATTTTGAATGTGCCATCCATCAACTAAAATAACTACAATTTCCTGAGCAGCTAAGAATATGCCCGCACAATTACCAGTTCAACACATAAGTACAAACAGAGCAGCATGTAAACATTTGCCATGGAATGTGATACACAAAACCCATCAACATAGAAGTGATGGATGCATAGCCAGTGGGTGGGTTGTTTTATAACTGACATCCCTCGGGACCTACGGAGGACCTAAGGGCATCGGGAACTTCATTGGAGACTAGGGGGAACATGACAACATGTCTATGTCATCCCCCCCTTGACGCCAGACACAAAGTCCATGGGTATGTGGATCTTTTCTTCACCACTGGACACTGTAGTATTGTTGCTGCCATTTCTGCTAGACTCTAGCAGCTGCTTAGCCTTCAGGTGCAGCTCCTTGAGACTCAGTTCATGAGCTAGTAAGATCTTTCTTTCTTCTAAGGCTCTCTCAGCCTCAGCTGCCTCCGTGTCAAGTTTTTTTTTGGCTGAGGCTCTGTCAGCCTCAGCCCTTCTCTTCTCCTCCAGGGCTTTGTCACCCTCAGCTATTCTCTCCTCTGCAGCCAGCTTGGCCAGCTACAGCCTCAGGTCCCTCTCTGCCTATCTGGTCTTTAACTCCACAGAAGACAAGGCTTGAGAGGCGACACTGCTTCTTGCATTGGACCATGCAGGGGACTCCCTCTCTATGTAATCCCACCTCTGCTCTGGAGCCTTTGTCCAGTCATTTTTCTTCTCTTTCTCCTTCTCAGGGTCACTTCCCTCTTGGAACCCTGCTTCTGAGGTCAGGAGTAACTCAGGCTCTGCATGGTCCCCCTCCTCAGAGTTATCACACTACTGGTCTATTGTGGGTGCTCCATACCACTGCTGACTTTAAATGCATGTAGGGCAAGCCATAGGTTCAGACTAGGGGACCCTTTCCTCCGGTCAGCTCCCTCTCCTTGCAGAACCTCCTCAGCTCCTTCGTCGTGTAAGATGACAGGCAGTTGAGAACCATTTCCATTCTTACAAGGTATAACAGCTGCAAGAACAAGTGTATGAAGGAGAAGCAGAATTTTGGAAAATGACCAAATGAGAACAATAGAAGTTAAAGCTCGTAAGGGTTTTAGATGTTGAATAGTAGTATACGTCAGTCACTGTATGGCACTGCACAATCACAAGTCCTATTGTCACCGCTGATCACCAATGTTAGAAATTAGGTTTCTGGTTGGCAGAGGTATGCTTCCTGTCCAAGAAGGAACTACAATCCTAGTCAGGATAAGTCAGATACACACCCTAAATTAACCTGTGCTCCCCCTCTGGTAGCTTGGCACAGAGCAGTCAGGCTTAACTTAACAGGCAATGTCTAAAGTATTTGTGCAGCACTTCCAACAGTAAAACAGTGAAACACCACACAGAAAGATACCACACCTAGTTAGAAACTTAGAGCTTACTTTATTGAACAAAGCAAGAGCAAAACAACAAACCTCCAATTAGTATAATCAGAGTTATGAATATTTAAATATTAAACTGAAATGTGGAGCTTAAACGCATAAAGAGCCATCTGGGGCTATCAAGTCACGCTAGACCGGGTCAATCCAGAAGTTCAGGCCAACTGCGATGGAGTGTGGGTCAGATACAGGGACCAACCTTGGCCCGCTAAAACAGTACCTTGGATGTGTTGACGTCGAAGACGATGTGAGGAGCAGGGGAAGGTGAAGCATCATCGCTGATCCTTCCGATGAAGGCGATGCATTGGGCCCGAGCTGTGCAGCATGAAAGATGCAGGGAGATGCGAGGAGTACCAAAGTAAAGCATCGGTGTGCAACCGCTGGGTTGTAGGCGATGCGAACAGCACAAAGTGATGCATTGCGTCGGAGCCGAACCACACAAACTCGTGGATGCGTCGGGATCTGGAGTTGATGTGCCACACAGTTGGTGATGTGAGGTCTGTGGTCTGTGTAGCAGCGGCAATGGATCGGCATCGAGGGAACTGCGCTGGTTCCGATCGACATAGCGGTGTGGATTTCAGCAGTTACAACACTTTATACCCACTACCAAGGGTCAAGGACTGGATTGACACCTCTTGGTAGGGCAAGGCTTTCAGAAGGCAGAGGATGTAGGGGGATGGTTGGAAGTCTTTGATGTCCATGAGACTTCAAAATAGGAGGCAAGCAAACAAGCAATTTTGTTCTGGGTTGGAGAGATTGTGGGTTGGAGGCCCAGTCCTTCTCACTCCCAGGCAAGAGGGAAGCAGGTCAGTACAGCAGAGCAGGAGTCCAGCAGGCTAGCAATCCAGCACAGTGGCAATCCTTTCAGCTGCACAGCAGTCATTCTTCCTAGCAGAGTATCCACAGGTCTAGAAGTGTACTGTGTTGGTGGTGTCAGAGGTCCAGTACTTATACCCAGTGTTAGAAATTGGGTTTTTTGTTGGCTAGGGAATGCACCTAAGCCAGGCAGAACCCACCACTCTAGTCAAGGCAAGGGAGTTACACACCTAAGATAACCCCTGCTCACCCCCTTGGTAGCTTGGCAGAGCAGTCAGGCTTATCCCAGAGGCAATGTGTAAAGCGTTTGTGCAACACACACACACACCAGTGACACACTAGGCACACCACAAAAGGGACTGCACACAAGGTTATATCAAAAATATCCTTTGTATTGTACATATAAAAAAACATTAGACCACACACCATCACTCACTGCACCACTAGGCGCTTGTCATAAAGATGCACATGAGCCACCTAAGACCACAATTACATGGATTACTGTGCCACTAGGCACTGGTCATAAGAATGCGTAATTCCCCAGTCATAAATCACTCTGCCATAAGGCCATAGTAATAACACATGTAGTGCACTGAACTAGTGCTCTTAGGGCGCACACGTGTCCAAAACAGCATAAAAACATTATGCATGAACACCATCACTAGACACATTGGTGCCCCCTCCTGACAATTGCAAGGTATGAGCAACAACATCATGCCAGACCGGACACAAGGCTGTTAGCATCAGGCATAATGCACAGTCCCCTCCCTGGTAGGCTTCTGGGCCACCTGCCCGCCTACTACCAGAAATGTGGTAATCACTGATTCCGACCGGCAACTCCGATGCGCCACCTATTTCCAAAGGAGGGATGGGGACCTCCGTCGAGGTTTACCCTGCGATGCCAGCAAAACAATGTCCCCAGGTAAATGCGCATGGGGTGAGGAATACACCGCCTCCTCACGCGGGGAGACCTCACTGGGTCCCCCACGTGTCACAAAATACAGCAGCCCGCGACCACGCGGGGCTACTTTAGTTAAGTGCCGCTTCTCCACAATAACGGCTAAGGAAAAACCATGCCCCCAAGAAGTAGGCCACGTAGCAGCTGCTCGTGGTTATGCGGCACAGCTGCGGGAGCCCCCGGGACTCACCACCGCCGGAGGGGAGGTCCATACTGTGTCTTGGGGCAGGAGACGTCCCTACTCTCTGTGGTGCGCGACCCCAACAGGCCTTTGCGGCTGGGGCAGCGTGAGACGAGGCGTCAGCTTCCGCTTCCGGGCCTCCAGGCGGTTCCAGTGGCCGTGCAGCCTTCGGCTCTCTCTGGTGGTTGCTTCGGCAACAGTTCAACTGAGGCGAGGTAGGGGCAGGCTACTCTCCCAGTCCTGCATGACTAACAGCTTACTCGAGCTCGCAAGGCTCCGTCATACCCTGGGTGATCCTGTCCTCCTCCCGGGACCTCAGCAACGTGCGGCGCTGCGGAGGGGGCGGTTACCTAGGCATCTCTTGGCGGTCCCGCTGTGCTCACTTTGTTAGCGGGCTGCCGCCTTCGCTTTCCTGATTTCCTTGTGCCACAACAGGCGGGCTTATCCTTGAACTCGTGCCCACGGCGATGTAGCAGGCAGCGCCCTTAGTGAGTGGTCGTCCAGGGAGTGCCAGAGAGCCTCCCTACTAATGAACAGCCCTGGTAGGCTTACCCGGGCAGTACAGTCCCACTGATGTCTAGCAGCATGAGCAGTTACAATGGAGTAAGAGCACAGGAACTTCCCCCTTAGTCAAGCACACAGGAGCGTTTTCAGCAAATTAAAGCCTCTCAGGTAATTCCGGCAAAAGTAAAAGCACAATGGAACTTCCAGTAAGGGCA
The DNA here is from genome assembly GCA_963921515.1 of Calotriton arnoldi. Classification (NCBI taxonomy): domain Eukaryota; kingdom Metazoa; phylum Chordata; class Amphibia; order Caudata; family Salamandridae; genus Calotriton; species Calotriton arnoldi. The sequence goes on from CAWUFW010010996.1 coordinate 350,547, forward strand.
CGGAGTTCCAGTAAAGTAAAAAGCACAAGGATGTTATGTTATGTTATGTTAATTATACTTATATAGCGCTCAGCTGCCTCAGTGAAGAGGCGTCCCGGCGCTGGTAGCAGTGTCAGTAGAAAACTAGAGGCTAGACCAAGGGGAACAGGTAGGTTTTGATGGCCTTCCGAAAGGTTAGCAAGCAATCCAGACGGCGAATCTGAAAGGGAGGGTATTCCACAGTTTCGAGGCTAGAAAGCGGAAAGACAGGCCCCCAGCTCTAAGGCGCTTCACCCGAGGGACCGTAGCCAAATATTGCTCAGCAGAGCGTAGCTGGCGGGTGGGTACATAAGGAACCAACAGATTAGACAGAATCTCAGGGGATGAAAGCTTTAGTATTTTGAAAGTCAGGCATAGCGCTTTGAATTCAATCCTTTTGGAAATGGGTAACCAATGTAGACGGCGTATTGCACCCGTCACGGAACAGGTTCTAGGGAGCCTCAACAAGACTCGGGCGGCTGCATTCTGGACTCGCTGAAGACGAGTCACTTCTGCCTTATTAGAGCCTAACATGAGTGAGTTGGAGTAGTCCAGTCTGGACAAAATAGTTGCCTGGACTATCAGTTGGCGGGTGGGTGGATCGAAGAACCCCAACATTGGCCTCAGGCCCCGGAGTAGGCCAAAGCAGGTGCCTGCAACCTTCTTAGTGTGCTCCTGAAATCCAAGAGTGGAGTCGAGCCAGACCCCAAGATTTTTTACTGCCGACTTAGGGGTGGGGGCACTGCCCAAGGTTGCCGGCCACCATTGCATGCTCCAGAGCCCCTTATCTCTCCCCACCAATAACACTTCTGACTTATTAGCGTTAAGTTGAAGGCAGGATGACTTTGATATCCCTGAGTCTTCCAAAACAGGAGGTCAGCACACACAAGCCCAAGGAGATTCTTCACAAGCAGAATACCACAGCAGGGTAAAAAGAGTCAGTCCTTTTCCTCCATCATAGACAGAAGCAGCAACTGCAGGCCAACCCCACACAGCAAACAGCAAAGGGGCAGTACTCCTCCTCACAGCTCTACAGCTCTTCTTCTTGGCAGGGTCCTCTTGTTCCTTGAATCAATCTAAAGTCCTGGGGTTTTAGGTGTCATACTTATACAGAAAAATGTCATTGTTCTCTTTGTGGCTAGGGTCTCTCAACCCAGTCCAAACCGATTCTGCCCTCACTGGTGCAGCATGACCACAGGGGACGAAGACAGCATTGTGCAAAAGCAGACACAGCCTATTCAGGTGTAAGCAAAACTCCTCCAACCACTCTAAATGCAGACCAGGTCTTTTCAGCCCTGCGATGATTCACCCAGGCAAGGCAGGGCGCACCTCAACCCCCCTCAGTGACTGTCTAGAGTGAATGCACATCTCCGCTCCTGTCACTCCCACACCAGACACTGAATCCACAAACAGCCAGAGGCACACAGAATAGTGAAGTAAGAAAATGCCCACTTTCTAAAAGTAGAAAAAACAAACTAGAGCGTAATGTTCTAGACAGGACGTGCACTACCCAGAAACACTCCTATGTGAGTGTGTGTAAACAATACATCAAAATCTTTTCAAAAAACATTTTAACATGAAAGAACTACGTATTCATAAATTCACAATGTCCCCAAACCATGAATCTTCAAAGCATGTAAACTTAAATCTTCAGTCAAAACAGTCTTGCCGGTTTACTTCTTTTTGTCCACGCATAAACTGTGAATCCAAATCAAAAATACGGATTTTCAAAGGTCCGTTTATTCAAAACATAACAGTGAAATGCAGTTCACTCCACAATCCCAATGCATTTCGGGTGTAATCAACACCCTTCTTCAGGGGGTATCTATAAATGAATATGTAAAAAAAATTTTTTAACATGTATCAAAATAAGCTTGTCATGTTGAGTATATGCATGAATGACATTTAAATGACTGACCTATACAAACCGGGAGGGAATTAAAACAGTGTATATACGTACATCATTAACTTGGTGATAAAGTACGTGACAACCAAATAGCAGTAATGAAGGTGACTCTGGAAAAACGAAAGTACTCAAAAACCGTGAAACTGCCAAAAAGTACCTACAACCCTGTGCGTGAATTAAAAAAGGTGTGAGTGATTAAGAATATAGAAAGAGGAAAGGAAGAACCCCAATATTGTGGAAACGATGTCTACCTAATTCCAATCCAATGACGATAAGTATCCGAAGCTGAAACAAATGTATCCGAAGCTGAAACAAATCTGTCAAAGAAACTTCCAACCGACCTAAGAAACCGAAGAAACATATACACTAAAAATATAACCAAAAACGATAAGAATAACCAACGTATAAGTTGTGATACTAATGTAAAGAAACTCACCCAACTTTCTTGAGTGCCACACGTAACCGGGCTATGTAATGTAACAAGTGTTCAACGTATCCGATAAAAGTGCATTTTCAAACACAGGATTTAAAAACCACCTTCACCAAAAGGTGTGTTAATAAATTCTGAGTTCAGAGAGTCTAAACTTCATTTTCTATCTTGTCCCTATTGCAAGTTACACATGTAAAATTGTTACAGTGCAACCCCAAAGATACGCCTATGGGACAGATAGCCTTTCAATAGTGAAAAACGAATTACACAGTATTTCACTATCATGGCATGTCACTCACACTAGTACATGTCCTACGTTTCACATACACTGCACCCTGCCCATGGGGGTGCCTTGGGCCTACCTTAGGGTTGCCTTACATGTAAGGAAAGGGAAGGTTTGGGCCTAGCAAGTGGATGCACTTGTCAGGACAACATGGCAGTTTACAACTACACGTACAGACACTACAGTGGTAGGTCTGAGATACATTTACAGGGCTACTCATGTGGGTGGCACAACCAGTGCTGAAAGCCCACTAGTAGCATTTGATATACAGGCCCTGGCACACACTGTGCACTTTACTAGGGACTTACCAGTAAATCAAATATGCCAATCATGAATAATCAATCTTTGTCACAATTTATACAGAGAGCATATGCACTTTAGCACTGGTCAGCAGTGGTAAAGTGCCCAGAATCCTATAGCTAACAAAAACAGGGTCAGAAAAATAGGAGGCAAAAGGCAAAAAGTTTGGGGATAAACCTGTCAAAAGGACCAGTTCTAACATCCAGTTGTGCCTTTAAAGTGGGGAGACTTTAAAGAGAGGGCTTTGAAGTGCACAGAGTCCCTGCCCTTCCTCCCCTGGCTCCAGACTCACTATAGAAGGGTGTGCAGCCATTTGCGTGTGGACAGGACACAGCCTGTTCAGGTGTAAGTGAGGAAGTGCTCAGCTCCGCCCCCCATCAAGCCAGCTAATAGCCCATTAAGTTCTGTCAAGTCACACCTAAGCTTCCATTTTGTGTGGCTGTCTAGTAGGAATGCACAAAGCCCAGCTGTCACCCACCCCAGACATGAATTTAAAGACAGGCAGCAGGCACCAAATGGCTAAAGTAAGAAAATGCTGACTTTCTAAAAATGGCATTTTCAGAATTAAAGTTTTTAAATTTGACTTCACCATAAGATGTGATTTTGAATTGTGATTCCAGAGACACCAAACATGTGGGTATAATCTATTACCGATTGGAAATTACACTTATAAAATGTAATACGGTAATCTCAATGTTATCCTATGGGAGAGATAGGCCTTGCAGTAGTGAAAAACAAATTTAGGAGTTTTTCACTACCAGGACATGTAAAACTTAAAAGTACATGTCCTACTTTTTACATACACTGCACCCTGCCCTTGGGCTGTCCAGGGCTACCTTAGGGGTGACTTATGTGCATTAGAAAGGAATGTTTGGGCCTGACAAAAGAGATAACTTGCCAGGTCAACATGGCAGTTTAAAACTGCATACACCGGCTCTGCAGTGGCAGGCCTGAGATATGTTTAAAAGGCTACTTCAGTGGGTGGCACAATCAGTGCTGCAGGCCCACTAATAGCATTTAATTTACAGGCTCTGGGCACATGTATTACACTTTATTAAGGACTTATAAGTATATTAAATACACCAATTGTGGATAAAACAATGTTAGCCAATGTTACCATGATTTAGGCAGAGAGCACTTGCACTTTAGCATTGGTTAGCAGTACTAAAGTTCCCACTGTCCTAAAGCCAACAAAAACATATTCAGCAAAAAAGGGGAGGAGGAAGGCTAAATGGTTGGGGGTGACCCTGCAGAAAGGACCATTTACAACTGTAGCCCTCTCTCAAACAGTCAATTCAGAATAAGTATTCTACTCTATTGTGCAAAAATTCTTTATTAAGGAAAAGAGCAATCAGATTTTTAATCTAACCTGCTTCCATCTGTCACTGCAGTACAGTAGAGGAAATTTCATTTTCCATTCCTAATTATATTAGCATATTTTAAATATTGCAGCATCTAAATATTGGTTGTATATTTTCGAATCACATTGATTTCCAATCTCTTTTAAGTGTAAGCTGCATCTGGTATCGGATTAACTGAGAGAACGGTGGATCAGAAACAATAATGAAAAGTCACAGTGCTCAAAGTGTGGTTTTGACTTTCCCATGTTGGCTTCTTTTTGTGATACCTCATTTCCCACACATTCAGTTCTTATGCAGTCTTTCTCACTGGCAAAAGGAAGCATATTTACTAAAAAAATGTCCTTCCTTCCTGAGCTCTATCCCTTTTTCAGATTTTTTACCTTCCTTGTCACCATCCTTCTGTCTATTCCCATCTACCCTCTCCCTCCATTTTTCCATCCGTTCTGTGCTTTTTTCCATCATTTAGTTACTCATCCTTCCACCCATCTATCCATCCTTCCTTCCATCCATCTTTCTTTCTGTCTTTTTCATCCATCCTTCCTTATCTCCATCCTTCTTTGTCTTTTCCTGCCTTCCTTTTTCATCCATCCTTCTAGCTCTCTACCCCTCCACCCATTTATCCATATTCTATTTCTTTGTTCCTTCCATGTTACTGTGTTTTCTTTCCATCCACCCTACTCTCCAGTCATCCATCTCTCCATTCACCCATCACCCTTCCTTCCCGCCATCTATCCCTCCATCCCTCTCGATCTAACTGTGCATCATTCCATCTCTCCATCCCCTCTCTATCCATACCTCCATCCAACTCTCCATCCAAACGTCTCTGCATCCATCCATCCTCTCTCCATCCTACTCTACATCTCCCTAACCTCCCTCCTTCGACTGCAAGACGTTGGTTGTATAGTTTCATGGAAACCAGAGTCTTGAATCTAAGTTAAACAGGCCATAAATGAGAACTTAGGTGTTTCATGTTACACAGAATTACCCTGAGGCACTGCTCCCCGCTCGAGCTGCTTAAGTGAGGGTTAATGACACCCCTGAATGGAGATTCTCAATTACTTCACCTAATCATTGTCTGATATAAGAATAAACATAAATGTATATTTCAAAATATTTCAAAGAACCATACTTTTTGAAACATAAAAAAAGACCGCTTCTTTATTAAAATATTTTATTAATTATTTCTGAATTAAATTACAACAGAGGCTTTTAGCAGTTTAGATATAATCTACTTTTCTGAAAGAGCCAACCCTGGGGTTCATGGCTCCCCAGTCGTTGTATCGCTTATACTCCCCAGGTCTCAAGTAGTATTGACGTCCTCTGTAGTTGGGTTCGTCATAGAAAATCCAGTGCCCATCTTGCACATTGCAGGAGTGGATGTCATTGAAGTGGAACCGTTCATTAACATTTGGGCAGTCATCTGTGAAGTCCATCATCTGACCCCCAAAGTTGTCTCTCTCATATAGCCTGATTTTGAATGAACCCCGATACTGTGGAAAGAAATAGAACAAGAAAATACCTTTTACATTTATTGCTGGACTTTGGAAACTGACATGATATTAATTTCATCAGCCTATTTCTTCTGGTGTCCTATTTTAATGTCTCTGTTATCGTCATCCTCATTCCCTCCCAATTGCCCTACTGTATGTTCTCGTCTAAACTCCTTTGAAGGTCACATGTGGCGTCTGTCAAGCCCCTACCTCTACCATTGGGGGCATTGGTACACAGAAATGGATGACAAACATATTCACTGAAGACTTAAATTTGAAACCACATACTGAAAATAAATGAGTTTTAATAACTGGTGTGGAAAAGACGAAAACAGTTCTGAAGCAAGGAGAGTATGTCCTTATCTTCCATATTTCATGGACACATTCTGATAAGCGAATGTACCTGGTTGTAATGTGCTCCTCGCTTAATCTACAGAGAACCCTGATGAGTTTAGGTATCAGTCACTGAGTTTAGGTATCAGTCGCTCCTCCACACGATTGACAAGGTGATGTTGAGGGACCTGGATCTATCGCAAGCACTATATATGGAATTGAATTCAAGCATGCAATAAGAAATGACACAAGACTATATGTCTAGATAAGAATGTTATTAGAGAGGCAAATAATGCGGAACGTGATTAATGGCACCATATTATCTGCTAGCCCACATTGGCCAGATGCACTTAGGGGGAGTATGGAATGGACTCATGACTCAGAAACATGTCACGGATACTTTGAATAAAATTGTGAAAAGCCATCAAATTCAGTTGTTTATCAACAAGTTAAATAACATACTACATGTATATGAATTATTCACTAATAGTTTTGGTTGATGAAAAACATAATAACTATAAGGACAAGGAGAAGCACACTAACAAAGGTCGTGCGTGGTCTGAGGTTGGTCATCTGTGGGGGAATAGGACAGGTGGGTGCAGCGTCTAGTCTCAGGCTAGGTTTTGCAACTCCATGGTTGGGGCATGGGGGTTTTGTCGCAGGTCCTGGCTGTAGACTGGCCCTGTGTGCAACCTAGCACTGTAAACAGCTGAAGGGAGTTGGGTGCCTACAGAGGGGTTGGGTGCAGGGCCTAAAAAGCTGTGCACTGGCAGTGAGTTGGCCACTGATTGAGGAATTGGGCACAGGGCCTGGAGGGGGGTCCGGGCACCTGCAGAGGGGTTGGGGGCAAGACCTAGCAGTGTGCAGCAGGGAGTTGCCCGTTCTCTGGGGATCTGGTGCATTCCAGGCCCTGCTGCTAACCCCCACTGTATACAGCCTTTGGCTGTGCATGATTGGGGTTGGCCATCTGCAGGAGGTTGGGTGCAGGGCGTGGTAGTTACTTCTATTCATCTGCAACTCCACAAGCGTGGAAGGGGATATCCATTTACATTTTGTATGTTTCACACAAAACAAGACCACTTATATTTTGGTTCATTCCAATGCATAAAAACATAATTTTTTTTATTGTTATGCAAGCTTCAGCAGAAGAATACAAAGATTTTCATCTGAGATTTGATGCTTTAAGTAACTTATCATTATCAATCACAAATGTGCAGAAAGAAATTACTACATATTCTGGTATTTTAGATGATGTAATTGTGTGCACTATGTGAACTACATATCAAATGGATGCCCTCTTTACTACAGAGTACTTTAAGATAACTGTGCTTGGTTCACCTGTGCGGCAGGTAGAATCCCAAATGGATTGATCAGGTACACAATTTTGCAAGATAGGGTATCACATGAATTGCACCTTTGTAACAAGCCCTTGACACATATTCTCTCAATGTGCACTGGAGTGTGCTTGTGCCCTTGGAAAATATATTTGCCTCTTGATTATTCTCTGTTCAGAAATTCTCATTTAGTTTCATTTAGAAATTTGGTGTGGTTTTTGTGTATAGCACTCACTAGGGAAATTTGGGCAAAGAAGGTCTATGAGACCACTTTAATCCTGATAAAGGAACAAGTACAAAAGGGTTTTGCTATGTGTTTTGTGCTGGGCAGTTAATAAAGTAGCGCCCTACCTTTCAAGATAAAATGTATATGATCACAGCTCAGTGTTTCCGCTCAAAATAGAATCTACCTATGGCATTTGTGCAGAAATTACTGCATAAGAAAATCCTTTTCTTGATATTGATGGGACACACAATCATGAAATAGTAACTCATATAATGGCATAAAATCTAAACTTACTTCTGGGATCATTCGGGTAGACCTGATGGAGTCATTGTAGCCATTCCACCGCTGGTAATCGGGGTACTCGCCCTTTCTTAAGTGGTATTGATGGCCCTTGTAGTTGGGGTGCTCATAGAGCATCCAGCACCCGTTTTGTACTCTGATGGAGTTACAGCTGCTGAAATAGGAGTGCAGGTCAGCACAGTCAGAGCTGCACTCATAGCAGCGTCCATCAAAGTTACGGTCCTCGTAGAAGATGATCTGCAGGAGAAATTGATAGTAGGATTTGGAACCTTAGTTGCATCCCAGATCGCTCTCTTCATCAGGCAAGAGTGATGCTCACAGTCAGAAAATTTGGAATGTTATTTGCTGGTTCTGATCCAAGTTTTCAGCAAGAAGTTAAGTTCATATTGCAAATGTCTGCCTTACTAGTTTTGAAATGATATATTACTTAGAGCTCCATAAATTAAGAGGGGATAGACCCCGCTTATACATTGCAACTACGTCAAAGTGACCGAGCACCACCACAGTCCTCATAAGTGTGTCTGTAGAATGCTTACACAGGGATCAGAGTTCTGAGTTGTGTGATAATTATACAGGACTCCTGTTTTCCTCTGACAAATTTCAGCAGGTCTAACCTGATGAAATATACTGTGTGAAAAGGCTGAGAGAAAAGGCAAACAAGAGTTGTTTGGTGCTTTAAATTCCGATTTTGTGAGTGAAAACTTGGATTGGGAGGTATTACACCCAGTAAGTGCCTCACCCAGGGAAATAGGATAAATGGGGTGTGGTAAATCCCTTAACTTTATAAAGCCCACTTGTAAGCAGGGACAGAACGTGTTTTCCTGGGCACTACTGCTGGTGTGTAAATGCCCTCTGCAGTAATAACAAGTAGCTGCTGTGATTCTGCTGTAAATTTCCTTAAACCATATCTCCTTGTCGTGCATTGATTTTATCATTAGCAGAAGCTAATATGGACAAGTAGTAAAAGAAAACACTAGACCCATCTATGTACCTCACCAACCCAGTAGATCAAAACTCTTGCCCAATGCGACCTGGAATTCAATAAACTATAAAGATTGTCCAGCAGTCCATCACACCGGCTGCGAATTGACTCTACTACAGAACCAAAGCCCGTGACACCTTCTGAGCACTTTGCCTGACACAAGCATGAGTCCAGGGTGAAGCAACAAACTTCCCCAGTCATCCCTGTACGCGTTTACGTTGTATCCTGAAAGATCCGGCTCACAAGCAGTTAAAAGCCCCAGTTTTGCACCTGCTTCTTGTGAACAGCAACAATGACTACCTCCTATTTAGAAAGACACTCCAGAAAAGCCCTTTCGGAACATTAGCATTTCACCACTGTTTCAAGCCCGAAAGCACCTTTTGATGTTTGCCTTTTCCCCTCATCTATCCATTTGTGTTCTTGTTCTTACATTCTTTCATTTATTATCTGTTTCATCTGTGCGTTCATTCACTCAATCATTTTGACGTTTGCATTCATTAATTCACAATGTTTTCGTATTTAGGTATTTCATCATTATTCTTTTTTTCTCCCACTATGTTTGTACTTTTCCGTTAATTTTTTTTAACCCAAAATCTGAACATAATAAAAGACTGTATTTACAGGTGGACAATCAGAAAAATATGTACCAATCATTTTACACCATATTTCAAATAAATAAATTCTACTTTATGGCAGCCTTTTCGGACATTATGAATTTAACAACGGTGCTAATTTCTATCTGTGCATTTTAAAGTATATCCTTTTTGGTGGATTGGGGGACAATATGTTTACTGCATATTTCAATTTGCCGTTGTTGGGCTCAAAACCAAATAACGTTTTAATAATTTTTGGTAAATTAAATTGAATTTCCATGGTCACAGATTTGCTCCAGGTGCGGTGCTATTTTTAATACATAAACTCCCTTTTAATGCTTACTTTTTATTAGCCACAATATGTAGCAAGCTAAAGGCAACTTGGCACATGTACTTTATAATCACGTTTCCCCTTATACTTAATTCCTCTTACCTGCACACACACAAACATCCTCTGTCTTACCTTTCCCATGTTGGCTGGTGGAAGTGGTACCTCTCTACCCATAGAAGAAGCCTTTATATACACACACACTAACACTAGGAATGCAAGCTCAACAGGGTTTGCATTTCTGCCCACTACGGAGAATGCAGGCCCCTCCTATTCATCCTGCATTGTGATGTTCTTACTTTGTATCTATTGGTTTTGTTTGTGTTTATAATGAGGGTGGGAGATGATGGTTCAATGACATTGTCAGACGAAACCTGCTCTCCAGAACAGGGGCCTGACAGGAGTGCTATTGTGCATTATTTGCTGACAACATTTGTGTCAGCTTTGGACTTAGCCATTAATGCACGGGTAGCAGGTTACACAGCGGTGGTGCTTTCGTCAAAGCAAACCATTAATACATCTTTGCAACACAGTCGTTTCTTCTTCCTCATACGCGGGTTTTGAGTTGCCTTGTACCAGAAGAGAGTGCAGCCGTGTCCTAGCCGCTTTTGGAAGCATGTGGTTGGATTTACACTTAGTAAAAGTGAAATTATATCAGTAGAATTTCATTACTCCTCTTATCCATGTGTAGATTGTTCGTCTTTAGCTTAAAAACGAGCTACAAATGCGCAGTCCTGTTTCATTCGCAGGACAACTTGTCTAGGCAGCAAATCCGTGCATGTTTGTGTCCAGCATCAAAGCAAAAGAACATGGCGCCTCAGTACATGATATCTCTTTACGGTGCCACTTACAAATCATTGAGAACAGCCTATTTTAGTTCACGATGATGTTTATTCATAATACTATAGTTTATGTCTTTGCTGGAAAGTGCTATAAACCTAGTTGCATTTAATTAACACTACCACACTTTGACCAGAATTTGAGAGCATATTATAATCAGTAAATTACAGGATATTTTTACTAGTACATAAACTATACTTTACTCAATTGCATTTATTAATGTATGTAATTATAATCTGAAGTGCAAACGCTGATAATAGTTTAAGCAGCAGTTACTGACCCCATCCACTTTCGCTCAATGATAATCGATCAAAGATAGACATTTAGGCGGGTTCTTGAATGTAGATGAATCAAATTAAATTCTTGATGGGATCAAACGGCGCACAGAGCAATCCAGAACCTTCTGGTTGGGGCGAGTACTGCTGAAGGATACCGGATGTGCAAGAAAGCTTCTTTGAATAGGTTTCTTGCCAAATTAGATAGATTCCTATGATATTCCTATCATATGATATGGGACTGAGATCTCCAGAGCTGAGGTCCTGCAGCAGATTAATTTTACACTATGAGACACTCAGGGGCATATTCACAAGGAATTGGTGAAGTGAGGCGTTAGCCGTCATGGCTTAACGCCTCACTTCGCCATTTCAGAAACGCAAGGCTGCACCATATTCACAAGGATATTGTGCAGCCTTGCGTTTCCCCCTGTGCTGGCGCAAAGTGTAACAGCTTAGCGCCAACGCAGACACCCTTGCACCATGGTGCAAGGGTGTTTGGAGCAAGGGTGTCTGCGTGCAAGGGAAGATTGTGTATGTACAGGAAGGTCCCTCTTCCTGCACATAAACAATCTTGAAATGCCGTTTTGTGACTTCTATGTGTGCAGCTTAATGCAGCACACACAGAAGTTGCAAAACGGCATTTTCAAAAAATTATTGTTTATGTGCAGGAAGGGGGACCTTCCTGTACATACACAATCATTTGCCTTTTGCTGTTTTCATGTGTGCTGCACAACGCAGCATACATGAAAACAGCAAAAACGAGGAGAAATTAAACATTTCTCCTCGCTTTGCGAGGTTAAGACCAGGTTTTCCCTGGTCTTAATTCTGGCGCTGGCTCCTATTTACGCTGCTCTTGTGAATAGGAGGCAGCGTCAGAAGCAATGGGTGTTGCGGTGGAACGCCCACAGCAACACCCATTGCCCTCCACTTTCACGCTAAGTATAGCGTGAAAGAGGGCCTTATTCACAAGGCAGCGTTAAGCCACGTTAAGTGGCTTAACGCTGCCTTGTGAATAAGGTGAAGCCCCTATCGCCACAGGAACGTCGAAAAAAGTGACGTTCCTGTGGCCATAGGGGCTTGTAAATATGCCCCTCAGTTTCCACTGGCCAGCATGAGGCCATCCTCCTCAGTGGATCCAAGGCTGCGATTCGGTCTATGTCTTGAAGTAGCACAGATATTTTGGGTAAGCCTCCCCTGGGCTTTAAAAAGGTGTAGAGAATTTTGAACCTTATTTTTTTACTTTATTCTGTGTATGGAATGGAAGCCAAAGCAGTTTTTTTAGGGCTGGTGTGATGTGAGATGGTTTCCCTACATTGAGACATGGTCTGACTGGTTGGTTTTGCAGTCTGTGCAGATTCGAAATCATTTATCAGTGCTACATCATATACCTCACTTCCATTCAGAGAGGAAGATGAAAATTGATCTTTTGGTTACTAATGAAGTGATCCGAATCAAATCATTGTCACTTTGTATTTTGTCACTATCCTTCCTTTATTCCAATTCTGTAATTGTGTTCTGACTTCCGTACTCCTCCTTCATTTATACGACTATATTTTTACTTTCCTTTTTTTCTACTCTCTCTCTCTTTTCTTTAGTGGCTATAATTGAGTGATATATCGATTTGAATTATGTTGGTATTTGTCTTTCTATTTTTTACATGATATCTATGTTGTATCTTTTCTTATGTTTCTTTATTTCTGTATTGCGTTATGGCTAAATAAAATATATATATATATATTTTTTTTTTTAAATCATACTTTTAACTGTTTTGGCAGGATTCAGTGTGACATGACATCAGTTCCTCTAGCCAGAGGGAGGGCATGCTGCCATTGTAGAATCTCTCACTCTGAAGATTTAGGGTCTGATTTAGATCTTGGCGGACTGGTTACTCCATCGCAACAGTGACAGATATTCGGTTGCCGAAAAATAAATCCCATAGGAGATCATGGAATTTATATTTCGGCGGACGGGATATCGGTCACTGTTGTGACAGAGTAACCCATCCACCAAGATCTAAATCAGTCCCTTAGTTTTTTATCAATTCAGGAAGCAATAGGTTTCTTGTGTCCACTGATCTACATGTTTTAGTTAGGTAAATGGCAGCTTCAAAGATGTCAGATTACGGTAAGCACTACAGTACCAAAATGCAACTCATAATCAATGCCACATAGTGAAAGGTTGGGTTTACCTATTCCATCTGTTATCTATGCCAAACTGTGATTAAAAATTAGGACCAGTCAAGAGTGGATCCAAAGAACTACTGCAGCAGGCTTAGGGTTGGTTTTGACAGCAACACTTCACTGCACTGTGCAAAGGATTTCAGTGTGATGTTTCTGTTCTTTTCCCATGCTGTGCAGCAGGTTTGGTTAGGTAATGCTGCAATTACTTACCGATAGTAGCATTACTCTGAGTCCTTCTCTCGCTGTGATGAATCACATAGTGAGGCCCCTATGCCTCCATTCACAACCTTTCCCAATGCATAAACACCAAGCTCATACACCACACAGTTGGACTGGTCGATAGGGCAGGAGAGAGTACCTGATTCATCACAGCAAGAAAAGGACTCAGAGTAATGCTATTATCGGTAAGCAATCGCAACATTACCTCCTCATTCCTCTCGCTGTGACGAATCACATAGTGAAATGTATCAAAGACACAAAAAGGACCAGCTGGGACTGCTGCACAGAAAATGCAAACACATGTTTAATCCACAGAAAAAAAACAGTTCACAACACAGATATTATTTAATTTATCTGTAAGTCCCTAGTAGAGTGCACTACCTGTGCCCAGGGCCTGTAAATTAAATGCTACTAGTGGGCCTGCGTCCAGGGGGACTGTTGCATAAGCTATTCACATGAACCTTAGACCATGAATTCATAAGGTTCACTGGCTTTATTAAGCTTAATTCATATTATTTGAATACACAACACAAGTAAACTTCTTTATAAATGTCTTGAGAAAGAAATCACATGTGTAACAAAACAACAGTATCAGACATTGAACACTATGTCATACACAAAACTCAAAATGACATGAAACATAACAAATTGGTAAGGAAGACCTACTACACAAATCATTACATAAACACAACATGTACACATATGTATCAGCTAAACCAGTCCTAGATTACCATTATACACTAGGAGGACAATATCTTGTCGCAAGCTAAGCCTGCCGTCCTGCCTGTGAAAGTGAGCCGGGGGTTAAAATTCTATGGGTGTTGCCTAAAAGTAGGAAACTACATTTGTCCAATTCCTTGCGGCACAACCCCTGGATAATCCCCTTCGCTTGGTAGTCAGTGAGCCGGGGGTTAAAATTCTATGGGTGTTGCCTAAAAGTAGGAAACTACATTTGTCCAATTCCTTGCGGCACAACCCCTGGATAATTCCCTTCGCTTGGTAGTCAACAACGTGTTTCAAACCCAGATCGTTTGAGGGTTCTCCTCAGGACTCGGACATGGTCTTTGGTTCTTTACAGACGGCGTGAAACACGTCCGTTATCTGTGAAGAGATGGTGCACAATCCTCCGTATGTGATGTGCTGTCGAAAGCTCGTGAGGGCAGAATCTGTTTGAATGACTGCCAACCCTCCGTTACTTTAAATTCTTAGCAGGCTCACACTCCAATGAAAATCGTCAGTGCAGCTCCGTCATGCACGACGAGATCAGCCAATGTATTATCCCTGGATGTCAATTGGCAGCCTGCCGTACGTCTCAATTCCATACACTGTATCGCCACACAGCGAAAAGCGGGTGGCTGATCTCGTCGTGCATGATGGAGCTGCACTGACGATTTTCATTGTCATGTTCTATATCATTGGAATGGTAATGGTAAATCCTCTTTACTGGTAAAGTTGGATTTAACATTACTGGTTTAGAAATGCCACCTTTAGAAAGTTCAAAACACAAAATGGCAGCCTGGCTCCGTTCTGTCTTCCACTCCTATTACTAATGGAGTAACAAACAGACTACTCTCTTGTCTGTTCGAATGGAATTTTTATTAAACCATTCCTTTTTTTAATAGTCTTTAAATTATTCAAAAAGGTTTATAAATGACTGAGAATAAAAGAAACACTTATTTCTCATATTGACATACAAAACACAACATATATATCAAACAATTCACAAAGGACTACAATCATAAACATCAATAGACATACAGACCATAACAAATTACTTTCAACAAATTACAATGGACAAAGGATCATCAAATTGCTATGTACATTAATTCAATGCCAGAACATTTACCATTTGCATCATAAACATGAAAACAGAACTAATAATCATGTAATTATCCAATTTTATGGACCAAACCTATTTTGTCAACGGGGATATTTTGAGAGTGTCTGGATAATGTATTAATCAAGGACAAATTCCCTCAAACACTCCAACAATCAAACTTCAAATTTATACAAATTCCTCAGTATCTCGAAATGCCAACGCGTTTCAAGACCCAGGCTACTGGTACTGGGGCTCTCATCAGGGCTTCATATAAATGGTCAGGATATTCTAAAAAACAAATGAATAAATGATGCAACAAGAGCATCAACCCCAAAAATCCCTTCTCTCACATGTAATGCTAACTGTGCTTGTTGTATACCTGATTTCAAACATAGAGCAGCCGCTCTAGACTTTATTTTCAGGATTTTGACTGTCTGCAAACGATATCGAATTTCAATTGCTTAAGAGCGCCACGCCTCCTGTGCCCGTGTGTGATTCTGTAAGATATTCCAAAAACAACCAAGGAATAATTATATCTGCCCTATTTTTAAACATTCAACAAAGCGGCAAAACCGGTTAAAAATGTACCTTCCGCCTTCACTACTGATTCTGATGGAGACGTTTTCCACTGTAGAATTGTGGATCTAAATGAAACACGAAAACGTGTTACATTAAGAACATGTTGCACAGAATACTATAATGGACATTCTAAAGCTAAATACAAAACGGACTTACTTCCTACGAGTATTTCCACTCCAGACTCGTTGGCCGGTATTCACTGCTCTTGTACTAAATGCGGGCGTGTTCGCCTTTGCAGTAATTATTTCTAAATGGAAACGCGAACGGGTTAGTGAATGGTCACACGCTAACAATGTTGGAATTTTATGAAAAAGGGCACAGGGCGCACTTACTTGTATCGGCTCTACGGAATTCCTAGTTCTCTGACTCGTGCAAACTGATGTGTCACTGTCAGCCACGGCATATCCCGTTGGAGCACTTCCTGTCTTTAAACCTAATGTTCATGGGTAATGGTTTCTCAACCAATCAAGGTGTTTCAACAGCCCCATTATTGCACAAATCAGGGAGGTGCATTGTGGGACATATAGTTTCCACCATTAAACTCTTGACAATTCTGTCATACCCTTCACACCAGTGGAAGCGCTATTGAATTTTAAAATAAGATAAGCTTCCCTTTGCAACAACGCAGCATCAATATCAAACAGACGTTTAGATGTGTCTAGGCCAGACAATACTGTCCATTTAAAATCTTTTTCACAATGAGACTTATCAATAAAGTGTTGCACCATTGGCGCAGTGATCACCCTCTTTTTGATCCTTGAAAGATGTTGTGTAATGCTTTGGTTTATCTGTTGGTTTGTTTTACCAATATATAACAACGCGCAAGGACAAAGGATCGCATACACGATATTCTGAGATTTGCAATTGGTAAACTCTGAGTGGCGCCATTTGATGACATTATGGGAGAATTCTACACCTTCGACTGTGGAATCGCAAGCAGCACACGTGCCGCATTTGTGGTGGCCCTCCACCGGTTTTAGTTGCCATTGTGTTCTCAAGTTTTGTTTGTTTTGAGCAGGAAAAATGTCTGCTCTTACGAGTTGCTGGCCGATACTCCTATTTTTCCTCATGGCAAAAAGCGGTTTTGGAAATGCACATTCGAATTTTTCCAATAAATTCCAATTTTTTAATACAATTTGCCTAAATCTATTCGTGTCGGGGCCAAATGTAGTAGCGCACATCAATCGTTCCAAAGGTGGTTTCTCCTTCTTTCGTAATAGATCTTCGCGAGGCGTATACCACGCTCTCTTTATTGAATGCTTCAAGAGTTTCTTGGGATAACCACGAAGGATCATCTGTTCTTTAAAAATTGCCGCATGTCGCTCATAATCTGTTTTAGATGAACAATTGCGTCGTATTCGCAACAATTGACCATACGGTAGGTTTTCTTTCAAACTCCTAGGATGAGCACTCGAGTGATGAAGGATGGTGTTTTTGTCAGTGGCCTTCCTATGTAGTGTAGTCGTCAATTTTTTTGCG
This sequence comes from Calotriton arnoldi, assembly GCA_963921515.1. NCBI lineage: Eukaryota > Metazoa > Chordata > Amphibia > Caudata > Salamandridae > Calotriton > Calotriton arnoldi. The sequence continues at coordinate 367,822 of CAWUFW010010996.1, forward strand.
TTGGGCACTACTTCTACATCCAGAAATGTCAAACTTGTTTTACTCATGGTCAAACTGAATTTAATGTCTTCATGGCGATTGTTGAGCCAACCATAAAAGCTTTCTAACTCATCTTTAGATCCATTCCACAGGCACCAGATGTCATCTATATAACGTAGCCATTGCGCTATTTTCTCTTAGAACGGATTATTATTGAAAATAAATCTGTCCTCGTATTTGGCCATAAAGAGGACCGCCTTTTCAGGAGCGAAAGGGCAGCCCATGGCTGACCCCTTTATCTGGACAAAAAAAGACTCCTCAAACTTGAAGTAATTTTTCTTTAAGGCAACCTCCGCAAGTTGAAGAATGAATTGTGTAGGTACCCTATGTGGACGCGGTCTTTCTTCTAAGTATGCCTCAATAACCTGGAGTCCTTCATCTTGGGGTATCTGCGTATACAATGAAGTGACGTCGAACAACACCATCCATTGTGTAAGTTCATCAAACTCATGGCCTTCAATCTTGTTAATAAAATCAGCTGTGTCCTGCACATAGGATGGCACCTCGATCAAGAAAGGCTTAAGGAAAAAATCCACGTATTTAGAAATAGGCTCAAGCAGGGAATCACTGCCTGAGACTATTGGTCTTCCGGGGGGATTATCTAACCTCTTATGTATTTTAGGTAAAAAGTATATTGCGGGGGTTCTTGGGATTTTTTTTTGACAAATAATCAAACTCTTTGGGTCCCAAGAACCCACCGTCAAATCCCGCCTTTAGTATTCCCAGAATAACTTCTTGAGTGGACCTAGTCGGATCCTCTTTGACCTTCCGGTACCATTCCTGATGCACTTGCTGCCTACCTTCAGACACATACATTTCCCTGGACCAAATGACCACGGCCCCGCCTTTATCGGCTTGTTTTATAACTACCGATGTGTCTTGTTTCAAATTCTCAATTGCCATTTGCTGCTGTCTAGTGATATTACGTTTGATGAAAACTTTCTTTGTCTCCAACTGGCTAATACCCGATAACACAGCCTGTTCATAAGCCAAAATTTCTTTTGGTACTGTCTGTGGAAATGGAACAAATTTTGATTTGTTCAAGAGACCAGAGACCTCGTTCGTATTAGTGTATTCCTTACCATGAAAGAATGCCTTTAGGCGAATCTTGCGGAAAAATTCCATTGCCTCCAATTTCAATTTAGTGTAATCCGTGAATCTATTTGGGACGAATTTTAGGCCCAATTCCAATACTGATACATCCTCTTTTGTTAGTTGTCTCTGGGATAGATTGATAATGCTAGTGGGCTTCACGACTTGAAAAAATTGTGTTCGGGTCCTCATCTCCCATGGCTGGGGTTTGAATCTTCCTCTCTGCTTTGGTTCGCCTTTGTCTAAAAAAGCAACCTGCTTACGTGAGGTACCCGCCCTTGAATCTGAATCGCTAGAAGTTTCTGAAGATGACGTTTCAGAAAAAGTAAGGAAACGGTTCCTTGAACGTCCCTGAAAATTTGACAAAGCTCTACGAGATTCAACAGATGTATAAAATGCGTCTTTAAGAAAAGGATATACTTGATCTATATTGAATGACTTTGAGTCTCTCTCAAATTTAGCTGTTTTAAAGCTGATTGTGTTGTCTTTAAAAGAAAGTATCTCCTTCTCTATTTTTTCTAATACATTTTTGGCTTCCAACACAGAATGATTATCCTTAATTGATTGTGTTAATTTTTCAAGCTCATCCGCTTCTTTCAAACACAACCTTTGGGCAGTTTCAATGGTATGGACCATTAAATCACGACTACACTTGGTGATTATGTAGCTAAACCCTTTTCTATACTCCGGATCGTCGGTAAATATAACTGGTATATTCTTAACTTGGAGGCCCCAAGGAATAGTGCCAGCTTGCAAGTGCTCCAACAAGAAGTGACCGTGAAGCTCAGTCCGGATATGCTTTTTATGCAACCGAGTCAATTTTTCAGCCTCATTATGTTGTAGAGCTGATGTGCTTAGCGTAGCTGAAGAGAAAGGAGAGGGGGTTGAGATTAGATTTTGGATAGGTGCCTCCGAAAAAGAAAGAGTTTCCTTCTCAGACATAATCTTACAGGAAAGCCTGTCTAGATTCAAGCAATTTTCTGAATATTGGATGGGCACTAGGCCCTGGTGTCCAAACCCTCGCGGGTAAAAACCCGCTCTAAATTGCAAAAAACTATAGGGGTTAAGCCCAAAGGACCGATTCAGATTCAAGGGCGGGTACCTCACGTAAGCAGGTTGCTTTTTTAGACAAAGGCAAACCAAAGCAGAGAGGAAGATTCAAACCCTAGCCATGGGAGATGAGGACCCTGTTGGACTTGGCCCTTTTTGCAGGGTCATCCCTGAACTTTTTGCCTTCCTCCTGTCTTTTCTCTGACCTGTTTTTGTTGGTTTTATGACTCTGGGCACTTTACCACTGCTGATCAGTGCTAAAGTGCATATGCTCTCCCTATGTAAATTGATATATTGATTAGTGACTCCATGATTGGATCATTTGATTTACTTGTCAGACCCTAGTATAGTGCACCAGGTGTGCCCAGGGCCTGTAAATCAAATGCTGCTTGTGGGTTTGCAGCACTGGTTGTGCCACCCACAGAAGCAGCTTGTAAAGTGTGCCTCAGGCCTGCCATTGCAGAGCTTGTGTGCAGTCTGTGACTGCCATATCGACTTGGCAAGTGCACCCACTTGCCAGTCCCCAAACCTTCCCTTATCTTCATATCAGACACCCCTAAGGTAGGCCCAAGGGCAGGGTGCATTGTAAGTATAAGGTAGGACATGACCTGGTGTGTGTGGTATGTCCTAATAGTGAATTACAGCCATTTTCGTTTTTCACTATTGCAAGGCTATCTGCTCCCCATAGGCCAGAATGGGCAGTTTGATTATTACATCTTATAATCCTAACTGACCCAGGGAACATGGTAGAAAAACGAATTTAGTATGCCTAAACTCAAAATGATAAAATACATCTTTTAGTAAAGTTGGTTTTAACATTCTGTGTTTGAAAATACCACTTTTAGAAAGTAGGTATTTTCTTGCCTAAGCCATCCAGCCTGCCTCTGCTAGGTTGTGTATTGTGTGTCTGGTTTTGTGAGTGACAGGGGATGGGGGATTCCAGGAGACAGGGTGAGTCAGCACAGGGCTGAATAGAGAGATATGCATGCAGATGGGTGGGAGGAGTTGCACCTGGGACCTGAATAGGGCTGTACCTTCCCTCCACAATGCTGGCTCCACCTCCTGTGGTGCGTCTGATGTCCCTGGCCTACACTGTGAAAGGAAAGAAGGAGTCTTGACAACAAAGTGCTCCAGGACTGACAAGAACTGGTTTGGACTAGGTACAGGCCCCTCTGCCTTCAGAGGACAAAGGATTTAGGGGTATAAATATTGGGGCCCTGACCCCAGAACTTTAGATCACTTCTGGAACAACAAGACTAACCTCTGCCAAGGAGAAGAACCAAAGGAAGCTGTAGGAGTTGGACTGCCCCCCTGCCAGTGTGCTGTGTTGCTGGGTTGGCCTACAGTGGTGTCTTCAGTGCCGAGGAGAAGGGAACTTTGTGTGTACTTTCATCATCTTGCAGAATATTACTCCAAGGGCTTGATTTGAGCTTGCCTCCTGACCGAAGTCTAAGGGATAACAGACTTCACCCCCTTCTGTTTGCCTGCATCTGGAACTTGCTGTTCTGGTGCTACAGAAGGAATCTGCAACACCGACGCTGGAGAGCGACGCCGTCTCCTGCATCGAAGCCGTGAGCGCTGCTCCGACTTGCAACGAGAACCCGACGCCGACCGCCGTGCCACATCGACGCCAGCGAGCTACATCATAAGCCTGCCATAGCCGTGAGCGCTGCTCCGACTTACGACGCCGGCCCGACGCCTGCTGCTGTGCCGCATCGACTCCGAAGCCGACATCATCGCGGAGCCGATCGTCGACGTGGGTGGTCAAGAATCCATCGACATCGTGACATCGTACGGAACCGTGGCATCGGCGCCATCGTGACGTCACCTCCTCTCCGGTCAGGAACCGATGCCTCCCCTGCCTGCGCAAGCATCCAGGTCCCGACGCATCATCTCCTCCGAAGCAAGGAACCGACGCCGCAACGCGCCAACGACGCTGCACCTCCCCGACTCCGTGAGCTGTCTTTGTTTTCGCTTTTCCAAGGTACTGTTCTTTGTGGGTCTGTTTTGACTCCGGGCCCGACGCCGCGCACCTCGCGGTCGGCGCCGTACTTTGGGATTTCTTTGACCTCGACGTCGTGATAACTCCAGTTGGGGTTATTTGTTGCTTAAGACTACTTTTAAGTGAAGAACCTATTTTTAAACCATTTCTACCATCTTGAAGTATTATTGATTACAGTATTGTGGATTTTTGTCGTTTGTGGGCTTGTGATAAATCTATATAAAGTATACTTATTTTTATAAAACCTGTGTGGTGTCCATCTGTAGTGTTTTCACTATATTACTGTATGTGTTCACAAATGCTTAACACACTGCCTCTGAGATAAGCCTGTCTGCTCGTGCCAAGCTACCAAGGTGGTGAGCAGGGGTTATTTTAGTAGTGTATCCCCCTTACCCTGACTAGAAGCAAGTGTCCCTATTTGGTCAAAGGTGTATACCATTGCCAACTAGAGACCCCCAGTTCTAACAGACCCGAAGACAATTTTACAAGTCGTGAAGCCCACTAGCATTATCAATCTATCCCAGAGACAACTAACAAAAGAGGAAGTATCAGTATTGGAATTGGGCCTAAAATTCGTCCCAAATAGATTCACGGATTACACTAAATTGAAATTAGAGGCAATGGAATTTTGCCGCAAGATTCGCCTAAAGGCATTCTTTCATGGTAAGGAATACACTAATACAAACGAGGTCTCTGGTCTCTCGAACAAATCAAAATTTGTTCCATTTCCGCAGACAGTACCAAAAGAAATTTTGGCTTATGAACAGGCTGTGTTATCGGATATTAGCCAGTTGGAGACAAAGAAAGTTTTCATCAAACGTAATATCACTAGACAGCAGCAAATGGCAATTGAGAATTTGAAACAAGACACATCGGTAGTTATAAAACAAGCCGATAAAGGTGGGGCCGTGGTCCTTTGGTCCAGGGAAATGTATGTGTCTGAAGGTAGGCAGCAAGTGCACAATCAGGAATGGTACCGGAAGGTTAAAGAGGATCCGACTAGGTCCACTCAAGAAGTTATTCTGGGAATACTAAAGGCGGGGTTTGACGGTGGGTTCTTGGGACCCAAAGAGTTTGATTATTTGTCAAAAAAATTCCCAAGAACCCCCGCAATATACTTTTTACCTAAAATACATAAGAGGTTAGATAATCCCCCCGTAAAACCAATAGTCTCAGGCAGTGATTCCCTGCTTGAGCCTATTTCCAAATACGTGGATTTTTTCCTTAAGCCTTTCTTGATCGAGGTGCCATCCTATGTGCAGGACACCGCTGATTTTATTAACAAGATTGAAGGCCATGAGTTTGATGAACTTACACAATGGATGGTGTTGTTCGACGTCACTTCATTGTAAACGCAGATACCCCAAGATGAAGTTCCAGGTTATAGAGGCATACTTAGAAGAAAGACCGCGTCCACATAGGGTACCTACACAATTCATTCTTCAACTTGCAGAGGTTGCTTTAAAGAAAAATGTCTTCAAGTTTGAGGATTCTTTTTTGGTCCAGATAAAGGGGTCAGCCATGGGCTGCCCTTTCGCTCCTGAAATGGCAGTCCTCTTTATGGCCAAATACGAGGACAGATTTATTTTCAATAATAATCCGTTCAAAGAGAAAATAGCGCAATGGCTACGTTATATAGATGTTTAAATATCAATGAGAGAGGACTAGAAAGCTAGTCCGTATCCCCAAGGTTATTATATGTCATCAAATAGAACTAGTCTATTTTGCGTGATAAAGAACTCAGAACTGTATGATGAGTAATAAGAAAAACTCTAATTTCTTTTTATGAAGCCCTCACCCACCAACCTAGTTGGTGGAATGCTTCATCATCGGGCCCACCCGGTGACACCGAATGTGTCCCGAGTGTGCTACAACGCCTGTATTACAGCGGAGCAGGTATGTTGCTGAGTGTGCGGTGATAGTGAAGTGAAAGTGAAGTTTAAAAACTGTCCAGTGGTCCCATTACCCAGAGGGTTTACCTTTAATATATGGGCCTCTGGCAGTGATAAAAACAAGGCAGTGGATGTAGATGGAGTGGTAGTTAGGAACTCCTGCATCCAGTGGGCGGTCTACATGTTTCAGCCAGGCCTTTAATTATTAACTGGCTTTCCTCAGGACCTTAAATATATGTGAAATGTGAGATCTACACTAAAATACGTGTTTTTGACCTTAAATGTGTTGCACGCGCTAAGGTGCACTATGTGCGAGAAGGAGATTCCCTCTCAGAGCATTCCTGTACACAAAACATACAAGACGAACAAACATACAGATAATGTTTTTTTTAGCATGGTTAGCATTATCACGTCAATACATGTTGGCCGTTGTGTCCGTGAGGGTAGCGGAAAAAGCGGCAAAGTGAGACCGTGGTGGTGGTACAAAGTGGTGATTACCGGTATATGCGCTACTGTATGTGGTAGACTATATCGGGAAATCACACAGAAGAAGGGGAGATTTGAAAATTATTCTCACACTAGCGATTTGCAGCGAGTGCCCCATGAGATTCCGGCAGGGGTTCTGACTCTGTGGAGAAAAAACAGTGGCACGATAGCCCTTTGTAGAAGCTGTAAAGGGAGGTCTTACCCGGTTCGTGGGTGAACGATTCCTCTGATTCTACTTACTACATCGTTGGTCAGGACCTTCATGAAGACCTGGTGTGCTGCGTCGGATCTCCGTGGATGACATCTGGTGCCTGTGGAATGGATCTAAAGATGAGTTAGAAAGCTTTTATGGTTGGCTCAACAATCGCCATGAAGACATTAAATTCAGTTTGACCATGAGTAAAACAAGTTTGACATTTCTGGATGTAGAAGTAGTGCCCAACGCAAAAAAATTGACGACTACACTACATAGGAAGGCCACTGACAAAAACACCATCCTTCATCACACGAGTGCTCATCCTAGGAGTTTGAAAGAAAACCTACCGTATGGTCAATTGTTGCGAATACGACGCAATTGTTCATCTAAAACAGATTATGAGCGACATGCGGCAATTTTTAAAGAGCAGATGATCCTTCGTGGTTATCCCAAGAAACTCTTGAAGCATTCAATAAAGAGAGCGTGGTATACGCCTCGCGAAGATCTATTACGAAAGAAGGAGAAACCTCCTTTGGAACGATTGATTTGCGCTACTACATTTGGCCCCGACACGAATAGATTTAGGCAAATTGTATTAAAAAATTGGCATTTATTGGAAAAATTGGAATGTGCATTTCCAAAACCGCTTTTTGCCATGAGGAAAAATAGGAATATCGGCCAGCAACTCGTAAGAGCAGACATTTTTCCTGCTCAAAACAAACAAAACTTGAGAACACAATGGCAACTAAAACCGGTGGAGGGCCACCACAAATGCGGCACATGTGCTGCTTGCGATTCCACAGTCGAAGGTGTAGAATTCTCCCATAATGGCATCAAATGGCGCCACTCAGAGTTTACCAATTGCAAATCTAAGAATATCGTGTAAGCGATCCTTTGTCCTTGCGCGTTGTTATATATTGGTAAAACAAACCAACAGATAAACCAACGCATTACACAACATCGCTCAAGGATCAAAAAGAGGGTGATCACTGCGCCAATGGTGCAGCACTTTATTGATAAGCCTCATTGTGAAAAAGATTTTAAATGGACAGTATTGTCTGGCCTAGAGACATCTAAACGTCTGTTTGATATTGATGCTGCGTTGTTGCAAAGGGAAGCTTATCTTATTTTAAAATTCAATAGCGCTTCCACTGGTTTGAACGGTATGTCAGAATTGTCAAGAGTTTAATGGTGGAAACTATATGTCCCACAATGCACCTCCCTGATTTGTGCAATAATGGGGCTGTTGAAACACCTTGATTGGTTGAGAAACCATTACCCATGAACATTAGGTTTAAAGACAGGAAGTGCTCCAACGGGATATGCCGTGGCTGACAGTGACACATCAGTTTGCACGAGTCAGAGAACTAGGAATTCCGTAGAGCCGATACAAGTAAGTGCGCCCTGTGCCCTTTTTCATAAAATTCCAACATTGTTAGCGTGTGACCGTTCACTAACGCGTTCGCGTTTCCATTTAGAAATAATTACTGAAAAGGCGAACACGCCCGCATTTCAGTACAAGAGCAGTGAATACCGGCCAACGAGTCTGGAGTGGAAATACTCGTAGGAAGTAAGTCCGTTTTGTATTTAGCTTTAGAATGTCCATTATAGTATTCTGTGCAACATGTTCTTAATGTAACACGTTTTCGTGTTTCATTTAGATCCACAATTCTACAGTGGAAAACGTCTCCATCAGAATCAGTAGTGAAGGCGGAAGGTACATTTTTAACCGGTTTTCCTGCCTTGTTGAATGTTTAAAAATAGGGCAGATATAATTATACCTTGGTTGTTTTTGGAATATCTTACAGAATCACACACGGGCACAGGAGGCGTGGCGCTCTTAAGCAATTGAAATTCGATATCGTTTGCAGACAGTCAAAATCCTGAAAATAAAGTCTAGAGCGGCTGCTCTATGTTTGAAATCAGGTATACAACAAGCACAGTTAGCATTATATGTGAGAGAGGGGATTTTTTGGGTTGATGCTGTTGTTGCATCATTTATTCATTTGTTTTTTAGAATATCCTGACCATTTATATGAAGCCCTGATGAGAGCCCCAGTACCAGCAGCCTGGGTCTTGAAACGCGTTGGCATTTCGAGATACGGAGGAATTTGTATAAATTTGAACTTTGATTGTTGGAGTGTTTGAGGGAATTTGTCCTTGATTAATACATTATCCAGACACTCTCAAAATATCCCCGTTGACAAAATAGGTTTGGTCCATAAAATTGGATAATTACATGATTATTAGTTCTGTTTTCATGTTTATGATGCAAATGGTAAATGTTCTGGCATTGAATTAATGTACATAGCAATTTGATGATCCTTTGTCCATTGTAATTTGTTGAAAGTAATTTGTTATGGTCTGTATGTCTATTGATGTTTATGATTGTAGTCCTTTGTGAATTGTTTGATATATACGTTGTGTTTTGTATGTCAATTTGAGAAATAAGTGTTTCTTTTATTCTCAGTCATTTATAAACCTTTTTGAATAATTTAAAGACTATTAAAAAAAGGAATGGTTTAATAAAAATTCCATTCGAACAGACAAGAGAGTAGTCTGTTTGTTACTCCATTAGTAATAGGAGTGGAAGACAGAACGGAGCCAGGCTGCCCTTTTGTGTTTTGAATTTTGAATAGCTGTCAGGTCTGTCGGAGTTCACGGGCGCAAACAGAGACGGAGGACTATAAAATCCCTCTGAATCTGCATTAGACCGCTTCGCGTTCTAGCGTGTAGGTCTTCACCTCACTTCCGGGTCCCTCGTAGAACGTCCGGTTCACCGTCGGGCTTCCTGTTCCTGAATCGCTGCGGTTCGTATTGTTCCAGGCGTCCTTGTCTCCCTGCTCCAGTTCCTGCTCGAGGCCGCTGATCTAGACGTCCTCATCCCCCTGAGACTGTTCCTGTTCGAGGCTGCGCTGATTGTTGGCGTCCTCATTTCTCTACCGCATTCACCGAGGTTCCGATTGGCATTGCGTCGGTTCCCCGCAGTCCTGGGGTAAAGTGAATCCTCGGTAGGTGCCTTCCTTTTAGTCTCAGATATATAACGTCTCCGCTTTTCCTTTTTTTACATGGAGACAGTTCCTTTGGGCATATTCCCTCGGTGCCATTGTTCCTCATTTTCATTTGGTCATTTGGTTTATCGACTTGTCCATGGAGATTCGTCCTTCTTTATTGGCGTTTCTTGATTGCCCCATGGTGTTCCTGATGTCAAGAATCACCACCTTGCTATAAAGAGTTTGTTCCTATAGTTACATAGGTGTTTGGGGGCATTATCTTCATTTGTTCTTAAAACACTAAAGACTATTAGTCTTAGGTAGGTATAAAGAGACCTGTCTAGACTCAGTACTAGGTCCTATAAGAGAGGGTTACGCTCTTACCTAGTGTCCTGTTGTTATTTCAGATCCATATCTGTGCTTCATTTACACAAGTAATTTTCATTTAGCGGAAGAAGGGAATACATAGGTACTTATGGTTCATTTATAACATGATATAGTAACAACACATTGCTTCTGTGTAATATTAATACTTACACTGATTTTTCTTATTTTATTTAGGGCTTTCCTGATTGTGTGGTCCTGTCCTTGAAGGGGTTACGACGAGGGACGTTTATTTGTGTTTCTTCCCTATTTTCCCTTCTTCCCCAGATTTCACTGTTTTGCTTTGGCTTTGTTGGGCAATTCAGTGGTCTCGGGAGGTTTGGACCTATCATCCTTGCCTGACGTTCCTGCGGAAACTTGAGCATCGTGACAATAGCCCTACCTGGCCCCGGTCCTTTGTGCTTAACCCCTATAGTTTTTTGCCTTTAGAAAGTTAGCATTTCTCTGCTCTTAAAGCTCTGTGCTCCTGCAGCCTCTCTTTAATACAGGTCTGGGGTGAGTGAAAGCTTGACTTTGTGCATTCCCTCTAGACAGCCACACACAAAAGATGGCTAGGTGTGTCTGAGTGCCCATCTGCATTCTGATGGCTCATCCTGGGCAGTATGAGAGGGAGGAGCTGACATTTGCACCTGAATAGGCAGTGTCCTGCCCCACACAATGGATTGATTACCCCTCTGGCACCAGGGCAATGAAGAAAGGACCTCTGTGCACTTCAAAGAACCTTCTTTGAAGTCACCTCCAATTCAAAGGCACAACTGGGTATAAGTACTGGGTCTCTGACCCCACCAAATCAGACAAGTACATCTTCTCCAATGTATAGCTGTAGAAGAGATCTAGTTTTACAATTTGGAACTTTATTTTGGATGAAATAACCATACCTTGATGTTCATAATTAATGCAAATGCATGCATGAGTGTGTAATTACTATAATACAATACAAACGGAACTGTTTGGCCCTTAATTATTGGTGTTAATTACTACACATATCAACTGTACCCATTTCACCAGCCTTAGCAAAATGAAAAATGTAAACCTATCCTGTTACAAGAAAGCAATGACCTGCATGTTACACACATTATTCTCCATCCGGCACAATAACACTCTGAGCTATCAGTTCAAAACTGTGATTAGCAACAGATTAACCATTTGAAGTGTCTGTTTTAGTATTATACCTTGAGACTTGATAAATGCACAGACTTCTTCAGCAGGTATCTTTACATTCTACACCATCTTAAAGTATGGTCAATTTGTAACAAATAAAGTAAGTTTTTACATCTTTGCTATTCATGATAAAAATAGTGTGTTAAATGTTTTCCACCCAACGTTTACAGTGAACACAGTTTGCAAGTTTTAATAAAGTACTGCAGACACAGCATTCCATCCATCCAAGTTCAGTAAATTGAGTACTGTGAAATTGAGTAATGCTGCCATCAGTTATTTGCTCACTTTGCCACTGGATTCAAGCAAGCCTGGCTGATGACGGCTGGAATGCCAGAAACCGGTCCTAGGATGCTTGTTTCCGGTCCAGGGAAGACATGGCTTGGCAGTTCGTGCTGGACTGTTCCCATGAGGCACAGGGTCAGACTGATTTGCATATGGCCATGTCTGAACTGGGGTGGTGGAGTGAGCTAAAGAATGATGATGGATTAAACCCAGATCAGTTGACTGGGGGTGAGTGTTTGATTGGCTCAAACGTTCCGTCCATCATCCCCTTTTGTATCGCTTTGTTCGCCCTAAGTTGGCGGGGGTATGCCCAGACGTGGGTCCCTTGCTCACTTTGCCACTGGATTCAAGCAAGCCTGGCTGATGACGGCTGGAATGCCAGAAACCGGTCCTAGGATGCTTGTTTCCGGTCCAGGGAAGACATGGCTTGGCAGTTCGTGCTGGACTGTTCCCATGAGGCACAGGGTCAGACTGATTTGCATATGGCCATGTCTGAACTGGGGTGGTGGAGTGAGCTAAAGAAGAATGATGATGGATTAAACCCAGATCAGTTGACTGGGGGTGAGTGTTTGATTGGCTCAAACGTTCCGTCCATCATCCCCTTTTGTATCAGTTATTTACACTGTTTAGGAACGTCATCAGTGTGAAATTAAAAGCCATATATATAAAAACGTTATTTCTGTTGTTGCATTTTTCTTGGGAGGGGAGGGCAGAGTTTTAAAATAATGCATATGTACCAGTAGACCATATGTAGATAACCTGTAAGTTCACTCCACCTGACTCCGCCCTTCAGGACTTCACCCTTTCTAGCTCTAGGCCTCTTCCAGCAATTTATGGGTTCCTGGAGCACCTTTGTGTGCATTTCGCAGCAGTGATTAGGCTCTCATTAAAATGCTTACTTATCTAGAAAATGTCTGCTATGGTAGACTGTACAAGGCCCCATGACAGAAAGAGATGAGTGAAATATGGAGAAGCTATGTTCTTTCCAAGAGAAGAAAGAGCCGTTTTTGAAAATTTACCGGGTGGAGCAGCTTCTACAGTCGTCGCCACAAGCCGCCGCAAGCGGAAGGACTACAGCCCCCGGCCTGCCCAGCGGCTGCTACGTCTGGGGACGCGCCTGGAGGCACATAAGAGGCCCGTGAGTCTCCTGCAGCGCGGGACGCGCGCGGGCGTGCCCGAGCCAAGGGCGGGCCCGTCTGCGCCCGTCCGAGACCGGAGGAGGCTGGGCTGGGCCTACCCTCTTGGTTGTTTTTGGATGTTTTTCCCACCATCATAACACCTCGGCGCCTTGTCACAGCAAGTTTGAGCACCCTACAGTCAAATCTCCAGTGGCAGTGGCAGAGGAGCAGGTAGGGAGACAGCTTGCCTCATTTTGACTATAGTAGACATCGATGGCTATAGGGCCAGAGCTTTTGTAAACTAAGGGACTCCGTATCCTGAATACCTAGGTACGTGTGCTTATCCATCTCCCTTTGTACAAGTATTCAAATAGTCGCAGACTTTGCCTGCTCTTTGGATTAGAGACCTGTCATTTAGCGCACTGACCTGGGTACAACATGGGGAAGTGCAAGGTGACCATAGCTTCTGGGAGGGTCACGGCAGGCACTACAGGCTCGGTGGTAACCATGGATTCATTTCTGCAGCGAGTCGCAGCAGTGCTGGACAAGGAGATTGAGTTGGTGAACCGGCGCCTTTCTAGGTCCCCGTCAGTGTCCCATTTTTTATGCCAGCAGACACACAATCGTCTCTGGCCAGTGCAGATAATCCTTCAAATAATCCCGGGGTGCAAGAGATCGTGCAAGAACTCGTCGGATCAAATGGTCACTCAATAGCCCAGCAGTTACCCCTTTCTCCCACCATTATGATTAATAATCCTAGGGCTGACAAAGTACCTTCAATCCAAGGGCACATGGCAGTTACTTCCACCAAACATCCGGTTAAATCAATAGCTGCCGGATTTACCACGCGAGGGAGATCAGGAGATGTTGAGCCTGTCAGCCTAGGGTCAGGCACAAAAAGAAAGAACCAAACTCCAGGGGGAAAGGCAAAAAGATCAAGACCTAATCAGACACCCCAGGAGTACCCGACTGCTCAAGCACTGACCAAGGCAGATTTGATGGGCATGTTGGAATCTTTCCAAGTCTCTATGAAGGCTTTGTTGGACTCCAAACTGGGTGTGTTAATTCAATGTTTGACCTCGATCGAAATGGGTCTATCGGACCTTAAATGTTGTGTACCAACAGGAGGGGTAGCCGTCAACTTAGAACCGGGACCATCAAATGCTCCCTCAGCCATGGATCGCACCATCTTGACAGTCCCACACCTAAATATTGGGGAACAACCACAGCCATCAGGGGGACAGGCACCCGCTTGCCATCGAGCGTCAATCCCAGGCGCAAACCATGGCCATGTGGACAGGCTGGCTATACGGGATCAATCTGCCTTGGAGAGCAACTTACCTGGGGAGCAATCACAGGGGGAGGGCAGGTTTCTATGCGGAACCTACTTGTTATTCATTTGCCAGCCGAGTCAACTCCCTATGTTGTGATATTGGGGAATGTGCCAACTCTCCCTCAGGGCACCAAGGAGGATTTCTCCCAACTGAAAAACAAAGTCCTATATTGGCTATCCTGTAACACCACTCTGGGGATGAGGGTAGAGAAAAACATTAACATGGTGCGCAGGGTCAATTGGATCGGCAACTCCTTTAAATCCTGTAAGGGCGATTGTGTTATTATTAATTTTAATAGAGTCCATATCGCGGAAAGGATTCTGGTTATAGAATCGAATCCTGCCCCTTTTGGTTCCAAGTCGTCCATTATGGCCTTACCTCTCAGCTTCTTTTATAAACCAGAGCCATCGATAGCTATATGACTAACGTTAAAAAGGCCCCATTCAATGGCCAGACGCCATTAAATCCACCTATTAGGAACACTTACTCACACTTGTCTCCTAATCCAACCCACTTGAATTGGATGGCTCGACGTCGACGGGATCTAGATCCGTCCTTTTTGGAGTTGACAAACTGTTTCACTTCCCTGGCTGCTATGGACGCCTGTGATATACTCAGTGGACCCTCTCTTACGGATTTAGTGAAACCCACCGACCAGTGGGAATCTTTACGGCAAAGCTATGGGACTCTGGGTGAACGCGATAAAAATTTTATATCATGGAACATCGCAGGGTTAGCCAATAAGTTTTCTGACCCGTCGTCGACTGTATTAGTGAAACAATTCAGTGTGATATGTTTGCAGGAAACATGGCTGACTGATAGTAGTTTACCTTTAGAAGGCTATAAGTCTATTTTTGTCCCAGCCTCCCCTTCTGCTGTTGGAAGAACAAAAGGTGGTCTTGCAATTTACATCTCTATGGCAGTAGAATGTAAGATATTGGTCCTGCCCACATTGAGTCCGTGTATACAGTCCCTGGTACTATGTAAGGGGTCGATTAAATTGGGCCTTATTAATTTTTACAAATCAATATCATACTCCAAGGGCGGGTGTAACATTACTATGTTAGGCTCCTTTGTAAGGCAACATTGTAATGCTGCTTTCCAAAATGTCATGATTGCTGGGGATTTTAACATCCACCCATGTGGCGACCCCAGGGTCCTAAGATTGGCTGATTTGGGTTGCCCACGTGTATGGGGAATTCATTTTGAACACTCTCTACAGGGGGACAAGCTGAACGATCTCCTTCATGAATTTGATTTATTGTCCCTTATGTCTTCATCTGACCCCTGCAGCAAGGCCACTGTCCCATCTTTCAAAGGGAGGGGTGGTGGCTCATTTATTGACTTTATATTAATTTCATCGTCTTTACAAGATTTATTTGCAGGATTCACCATACCAGCTAGTGGGCATAGCGATCACAACCCTATGTGTGTTGATCTTCGCGGACCCTTACTGGTGCCCAAAGGAGGGGCTGGGCGGAGTGGGGTGGTGAGACCAACAGGCGGTGGAAGACGGCTAAAATGGACCCAGATTTCCCCAGAAGTATTTTATGAGTCAATAACAGATTCGTGTGCCAATGAGTTAGCCTTGTGTACCACGCCGTTTACGCCTCCGGGGGAGGTTATTAGCGCTTTTAAAACCATTTCTGTTAAAATAAGTGATTTTTTAAGCGCCCCGGCTCGACGATCAGTTATCCAGACCCCTAGATGGTTTGATTACTCCTGTTCTCGGGCAGCAAGGAAATTGCGGGAAGCCTGAAACAGGAGTCCAAGAGGCCCAATTCTGGTTAGATCGTGTCGAAGAGATTATAAATCAGAACTGGCTAGACGTAAGTCTGCTTTGAAGGAGGAAACCTGGAGGGGGTTAATCGAGGCTAGTACGTTGAGGAATAGCTCTAGATTCTGGAGCATAATTAATAGCCCTTTTTTAAATCATGAGGAAGGTAGTGCAGTAGGCGCGCATATTACAGATGAGGAGTGGGTGCTCCACTTCGAATCCATGTTTGAGAGTCCCCCTGAGCTAAACTGCCTGTCTGGCCGTGAGGCAGACATCCCTGATCTGGTTTTTAATATAGAGGAGAACAAGGAGGGTATTGTCGGGTTGTCAAGTAATAAAGCCCCGGGACTTGATGGTATCCCGCCGGACCTTTTTAAATCAGATCCAACTTTTTGGGCCCCGGTTCTTGCTGCAGTAATTAACGCGGCAGTAAAAACCGGCTATCCCGAGTCTTGGGCTACCTCGACTATAGCGCCCGTATTTAAAAAAGGTGATCGAGAAAGCACACATTGCTACAGACCGATCTCCCTGTTGGATTCGGTGGTTAAGGTGGTGGGTCTAGTACTCTTAGATAGGCTGACAAGCTAGGCGGTGGAACATACCATCCTATTGGACGTTCAGTAAGGGTTCCGCCCTGGGCGGTCCACCGTGGGCCAGTGCCTTAACCTATCCATGATCCTTAACAAATACAGGGTCGCTCGTCCTGGCACTATCTATTTAGCATTCATGGATCTGTCTTCCGCGTTTGATCGCGTGAACAGGCCTAAACTTTGGCAGACCATGCTAGCTATTGGGGTAGATGGCAACATTGTTTACTTTTTAGAAGATCTTCACCGTGCAACTAAGGCCCATGTTAGATTCTCGCAGGATTTAAGAGTCTCACGCAACTTCGACATAAGGAGAGGAGTACGCCACGGGTGTATTCTAGCCCCCTTTTTGTTTAATTTGTACATTAATGATTTGGATAAAGCCCTGTTGATGACAGGGGTTGATTACCCGCAGGTAGGTCGACGTGGTCTGCCAGTTTTATTATATGTGGATGATGCGGTCCTTATATCTAGGATCACCAGGGAGCTACAAACACTACTTGACTCCTTCTCTGCCTTTATGTCGGATCGGGATCTATCAATAAATGATTCCAATCTTATGTTATGCAGGTGGGTCTGCGCCCAAAAATTTCTTTTCAATTTAGGGTAGGATCTACTCAGGTTCCCCGCACTGACGCCTTCTCGTACCTGGGGGTCATATTGGACGAGCAGATGAAATGGGGCCCCCTAAAACAGAGAAAGAGGGGAGACCTGGTGCGGGTGAATACGGCCATTTTTAATTTTGCTTCCAAATTAGGTAAGAGACCGATTGCGGCACTTTTAAAGATCTACCAGGCCAAGTGTGTTGCGACAGTCTCTTATGGTAGTGAAATGTGGGGGCATGTTACTACAGACGACCTACAAGTAGCTAAGAATGCATTCCTGAAGCGTTTATTGGGCGCCCCCACGGAACGTCTAATATGGTGGTACATGAAGAATTGGGGGTGCCTTATCTAAGTGACATATTGGAACTCCGCCCCATAACTTTTTGGTTGAAAATTTGGTTGAGTGAAGGATCATCATTGAGTCAACTGATACTGAAGGAGTGTATGACTCTTGACTATGCCCTCCACATACCCTGGCTCACATACATTAAGAGTAGCTTCGAAAGTTTAGGAAGAGCTGAACTGTATAGCAATCCCAAATCGGTAACCCAAAAGGATCTGGGGTGGATAAGGGAGTCTTTTAGCAGTCTAAGGAAATTAGAGAGGGAAGAGCTGGAACTGAGGAAACCTAGTGTTCGGAAATTTTTAATGTTGAAAACGACATTATCGAACGAGCCATACCTCTTGTTTTTTTTTTAGCACTTATGAACGTTTTTTATTGACCAGGTTTCGCCTGGATTTTTTTCACTTTTTGCTGGCTTTGCCGCGGGGAAGTAGCAGAGGTCAGATGTTACACCCTGTGGCTGCGACGGTGAGTCTCCACAGGATTTGCTACATTTTTTATTATTCTGTAAGTTTTATGAGGTCCCCCGGGAAACTTTTATTACCCCCATTTTAAAGAGGTTGAATTTTAAGCAGGCTCGTCCAGCTCTTATCTATTTACAACTGTTGCATGAAGAAAGTATCCTTTTTGGCCTTAGTTTCCTGAAATCTGCGGTGAAGGCCAGGGCCTGCCTTGATTAAATGTTAGTAACGGTCAGGGTTTATTTTTACTTTGATGATATATATATATTAGACAAGGCCTTGGGGCCCATCCCCTCAATGGTTTACATTTTTAATCTAGGCTTAAGGGAATATGTATTTAACTTTGTATTTTCGGCTTTGAATTATTATAGACTTTTGTGGAACCTAGATTACTCTGCGATGAATTGTGTAATTATTTTATGAATTTTTTATGTATTGGAGACTTTCATGGTTTTATATGCTAAAACCGAATAAAGTTGATTGATTGATTGATTGATTGACTCTTACCATGACCTCATCTCATTCAAGGTTTGTAATCTCAACTCAAACACACCATTAAAATTGCTTAGCTGAAGGCGCAACTATACTTTTTAGGGTTTACCGTTCACTCACACTTATGAGTGTATGACAGGACACCAGTGTGCAGCATTTAATAGAAGGGTTTTGTGCTTCAATTTCCTATGAAACAGTTAAAGGAGGATAGTTGAGTGTGTTAAGTGCTCACTGCTGAGACATGCAGTGATCTGGACCATGAGTTCAAATCTCAGGAAGCGACCTTCCATACTTCTGAGAATGGTAATTTTGTTATCATTCCAGTAGCACCTGTTTACAAAAATTACAAAAGGCAGGAGTACAGAATGAAGCGCTATAAATAATAAATTATTTGACAGGATGCTGATACACTGCAAACATTTTAAAACAGGCCTTTTGCAGTAATGCAGGGGCAGACTGGCCCTTACTCTTGCAGAGTCAATAGGTTGCACTAAAGACTGAAGGGGCCCTCCCAAAATGGTTTATGGCATCCATCCATGTCAGATTTCTCCTTATTGGCGTTAGAAAAGAGTAAACTTTCAGTGTTAAAGCTCACACACTCTCTGCTAAACCATGTAAGCAACTTTTTCTCCTCACAGGCATCCACCATAGATAGCTTTCACAGTATGGGCCCCGCTCAATGCATCAGGGTGCCCAAGGCGTTGAAGAAGCCTACTTTGTTTCCAAAGGAGACTTGTATATGCACTTCTCTGGAATGTGTGGGTTTCCAGCTTTTCTCTGTGCACTGTTAAGAGAGAGGCTGGACGGCAGTCCGAGCGTGCAACTTAGAGGGAACATAGTTCACCACCACTGCGTGAAGAAAATCGAAGAATCATCTCAACTGGGGGATCGAAACCGACACATCGCTCGGCTGCACCCAGCATCTCGCTGTTGCAACCAGGATCAATGTACTTTGTTCAGCAGGCCTTGAGGGGCTCCTGTTTCTAAACCGCAGTCCATCACGGTCGGCCTGAACTCTTGGCTTTGCCCCAGTCCAGCGCGACCAGATAACCCCCATAGGCGCTTATTGCTTCTAAGCGCTATTTTTACAATTAATCTTTAAAAATTCATATTTCGACTTCTATTCATTGAATTTTTGTCCTTTTGGCCTTATTTTATTTATACAAATCATAGATGTTGTGTGGTGTTTTCGTTGTGTTACTGTGTGTGTGTTGTATCGCACAAATACTTTACACATTGCCTCCTAAGTTCTGCCTGCTCTGTGCCAAGCTACCAGATGGTGAGCACAGGTTAATTTATGGTGTGTAACTGACTTACCCTGACTAGGATTGTGGTGCCTACTTGGACAGGGTGCATACCTCTGCCAACTAGGGACCCAGCTTCTAACATTGGTGTTCAGCAGTGAGAATAGGACTTGTATTTGTGCAGTACCATACTGTGACTTAGTGTTCACTACTACTCCGTATCTAAGCCAATTCAAACCCTTTTCAAATCTCCCTAATTGGCATTTTCGATTTTTTGCAAAAACCATGTCTATGTCTAGAGAAACAGCATCTGCGCCTGCAAAGATGGAGTTTGAGCTGGCCAAGCTTTAGACCTACTCTGTGGTCCAGCTCAAGGACTTTTGCAAGAGGGTTGACCTGTCCACTAAAGGCTTCATCAGGAAGGTGGAGCTGCTAAAGGCACTGGGAGTCTAGGCAGAAGCTCACAATGCAGGGCCTGTGACCCCAGGATGGGAGGGGCAAGAAATTGAAGAGGTGGAGGAGCTGATCCTGGATTCAGAGGAGGATCTTGGACTGCATGTGTAGAAGGAAGCCAGAATCCAAGAGCAGTGGTTGTCCCCAGGGCAGGGAGCAGTGTCTCATCAGGAACCTGTCCCCAGAGGTGCTGGAGGACCACAGGGAGGAGAGAAAACTGAAGCTGGAGCTTGCCAAGCTGGAGAAGGAGCAGGTTCTAGCTGAGAAGAGGCTAGCTCTGGAGGAGAGCAAGATGGCCCATGAGCTAAGCCTCAGAGAGCTGGACATAAGAGCACTACAGGTGGAGCCCAGCAGTAATTATGGCAGCGTACCTACAGTGTCTACTAGTGAAATAAGGGTCCACATACCAAAAGACGTAATGCCCAATTATGTGGTGGGGGATGACGTAGACAAATGGTTTGCAGCCTATGAAATGGTTCTAACAGTGCACAAGGTTCCTGAGGAGTCATGCGGGGTAGTTTGCAGAGATACATGCCTGCATTGGGGAGGGACACACTCTTAACACTGGAGGTAGGGGAACAGACACACTACACTGCAATTAAAGCCATTCTAGTCAGCAGGTTTGGTCTGACCGCTGAGAAATATAGGCAGAGATTCAGGGGCAGCCAGAAGGCCTCATCACAAACATGGGTGGATTTCTTAGACTACGCTAGCAAGGCACTGAAGGGCTGGTTGAGGGTCAGCAAGGTTGAGGATTATTCGGTGCTGTACAACTTAATTTGGAAGGAGGACATGCTTGAAACTTGTTTTCCAGAGCTACGCCAACACCTGGTTGATAGTAAGCCGATTGACCCCAGAAAGCTTGCTGAGGAGACGAACATCTGGGTCAGCACCAGTGTCCAAGAAGGTATCTGGAGAGGCCTCCCAATGGGTGGTCAAGGTTTCTACCAGAAAAAGTCGGCAGGGGAGAAAAAGAAAGAGTTCTCTCAAGGCCCCAAAAACATCTCACAGAGGAAAGGGTCCAATTTCCAATCTGGAAGAAGAGGTGTCCTGACAAGAGTCAGCCAAAGAATCCCAAGTGCTATGAGTGTTTTGAGTATAGGCACTAAAAGGGGGATCCCAAGTGCCCAAAAAGAGCACCACCGCCCACTGGAGAAAAAGTCTTAGGGGTGGTGAGTGTAGTGCTGGGAGAGGAGTTTGTCCCAGTAAGGTGTGGGGGGGGGAGTTCAGTGAGTTTACCCTAGTGTCCCTGGGTGACAGTGAGATGGTTCCTAAAATCCATCAAATACCGCTACGTATAGGCAATGGGTTACCATCAATGCGCAAGGCGTTGAGGCTCTGAGGGGCCCAAGTGCCAGTATGACTATGGTAAGGAGGGAGATAGTGTCCCCAGAGCAGGTGATACCCAATGCATTATACCAGGTTGTGGTGGCTGACAACAGGGAGGGTCACTATCTGGTGGCCTTTGCTCCCTTTGAGTGCAGGACGGTCTTGGGTCTTCTGCAAGTTGCGGTGATCCCTGCCAAACCTGTGGACTGTTTGTTATGTAATGATCTTGAGCACACTACTTGGAAGAAAGTGGAGCTTAAGGCACACCTGGAAATGTTAGGGTTGCCTGAGTGGATATGTGCTACTCGTAGGTCCATGGCTTCCCATGGTGGGAGTCAAGTTGGACTGGAGCCTAAAAGAATGGCCCAGCCAGCTGGTAAGACAGGAAAGGGCACAGGGCGTGAGAAACCAGCCCCTGAATGTCTCCAAGTTGAGGTGGTTGGGGCTCCTGTGGTGGCTTCCCCAGAGGCCACTGAAGAGGGCATTGCTCCCTTTGGTGACCTGCCAGAACTTGCTGAATGGCAAGTGGAAGGAGGACCCACCAAGGAGGAGTTCTGTAGGGCACAGAAAGAGTGTCCAACCCTGGAGGACATGAGGCAACAGGCTGAAGCCCAAGCAGCAGGGGATGCCTCTGGAAATCATCACATTTACTGGGAGGACAACCTCCTTTACAGTGATCCTAAAGCTCCTGTGCATGGGACAAATAGGGAGCTGGTGGCCCCCCAATGCTATAGGGCTTTCCTACTGGAGCTGGCTTACGACATACCCCTGGCAGGCCATCTGGGCCAAAACAAGACCTCCTCAAGTCTTGTCCCCCACTTTTATTGGCCTAGGATGAAGATTTCCTCAGATGCTTTCTGTACGACTTGCTTGACCGGCCAGGCCAATGGGAAAACAGGGCAGAGGCTGATAGCCCCCTTCTTCCCTTGCCTGTCATTGGCACACCGTTTATGAGGGTGGGCATCTACATTGTTGGGCCTATGGATCCCCAGACTGCCTCTGACAACACATTTATCCTAGTTTTGGTTGATCCTGCCACAAAGTACCCAGAGGCCATACCACTGAGCACTGCACCTGGGGATTTGTACCAGAGAGGGTTCCCCTAAGGAAGTGGTGTCTGACAGGGGCACCAACTTCATGTCTGCTTTTATGCAGTCAATGTGGTAGGAGTGTGGAGTGACTTACAAATTCTCCACCCCCTACCTTCCACAAACCAATGGGCTTGTTGAAAGGTTCAACAAGACCCTGAAGGGCATGATCAAAGGCCTGCCTGAGGCATTGATGCATAAGTGGGACGTCCTCTTGCCGTGGCTTCTCTATGCTTACAGAGAGATGCCACCGAAGGGGGTTGGCTTTAGTCCCTTTGAGCTTCTGTAAGGGCACCCTGTAGGAGGACCTTTCAGTTTGGTGAGTTTGGTGAAAGAAGGGTGGGAGCAAGCTCCCATGCAGATTCCCCAGGATGTAATTAGCAACATGAAGGCCTTCAGAAGCCAAATGGCTAAGTTGTAGAAGTAAGCTTCTGCCAACATAGAAGCCTGTCAGAAAGTGATTAAGCAGAGGTCTGATCAGAAATCTACCCCTGTGGAGTTGCAACCTGGGCAGAAAGTGTGGGTGATGGAGCCCGTGGAGCCCAGTGCTCTCCAAGACTGTTAAACTGGGCCCTCTGAGATAGTTGAGAGGAAGAGAGAGTCACCCACCTGGTGGACCTCAAGACCCCCAGGCACCCCAACAAGGTACTCCTTATCAACAGTTTCAAATCAGACTTTGAGAGGTCTGAGCTCACCATGCTGTTGGTGACAGATCGAGGGGAGGAAGATGATAGTGAACCTCTCCCTGACCTCTTAGCCTCCAAGGAGAAGGATGGGTCAGTGGAAGGTGTAAACCTTTCCCCTCTCTAATTCCTGAACAGCAGAGGGATTGCCACTAGTTGCTGGGGCTGTACTGCTCTCTGTTTGTTCTCATCCCTGGGACTACCCACCTGTATACCCATGATGTGGACATAGGAGATAGCCTCCCAGTCAAGAATAGGGCCAGCACTAAAGATGGGGTTTCTAAAATACTGGAATTGTGGTGATTGAACCTTTCAGTAACCCCTGGTCCAGTCCTGTTGTACTGGTACCAAAGGCTGCACTACTAGGAACCACACCTGAACTCAGATTCTGTGTGGACTATAGGGGGCTCAATTCAGCAACCAAGACTGATGCTCATCCCATCCACCTGTATGATGAGCTGATGGACAGGTTCTGGGCTGCCCAAAACTTAAGTATCTTTGATCTTACATCAGGGTACTGGCAGATTTCCATAACTGAGTGAGCAAAGGAGAGGCTAGCTTTCTCTACTACAGAGGGCCACTATCAGCTTAGAGTGATGCCCGTTGTACTCAAAAATGCCCCTGCCACCTTCTAGACGTTGGTGAACCAGGTCCTTGCTGGTATAGAGGCCTTCTCAGCTGCCTACCTAGATGGCATAGCTGTCTACAGTAGCAGCTGGAAGGACCACCTCTTTCACCTCCAGGAAGTGCTTCAGACTCTGCAACAGGCAGGCCTGACTATCAAGGCCAGTAAGTGCCAGATAGGGCAAGGGTCTGTGGTATACTGGGGACACCTAGTGGACAGGAGTAAGGTGCTGCCCCTCCAGCCCCTCAAGATAGAGACTATCATGGCCTGGGAGCCCTCCAAAACCCATACTGAAGTCACAGCCTTCCTAGGCCTCACTGGATACTATAGGAGGTTTGTCAAGGGATATGGCACCATTGTTGCCCCCTTGACAGAGCTGACTTCGAAGAAGCAGACTAGGAATGTGATTTGGACAGAGGCATGCCAAAAAGCATTTGACTCCCTAAAGCAGGCCATGTGCACAGCCCCTCTGCTCAAGGTCCTGGCTTTTCCAGGGAATTTGCCTCCATGCATGGCTAAGGGACAATACTTTCACAACTTAATGAAGAGGGCCTAGACCAACTTGTTGCCCTCATCTCCAGATGGCTACTTTCCAGGGAACAAAGGTGGAGTGCTATTGTGAGGTAAGCCTTAGCTGTGGTCTGGGCACTGAATAAGTTGAGACCTTAACTGTTTGGGACTCATTTACGGATTCAGACAGACCACAGACCCCTCAGGTGGCTAATGCAAAGGATGAGTGAGAATCCGAAATTGTTGAGGTGGTCCATTTCCCTACAGGTTATGGACGTTAGGTTGGAACCCAGACCAGGGGTAAACCACACCAATGCTGATAGTATCTCCAGGTTTTCCCGCCTTAGTGATGAGAACTTCGTAGAGGTTGGGTAGCTTGCCCCACTTTCTGCTGGGGGGGACACATGTTAGACATTTTTGCTGATTTTTTTTGTTGGCCTTAGGACTTTGAGCACTCTACCACTGCTGACCAGCGTAAAGTGCATATGCTTCTCCCCTAAAGATGGCTACATTGGTTTATCCACAACTGGGGTATTTAATTTATCTGTACATGTTAGGCCTGTTATCCTTAGGGTGGTCTACCCCCAAACCTTTTGCCTGCTTGCCTCTTCTTTTTGCCTCTTCTTTTTTTGTTGGCCTTAGGACTCTGATCACGTTACCACTGCTGGCTAGTGCTAAAGTGTATGTGTTTCTCCCCTAAACATGGTAGCATTGGTGTATACACAACTGGCATATTTAATTTACTTATAAGTCCCTTGTAAAGTGGTATGCCATATACCCAGGGCCTGTAAATTAAATGCTACTAGTGGGCCTGCAGCACTGATTGTGCCACCCACACAAGTAGCCTTCCAAACCTGTCTTAGGCCTGCCAGTGCAGGACCTGTGTGTGCAGTTTACTTCCACTTTGACTTGGCATTTGAAACCCTTTGCCAATCCTTAAACTCTCCTTTTATTGCACATATGTCACCCCTAAGGTAGGCCAGAGGTAGCCCATAGGGCAGGGTGCTTTGTAAGTAAAACGTAGGACATGTACTTTTAAGGTTTGCATGTCCTGGTAGTGGCAAACACCCAAATTTGTCTTTCACTACTGCGAGGCCTACGCCTCTCATAGGTTAACAATGGGAATTCCTTAATACCCTTTTAAGTTGCAATTTCTGATTAGAAAGCTGCAGCTGTGTCATGTTTTATATCTTTGGAATGGTACTGATAAATACTCTTTACTGGTAAAGTTGGATTTAACATTGCTATTTTAGAAATGCCACTTTTAGAAATTGGACATTTCTCTGCTCTTACTGCTTTGTATGCCTGCAGCCGGACCCCAATACATGTCTGGGGTGGTCGCAAACTCCCATTTCTCTATGGGGAGCTTGTGCTGCAGGCGGTTTCCTTTTATTGCATGTACGTTACCCCTAAGGTAGGCCCTAGATAGCATATGGGGCAAGGTGCCTTATAATTAAAAGGTTGCACATGTACTTTGAAGTTTTACATGTCCTGGTAGTGAAAAACTCCTAAATGTGTCCTCAGGGACAGAAAAGGCTCCAACCATCTTGAACCCACACCTGGACCCAGCCTGAGTAAGTCCTAACCCCCCAAGTGGTGCCCTTCCAGTCCTGGACCCTTGGTGGTGGTGTTAAAGGTGCCCACAAAGCTAAAATCCTAAACTTGGGACTTTCAAAATGTTTGGCTAAAAACTTCTCAGAACACCAAGTGAAGACCAGGACCAACCTGCTCGTCTATCTGCCCAAGGTGCATCACCGGTCAGCCTGACTTCCCGGCAGCTCCCACTACTTTCTTTTCCGCAGCAGCAAATCCTGTTTATCAGTCCTTCATCAAAGGGGTATTCAGCCTCATGGAACTCGTCCCACTGGAGATTTTCAAACTTCCAAAAATAGACTAAGGCGGAACAAAGAAATCTTCACTGCTACTTCTGCCAATGGCTCCCTGACGATGACGCTACCTCCTCGGACACTGCCTGCAGCCTTGTCCGCTGAATCTTACCTTCAGAGAACATTTTTCTAAGTCCAAAGGTAAGCGCCATTCGGACTCTATGTATCCGACTCATGCGCAATCACGGTCAGCATTATTTTTCAACTTTGACCTAGTTTCGCATTACTAAATGTCCGCAGTTGGCGTTTTGGTGACAAATAATTTATTAAAATGTACTCTATTTTTCTAAATTGTTGTGTGATTGTTCTTGTGTTTTGTTCTCATTTTATTGATGTTTCAGTGCTGCATAAATACTTTACGTATTGCCTCTACGTTACACCTGACAGCTTTTGTGCCAAGCTACTAGAGGGTTTAGCACAGATTAATTTAGTGACTTTTTGTTGTTCCCATTTAAGGTGATTGTGGCTGTTGCTTGTACAGAGGTCATCCCCCATTCAACCAACAACCCAATTTCTCATAAAGGTTATCAATAAATTAAATATAATAGGTTCTCCCAATGTTATTCTATGAGAGAGGCTGGTCTTGCAGTAGTAAAAACCGAATGTAAGAGTTTTTGACTGCCAGGGAACGTCAATGTTAAAAGTACATGTCCAACGTTTTAAATACACTGCACCCTGCCCTATGGGCTGTTTAGGGCCTAGCTTAGGGGTAACTTATATGTATTAGAAAGGAAGGTTTAGGCCTAGCAAAAAAGGTTTATTTTGCCAGGTCGAAATAGCAGTTGAAAACTGCCCTCTGCCATACAGGCTACAATGGCAGACCTGAGACATGTTTAAATGTTACTTAAGTATGTGGCACAATCAGGGCTGCAGGCCCAGTAGTAGCATTTAATTTACAGGCCCTGAGTACATTTAGTACTACTTCTAGGGAATCACAAGTAAATTAAATGTGCCAATTGGTTGTAAGCCAATTTCACCATGTTTAAAGAAGAGAGCACAGGTGACTTTAGCCTGGGTGAGCGGTAGTAAAGTGCACAAATTCCTATGGCCAACAAAAAATGAGCTCAGAAAAAAATGAAGGATTAAGGCAAAAAATTTGGGTGAAGACCACCATAAGACTGACAGGTCTAGCAATAAGTTAAAACAAACCTGCATTATGTGTCAAATACATTAATCAATAATATATTGTCATAGGTAAGGAAAGAGACAGGATTAAATGTAGGGCCTAATACGGTTCAGGCATACAAGTTCTAGAAAGAGAAAGCCAAACCCATGCTCTAAGATTGAGAGCAATCATTCTTTGACAGAGACTGTCCATGCTGCACGTGTAAGAATGGTGAGCCCAGCACGGAGGGGAGGGTACTGCCCTCTCTGAGCAGGGTCATTGGGATGTTCTAAAGTGATGATGCCAGGTGGGTGACATTGGCAGCCATGGGTTCATACCTCAATGCTAAAGGGCAGATGCGCAGAACTGATTTACTAATCGCTTCAGTGCAATGAAGAGAGCGGCTGTCGCAAATGCCATTCCTTTTGAAGAGGGAGTTCAGCCTGCCTAAGTGTGTCTAAGAGCCTCGGGCAATGGTTGACAGTGGGTCCTCCCTTGTGCCAGGGTAGAACAGGAGATTTAAGAGGGCGGCATCAGCACCATTGACTGCAGTTGTTATGCCATGTGTGTTCCCCTCAAAGCCCTCCCAGGAGGGGGAGGAGTGCAGGACCTCCAGAATCAACAGCAGGTCACCCAGGGGGGGCTTCATGAGAATGATGTGGCGCTACTGATCCCAACTCCAGAGAGGCCATGGCCTTCATTGGGTGATGCACTTCAGGGAATGAGGTGAAGAGCGGGCCTTCGAGTCAAGGGGATACAGTTTCTTTAACATAAGTAGGTTGAGTTTAACAGCACCATTGAAGGAAGAAGAAGGGCCACAGGGGTGGGCCCGCAAGCACAGAGGAAGGCTCATGGTGGGAAGCATGAGCACATACACAACATAAATAGGGATGGCTAAAAAGTAGATGGAGACAGGACTGGCAGGAACAGCCGGGCCTCTGGACGAAGGTGATGCCATAGCAAGTGAGAGCCACACGAGCGAGGAAGGCACCTCCAGAAGAGAGTGCACCTGATGTCACTCAAGGATTCTGATTTAGATAGACTAGGTCACTTTTAAATTGAGCACAAGGAAAAGAATACCAGATAGGCAGTAAAGTACAGGGACCCATACAGAGCAAGGGAGGGTGGTAGGGGTTGGGGTGCCCTGTGATTCAAGAAGGTATGAAGTGAAGGATCAAATGGAGGACAGTGGTGATGTGAGTGCCTATGGGAGGACCAGGAGGCCCTCAAGATGAGGGCTGTGGCAGAGGTGCATGGAATGAACATGGTTGGGGAGGCTAAAGGTACACGGATGTTCGAAGGGCCACGGGACTGCCAAGTGACTGCATGGTTATAGAGGAATGTCAGGCTCAATGTCGGGATAGGAGCACAACGAAGAACAATATCAGGCTCATCATCAGAGGGTGAGAGCAGTACAGAGACAGATGGAGCATTCCAGGTCTTGAGGGTGGTAGCCAAGGAGTACACAAGAAAATGGCATAATTAGTGGTCCAGAAAGGGATTAGAGACTGAAAGGCATCTAGGCTTTATAGAGCCTAGCAGAAAAAGGGACCGGAGAAAAATGCTGAGGTACAGCCTAGGTGGGTTAAATGGGGGAGCAACACAGAGAAATGACAGCAGTGACTGACGGACCCTCCGGAAGAGAAAAGAAGGTGAAAAGAGGGCGAGATGGGCCAATTAGTAAAGCTACTGTCAGAAATCCACCTTTCTTGTATGGTCAACCTGTGTCAGAATGCTACGCCTCCCCAGGCATTCTGCAGCACACATAGGAAGTGGAAATCACCTCTTGTGATTGTATTATTGCAGGAAGGTGTCCCTTCCTGCTCAAAAACAATCATCCCCGTGATGCAGGCACCCTTGCACCATGGTGAAAGGGTGCCTGCGTTGGTGCGTGGCAGCTAATTGTGCACCAGAACAAGGGAGAGCAAAGGGATCCGTCATATCACGGTAGATATGACGCATCCCTTCACTTCGGAATTAGCGCAGCACGGCACAGCCAAATGACTTGTGGCACCATGCTGTGTTTATTCCTAGTAAATAAGGCCCATGGTTTGAAGTGAACATACAGGATATTTTGCTCATTTCCCTGGCCTCACCTCTGGGTTGGGCACACAGCCTCTACAAAAGTAGAGATGGGTTTCACCATCTTGGATCAGGTAGAGAGGAACGCTGTGGGATTGTTTCCAGTAGGGCATGCAGGAAATGCTGCAATAGTGAGTAGGGTAATCCCTGGAAACATCTACCTCATTGTTAAGGAAGGGGCCAGGAGTCACCTCCCACTCACAAGTTGGTGCAAGGCATAAACGTGGCATCCTTTGTGTCAAGGCCAATTCCACTCACCTACATTTTCAGGCCTCTGCCAAAGTGAAGACTGTCCACCTATGCCCACTGTAGCCATGCTCCAACCTGCCATCAAATAACAACAAGGCTAAAGAATCGCCTCAAAGGGAGGTTGGGATGAGAAAGAGAAGATGTCTTCTGAAGCTCGGGTATGGTACTTGAATTTGGAGCTCAGGTTTAGAGTGTGTTGGATCGTGAATGGAGCCACAAACTTCCATGACTGAGGCACTTCTGGGGAGGGACTTCTGTGGTTATATCTCTGGAATATAAACATAAATACTCACTTCCTATTCATATGAGACTCTAATATTCATGCACCACCCTACCCAGGGTTCTGTTTGTTTTTGTATCCTAGATACTTGTTTTCCTGTATGTGTGTATCATAAATAAATCTGCAGGTGTTTTCTTGGAGTGGTATTCACTTTTCTGTAAAGGAATATGAAAGGGGATCATGAATCTGTGTCTCTCTGTGCCTTCGATTGTTATAGTGTATGATGTTCATGCACTCTTCATTCATTCACTAGTACCTTGAACTCGGTCTCTTTCTTGGAAGACAAAAGTGTTACTGTTCTTCTCCAACAGCCGAAAGTCTTATTTAAAAATATGGAAAGTCTTGTTCACCCAAGGTCCTAGTTGTTACTTCATACCTGCCTCCTTGAGTATCAACACAGCCTTGGTTAAAGGATTGAAAATGATGCACTAACCTTTTAAGTAGCTTGCCTACAGGGGGCGAAAGCGTTGTTGCGATTATTAACCGTATCAACTTTGAAATAACTAATTATTTTCTTTTTCTGCTTTTTTTCAGGTGCAGGCAGATCTGACGAAGGCGCATTACCACTGGGCTCAAGATTCAGGTTCCTCCTTCTGAGCATCTGGCCTCGTGGATCCCTCTTCTGCTACAGCCTGCACCATTGCCCAGCTGGAACAATCCGAGATCCATTACAGTGACTAAGTGTAAACAAAGAAATCTTGACCAGTTGAAGGTGGCCAGGGACCTTCCTTAAACACAAAATACAAATGATTCCCACTCTGATCTTCCCCGTCAAAAACCAATGGCTTCACTGCAACCATGTCTGACTGCTATTCAACCTCGTGGAGCCCTTCTCAGTTACAGGCAGCTGCCTTATCATGCTGAAGCTTTTAGACTTCCAATTTTGAGACCAAGTCCCACGGTAAAACTTCCGACTAGTTTAAACTTGGTTGATAGATCCAATCCGTACTCCATTGTGGTCAACCTCAGCTCACACCTTGGTCCCAGTCTACCATAGTCAGTTGAGCACAGTAAGCTCTTAACGCTTTTTGGCACTTTTTTAATTTAAAACTTTAAAAACTCATATCTCCTGTCCCCTTATTGGATTTCTATCATTATGGTATCATTTTATTTATTAAATATATTTAAAAAAATCTAAATTGGTTCAGACTTTGTTTTGTGTTGTAAATGTATTACTGTTTTGGTACTGCAGCAAAACTACTTTACACATTGCCTCTAAGTCAAGCCTGTCTGCTCTGTGGTACAGCTACCAGAGGGTTGAGCTCAAGTTAATTTAGTGACTTTAGTGTCTCACCTTGACAAAGGTTGTGATTATTACTTGAGGTAGGAAATGTCCAACTCTACTAATAGCTCAATTTCTTACAGCTACCAAGTGCTGGACACCAAGCGTGAGTATGAAGGTGGGCTGTAAAAGTTTGGGAGGAGGACACATAAGAGAGGAGAGTGAGGAGTATGAATTCAAGTCTTATGAAGAGGAGAACAGTGGTGCTTTCTCATTTGACAGATTAGAGACAAAGCAGTGGTAATGATGGAAATCTTTTGGAGAACAAGGCAAATCAGAGAGGGAGCAAGGGAGCAGGTAAGATCAAATAATGCAGGTGATGGAAGAGGACCTAACCTACGGCAGCATAGATGGGGTGATGGGAGTGCATGGTGACAAGTGGAAGCCAGGGAGCGCTGGGTGGCAAGGGCAGTGAGAAGAAATGACAAAGGGGCAGGCTGAGACAGTGGACACAGACAAAGCGAAGATATGGTCAGACAGCACAGCAAGGTTCCTATATGTGGGCATTGCCACTTCATTCGGGAAACCCTTGTTGACCAGCATAAAAGACAAGATCTGGACTCCTCCATTAACATCTATGGGGTAGCCTACAGCAACATTTCCACCATGATCACTCTTTATGATTCGATGGCCTATCTCTCATGTTGCTGAATTGTTTGTCTTATATCCATTTATGTACTCATGTTACTATGCGCTTTGCAAATTCACATGTGGCAATCAGTGACTTGTGGGTTTTGCTCATATTAAGACACTGTGGTCCACCAATTGTGGACCATTACTTTGTATTGATATATTACATTACTAACCTTACTGTGTTATTGAATTTTTATTCTCTTCCTTCTCCTTGTCGTTTTAGATAGGACCACTACTTGGGTCCTCCGAGTGGCACTACTTGATTCAATGAGGCCACCGTCTGACACTTTTTCCCATTACCTTAACCACTCCCTTATGGTCCTGAAGAAGTGCGAAGGATCTCCACCTGAGACCACACTATAGTGCAAAACATGTTGACCCCATTCCTTTTTTTAAAAAAACAAAAACTGCACTTGTCTTGCTACTGAGGGTCATAATTACCCTCATGCAGCACTCAAACTTTTGGTTTTTTAAATCATCACAAAGGGATCCCCCTCATTAAATCAGTTTACCTTAGATATCCTCTAGTCATTTTTAATTGTCAACTCTCACATAACACAGCTCACTGACCCGCATACACCATACGGCTAGATCACAAAAAGATCTCCGATAAAGTGACCCTTCGGGGGACCCGTAGGGCACTGCAGCGCCGGCCAGACGAGGAGTACTGCCCCATGATGAAGCATGACATCCTTCGGGGTGTGAGGGCATCAAGTAGAAGTCTCTCCGACTCCTTTCCACTTCTCAAAAATGACTCCTTTTCAATTCTGCTCTCAGGAACAGTAACTCTCCTTAGTGATTTATCTATTATTCGGGCGCACAAGCCACTGGACCTTTATCCAGCTCCTTGTCCCCCCTGCCCCTTTTTCAGCATATTTTACAAGACACACCAGGAAAGTAATGTGGCATTGTACAGTAATATGAACATCAGGCTGGTGCAAAGACATTTTGTCAGGCTACACCGGCTTAGGTATGATGGGGAATTTAGGACCAGGAAGGAGCTTGACACTGATAAATTGAGGAGGGAGGTCAGTAATGAGTAGTGGCTGCATTATAGGGTGTTCCTCAGAACATTCCTGGACTGGGAAAAGAAAAAAGTGCTGCAGGGAGAGAGAAGACTCTCAACTCCTAAATCTGCAGAAAGAAGAAGACTCAAGTGATTGGCCTCCTATCTATCTGCTTACTTCATGGACACAAAAGGTAGAAGAACTTTCAATTCTTAGAGGGTCCAGTGACTCGACCCTGCAGGAGACCTGGCTAGAGAGACCTGGTGACTAGACACCTACCCTGAAGGGATTGGGGCTAAAAGAGTGACCTGAAGGAACATTCATAGTAATTAGAGAAAAGTGGGAATATGCCATTTTGTTCTACCTCCTGAGGATCAGGATAAGGTGCTGAGGTTTGACTATAGAGGCTGCACCAAAACTGAGAAAGAAAACGAGGTTAATTAAACTTGGATCTTTTTGCTGCTCTGAAATCGGGCTCAGAGGACCTTGCGGTAAAGGTATCCATCCTCATGGAGCCCTGCCCAGCTATAGCTTCTAGAATTGCTCACTAGAAAATGTTGAGAATAAAAAAGTGACTAAGTCTGAAGGTAAATCAGGCCACGTATGTGGCTCCATGCCCCGCATCACCAGCGACTGAGGTTAAACTCGGATCAGCCAGACGAGATTGACCTTATGTTCTTTATTGCTTTTTTCTTTTCCTATATACAGTTAATAGTTTGATTGTTCTGTGATGTACAAAAAAATTGTTTTTGTATTTGAACGATTATATATTCTCCTGCGAAATAATAAGCGACCAATTTTTACTGTATTGGTTATGCCCTGGCATCCCGCCTGAGCTATTTAAGCAACTGTCATTGCAATGTCAGCATATAATCCTTGACATACAGATGTTATTTGTACAAATTGTTGAAAATCAATAAAGAATATTTACAAGAAAAGTCTGAACCTTGGACCTGAGCGAGGTGCAAATCTATCCCACCTATGAACCTGGCCTCAGCATCTACACACTCCAGATGTGTGCCATGCAGAGCATTTGGCACCACAGCCAACAACTTCAGTGGGAGCCCAACGATATTGTAACTTACTTTGAGGAACACCCACTGGCTTCATTCTTGGACATTGCCTTGATGAAGAATTATGGCTTCCATTTCAGAGATTATGCCATGTGTTGATTTTATCATAATTTTAGAATGGTGGAGCCATGATTGATGAGGTATTCCTTGTGCTTGCATTAAGCTTGTACTAATTAAGATGTGCTTTATGTAAGGTGTATTTTTACTGGCCTATTTAGTTCTGTGATTAAAAAAGTAATAGTATTCGTACGAATGGTAATTCAGAATTAGATTGTCTTTGTGTGCTCGCACTAAAGCTTAGAGCATTCCTCCACAGCATCCTCTCTTCCTTCTTTCACTTCTTTTTGGGCTCCAGAGATTACTTGATGATTGGCTGCCACCGGAGGTCACTGGAGCCAGGGAGCCCTGGGACCTCTGTCGATGTTTCGAAGCATTAAAATCACTAAACGTAGTGCGTAATAAAAATGATCAAAAACAATAAGTAATTTGATCATCAAGGTATTTCATTCAATCAAGCTTTGAGAAATATTAATTTTGTGAAATATAGAAAACTCTGTCATACAAATCATAAACAATATAACAATACAAAAGTTGCACGTGTAAAATATACAACCAGCACAAATTAAAAACTGCAACGTACATTGCGTTCTGTCAGCAATTGGTGATGAAAATTAAAGTTCAAAATGGGCTAAGAAATATTCTATGAGTGAAGTTCGAGCTCCTAATTCATTAAGACAGGGGTACGGATACTGTCCTTGATTGATAAGTCCGTACTTGCTTTTTCCAAAGATGGACAGGGGGTGCTTGGCCAAGGGCTCAATCAGGAAAGCATAACAATATCCTTGCAGGCCTTCTTGATGGCTTTCGAGAGATTTTATATGCTTTTTGTCCCTGAGCGATAGAGAATGTATCAGGTGGTGCCGGATGATCCCAGAAGTAAGGGCTGCTTTCAACTCGAGAAATTTCAACTCCTTGTTTAAGTTATTTTCTGCTCATTATATCTTTTCATTATAGTGCAGCGTCATTAACAAGCCAAACTACTGCCATTGTGGTTATTGTTCAATTGACTAGTTACATACACATATGGTTGTTGTCTAGGTTCTAAAGGCAGATAATATTTGATGTTAGTGAAGCTGGTTAAATCCCTGTTACCTTTAATGGGATCCACCAAAACAGTGAACATTTCAAATAAAGAAATGTGCCTCTCACATAACCCATCGTTTCCCAAATTAAACCATAATAAACTAACGTCTAGAACATGTCAGCACTGATTTCGATTTAATAAAAATGTGTGTTTAACATTTTGAACACTTCTGCATTAAAACTTAAACACTGCACTTAATAGAACTGTATTTTTCTGGTGCTTGACATGACTAGGCCCGAACTGGGCCGCAACTCCATTCTATTTCTGAAAGCAGCCATGATGATGAATGTGTTTTCATTTCACTGGTCAACTCATGTAACCAAAATGTGCACTTGCAATGCTTTGCATGGATGTGCTGTTCTTGAAGAAACATGGTGGAAGCCTGTCGTTACATTCAAGGCTCTTCCTGCCAGGAGCTATTCACTTGTGTGACTTCCTTCTTTCTTTATTGACATTACACAACAGTCATGGCCAGTAACAGGACCATCGGAATGCAAATAAAAGAAAGAATGACAACAACAAGTGGATCAGACACAAGTGCATGGCACACATATACAAAAGGCACCATAATATTTTAGACCGGTCTAACAAACAAGAAGCTCTGGTGTATCGTTTATTGCCTGTGTCATTCGTGTGGTACCTCTTCGTTTACATGACATGGCCAATAACACTATCCTGTTTGAGTGGGTCCAGCAGGTAAATGAGGAGTATCCCCCGGCTCGATCTGGAGCAGGTAAGCATAATGCCTAGAGCTATCAAGTTTGGTTCCCGTCTCACTGGTTTACCGGATATGAAATGTGGTCATGCCTAGCATTGCAGACTAATGTTAGGGTGCGGGGGGCAGGGGATGTGATGATGGGTAGGGGAGAGAGGTGGACGTGGACCAATGGCACGTCAATGTGTTAAAATTTCCTGAAGGTGCAGGAAAGGTCCCCAGGTGACCTCAAATTTAGGTAGTTGATCTTGGAGTTTGTGTGTGCGCCTCTCATAAGTGGCCAGATGGTATTACTCAGTGTAGGAAGCTGGCTCTCTATATAGTGTACTAAAATGAAGTACACTGTGCAGATAGTGCAGTGAATCCCCAGTTGGCAAACAGAGGTAAAAGACAATAATTTTAATGCTCTTTTTGTGGTCGTTAGGCTTATAAGAGGTTAGTGCTAAGCATTTGTTGTCACACACAGAGGCAATAAATGAGACACACACTCAAAAATAAATCCGAGACCAATTTATAAATATAAAGTACATTTTTATGTATTTTTTAAGATGAAGAACATAGTTCTAAGGTAAGTACTTTTCGAGTTACGATTTTTCAAGAGTTCGGAAAATGTATCACAGTTATGCGCAATTACGCACCATAGGAATCAATGGGAGAGAAATAGAAAATT
Organism: Calotriton arnoldi; assembly: GCA_963921515.1. Lineage (NCBI taxonomy): Eukaryota > Metazoa > Chordata > Amphibia > Caudata > Salamandridae > Calotriton > Calotriton arnoldi. Next base: position 404,174 of record CAWUFW010010996.1, read on the forward strand.
ACATATAAAATCAGGCAGTGCTTTCGCAAAGTTCACCTTCTCGTTTTAGGTCAATGTCGGGACCAGGTCCAAAGTCCCAACAGGAGAAGTTCAGGAGCATCCCGGATCGGCTAGGCGCAGAGTGCTGAGAGTCTTGGAAGCTGGTGCGCAAAGATGAAGGGGGCCACTTGAAAATGCACTGCACAGGTGGACTTACTGGTAAGTACTGTGGGTGTCCTTGGAGGGAGGAGGTTGCAAGGTCCTGGGGCAAAAACAACAGTTGATGGACAGAATGCAGAACAATGTCATACATTCACCCCAGTACAGAGATCTGGGCCTAAATCCATAGTTTTTTTGCTCACCATGCCATTCCAGTTTGAACCCAGCCATATGCAAATCAGTCTTGACCCTGTGCCTCATGGGAACAGTCCAGCCCGAACTGCCAAGCCAGGTCCTCCCTGGACTGGAAACAAGCATCCAAGGACCGGTTTCGGGGTTTCACCCCTCTTCAGCCAGGATAGCTTGATTCCAGTGGCATGGAGAGCACGGGACCCACGTCTGGGCATACCCGTCCCACTCGGGGTGACAAATGCAAAAACAACAGTTGATGGACAGAATGCAGAACAATGTCATACATTCACCCCAGTACAGAGATCTGGGCCTAAATCCATCGTTTTTTTGCTCACCATGCCATTCCAGTTTGAACCCAGCCATAGGCCCTGGGGACCACTGGAGCACAGCAGGTTAGTTGATACCGGGGCCAGGTGCAGCGCAAACAGGTCAGCCGGGCCCGTGCGTTTTGAGGTCCTCGTGGTCAGGAGCAGGCAACTTGGAGAGGAGATCTCAGGACAGCTGGGTCACTCAGGAAGTGGGTCTCGGGTGTCTCAATGTCCCTCAATGGGTGCTTGCTTCTGGTGCTTTGGGAGTCCGGTGTGGACTCTTCTGCTTGGTTTTCACTGTTGTGGGTACGGTAACACGGGTATTGGTACACCGCGGCTCCGGTAGGTCCTAGTTCCTCCAAACTTGATGGAGAGGCAGATCTGACCCTCCGAAGCTGTTGTACCTCTCCTTGCTTCTGTGCTGCATCGAGGTCGTCGGGGAGCCGCACATCGACAAACCGGACTTCACATGATCGGTGCCTGCGGGGTGCAGGGGAGTGAAACCTTTACTCCAGGGGACCTTCACGCCGATTTCTCGAAGGCTGTAGGTGCTTTGGGGATCTTGGAGTCCTTGCAGGTCTCATGACGACACAACAGCAGCAATTGTCAAGTCCTTCTTGCAGCTGGCAGGGTTTGGCGCCTTTTCTTTCTGCAGCAGGGCTTCTGTTCTCGTGCAGCAGGTCTTCTTTATCGTAGTCTTCTTTGGTCCGATGAAGCTGAGGTTCAGGACTCTGGGAGCCACATAAATACTGAATTTAGGGGTGTTACAAGGGGAGATAGGTAGTGGAGGGCGACTTACCTTTAGGGTGTCTAAACCCCCATTAGTGACCCCTTTCAATGGAAGGGAGCACTATCTTAGCCCTAATTGGAGATTCTTCTACCATTCCAAGATGATGGAAATTCAGGAGAGGGGTTTACATCGCCTGCCACTCCCTAGAGGTGGTGCAGGCTAAGTGATGATCCTCCTCCTCATCAAACTAATTTTCCTGCCTTTCCCCACTATCTAGGGGTTCCTGGTTTGGATTTCAAAGGCCTTAGAAGCTTTCCTCCCAGGAAGGCCATCTGTTCTGAAGGAGGTGTGAAACACCTCCACCCAGAGCATGCTTTGTTTCTGTCCTCTGAGAGCGCTGGCTCTCACCTCATGAGGTCAGAAACATGTCTGGTGGTGGCAGACTGACAAAAACCAGTCAGGAACCACACCAGTACTTAGTAGGTTTTCAGGGGACCCCCTAAAGGGTCTCCTGTGTGAATCCATCACTGCATCAGTGAGGATTTATTAAGACAAGATGTTTGGCAGCAAACATCTTAGGAATCAGTGAAGCCATCATGGAGCTAGGAAACTCATGTTGACAAGTATCCAGCCCATGTAATCTTTATGGCTTCCCTGTTCACTTAAAACATCACAGAATGGACTGTACATTGTAGGGGTATATCTGCTCATGCTGATATGCCCTCACATAGGATATAGTGCACCCTGCCTTAGGGTTAAAGGCATGCACTAGGGGTGATTTACTTGTATCATATGCAGTGTATGGGTGGCATGGCACGCAGGGCTGTGTGCCATGCCAACTCTTCGGATGTTCCTGCACCAAGACTTGCAGCCTGCAATGGTAGAGTGCATAGTCTTGGTGAGGGGTCCTTGGGGTGGCACAAATAGTGCTGCAGCCCCAGACGACCCTCTTCAGTACCCATGCCCAAGGTACCAGGGGTACCATTTACTTGGGACTTATATGGGTAACTGAAATTGTGCCAATCGTGGTCCAGTATTTGGGAAAGAGATCTGGCACTGGGAACGTGGTTAGCAGTGACCCAGTGCACTTACAGTTCGAAATCACACCAGGCATCAGGCAAAAAGTGGGGGCTAACCATGCAAAAAGAGGCACTCAGTGAACCATTCCTGATGTGTGGGTTGTGGGTGGTGCACCAGTGTCGTAAGAATACACACCTTTGCTACCATTAAGGCCGTTGTCAGCTATCTACGCCAATGGGAAGTGGTGTCATCTACATCTGTGAAGTCGTGCAGAATGGCTCATTTGGCAGAGTCTCTAAAGGGCACAGAACTATAGTGGTTTGTCATTCTCCATGTTGAGCGCCAGTAGGATGAGGGGGTATGGCAGGACCATAGTATATGACAGAGATCACAGCCATCAGCATTTCATCACCAGCAATTGTCATTGGCGATTAAGCGGGACCTGCACAGTTTGTATTGGGACCAGTACCAATAATGTAATACTTTGCAGTAGGAGTATTTCAGTCATGCTTCTAGGAGGGAGCAATCATGGTATTTCATAATCTCCTTCCAGTCTTTATCCGAGAAGCCAATTCCCAGTTGTTCCTTCCAGTAGAATTTAGAAGACCGTAGCGTGTTAATACAGGAGACGTTATCAATAAGGATCCTTTATACGTTCTAGACAATACCCCTAGAGAGTCCCCACGTTCTGAGATATTCCAATACGAGGAGTTGGGGAGGTGTATGGGGTCGGGTCCCAGTCTGCCTTGTAAGCAATGTCTTAATTGCCATTACCTCCAGTGTTGTCAACGGGGTAAGGAGAAGTCTGTTTGAAGCATTGCAAAGGTACAGAAAGTATCCTCACTAAGAAGATCTCCAATGGTCTTGATTCCAATGGTCGCCCACGTCGGCCAGCTAATTGGCTTAAGGCCTATGCGTATGCTCTCATTTGACCATAGTGGTGCTTTCTTGGGAACCCTGCTGCCTATTCTCAGCAGCCAATGTGCACCTTTCCATGCTGTTCACATCACCCGTAGCGTGGGGGAGCAGTGAGGAGATTGGTATATCGAAGTGTCGTAAAGGAGTCCTAAGCTCATCAGGGCTTATGTCAGTGTACGTTTCCAAGGTGCCCATTGGGGTTGTTTGTTGTCAGGTGCCAGAAAGTAGAGTACAGTGTAATATATATCCCTAGGCAATTATAAGTTTATGAATGTTGCAAATCTATAGATATATATGTCTCTTCAGTACATCTTATTTATGAACTCAGTGTAACAATCGATATAAAAAGTACAAAGGTAGATTATTCTAATAAAAAAAGGTGTCTTTATTACAATTTTAAAATCAATTCATAACACATAACAAGCTATACTGTGTATCTAATTGACCTGTACATACATATATTCAATCATATAAAAACAGTCACATAAAATACTCAAATCGTGGCAAAAAAAGTAATTGTCTTCGACGCGCGTTTCGACGCAAACTGCGTCTTCGTCAGGAAAAGCCACACATTTACTAAATATGTCAAGCGTAGTGTCAAATTTCTTGTAGTCCAAGATATGGTTTTTACCAAGTAGAAGGGTAAACAACCTCTTAATTTATCTCTTGTATGACTCTGATATGTCCTTCTTATAGATAGACACGTGTTAGTAATCACTTAACGCAGGATATATTCATTTAAGATCTGAAATTTGCGTTACTACTTATTAAAATCTTCCAACTAGTCGCATTCTGTTCGAAAGTGATTCAAGGGGAGTTTGTAATAATTCTCCCTTTTATTGTAATTATGATGAAAAATGTAGAGGGGTTGATAACGGCTCCGTCGGCGTGTAAACGTCCAGACCGATCGATTGTCTTATCAATTCAACAGGGGGTCCTTGTTATTTTTCATTAGGTGCCAGAAAGTAGGCCAGCTGGAATAAGTGGTGGGCAAAGTAGTACATATGCATATCAGGGAGCCGCAGGCCTCCCACTTTAGCGTCTGCATGTAGCCTTGCAGGTTTAAGTTGGGGTCTTCTGCCTGACCATATAAACAGCTTGACAATGTTTATTTATTTTGTGTGTGCAACTGAATCATGAGAGGTAAAATGCCGAAGACATAATTGAATCGAGGTGCTGTAATCATTTTTATCATCTGTATTCTACCCCAAAAAGAAACTTTCAAGGCAGACCAGTATGTGATGTCAAGGTCCATCGTAGACAGCAGGGGTTGGATGTTGTCATGAACCATTTCCCCAAGACCCCTGTTAAGTAGAATGCCTATGTATTTTAATCCCAAGGTTTTCCACGTAAAGACATAAGAACTGAGCATGGCACCACGGTCGTCGGTTTTCCAATTTATCTTATATCCAGAGAAAAAGGAAAATATGTCAATCAAGGAGATAATATGGGGGACAGAGAATTCTGGATTACTCAACAATATATCATCTGCATAAATGAGAATTTTACAGCCTCCTGCAGGCGTATAAATGCTCTGCCTGAGAGGAGAGTGATGAATAGCATCTGCCACAGGTTCTAGAGCCAATAGGAACAGTAAGGGAGAAGGGGGCAACCCTGTCTCATCCCCCAGTATATCGGAAATATCTGTGATACATGGCCTCCACAATCAATTTGCGCAACAGGGGTAGTGTAGAGCCACTGAACCTTTTGTAGGAAGGAGGGACCTATTCCTGTTCTACTCATTGTGTGGCAAAAGTAACCTTAATCGACATGGTCAAAGGCTTTTTCTGCATCCAATGAGATCAGACGTTTTTCGTCAGGGTCATCATGCACATGCAAAATGATGTTCGCCAAGAGGCACATATGGTTATGGGATGACTGGCCTGGCACAAAGCCTACCTGTGTATAATGTATCAAGCTCCGGATGACCCGCTGTAGCTGAGTTGCCAAGATTTATGAGAGTATGTTCATGTCCGTGTTGATAAGCGAAATCAGATGATAGCTCCCACAACTTGTGGGGTCCTTATCTGGTTTCAAAATCAATCAACCAGTTGGTCTTGTAGAGTGTGACTTGTCACCGCGGGGGTCTCCAGGCGCTGGGGTTCTCAGAGCCTCAGTCGAAGAGCCATGTCTTGAGCTTCTACCTGAAATCTTCAAGTGAAGGGGAGGTTCGTAGGTGGAGGGAGAGGTCGTTCCAGGACTTGGCGGCGAGGTAGGAGAAGGAATGACCTCTGCAGCGGCACTGACGGCTGCGGGAAATGTGAGCCAGGGTGTCGGAGGTGGAGCAGAGCCACCGCCGAATGGTGGAGCGTCAGGCGGTGGTTAATGTAGGGGGATCTTGGAGGGACTTGGAGGCTTGTGTCAGGAGTTTGAGGAGGCATCCTTCCTGGACGGGGAGCCAGTGGAGTGCTTTGAGGTGAGGGGTGGTGCTGGTTCTTCTGTGGAGGTTGAGGATAAGCCTTGCTGGAGAGTTCTGGATGGTCTGGAGGCAGTTTAGGAGCTGTTTGGTGGTTCCGGCGTAGAGCACTTTGCCGTAGTCAAGGCAGCTGGAGACAAGGGCTAGGATGACCATTTTCTTGGTGGAGATGGGGATCCCTCGGAAGATCTAGCAGAGCATGCAGAGGGTGTGGAAGCAGGCAGAGGAGACTGCGTTGACCTGTTGATTTATGGTTAGTTGGATGTCCAGGACGATTCCGAGGTTGCATGAGTGGTTAGAGGGGGTTGGTGTGGGGCCGAGTGTGGTGGGCCACCAGGTGTCATGCCAGGGAGAGGACTTGTTCCCGAAGATGAGTACCTCCGTTTTGTCCAAGTTGAGCTTTATGCAGTTGGACTTCATCCAGGTGGTAGTGTCGGGCATGGTGTTTCAGAAGTTAGCTCTGGTGGTGTTGGTGTCTTCTGTGAGGGATAGGATGAGCTGTGTGTCGTCAGTGTATGAGATGATGTTGAGTCTGTGGGTGCAGGTGATGTCTGCAAGTGGCGTCATGTACGATGGGGCAGGGGGAGGAGCCATGGAGGACCCTGCAGATGATGTTTTTGGGTTCAGAGGAGAAAGGGGGAAGATGGATCCTCTGTGTTCGACTGGAGGGGAAGGAGGCGACCCAGTTGAGAGTGTTGCCTTGGATGCCAATGTGGTGGAGTCTGGTGATGAGGGTGTGGTGGAGAAGGTGTCGAAGGCCGCTGAGGATAAGGGCAGTTGTTTCACCTTGGCCGAAGAGGTGTCTGATGTCATCATTTGCTGCGATCAGGGCAGTCTTGGTGCTGTGGTTGGACAGGAAACCTCATGGGGAGGAGTCAAGCAGGTTTTTTTCTTTGATGTACTCTGTGAGCTGGAGGTTGATGGCTTTTTCCAAGATCTTGATGGGGAAAGAGAGCAGCAAGATGGTGTGGTAGTTCGTGAGTTTGTTGGGGTCAGCGGAGGGTTTCTTCAGGCGGGACTCGACCTCTGCATGCTTCCATGTCCATGTCGGGAACGGTGGCTGTAGTGATGGATGTGTTGAGGATCTCTGTGAGGATGATGCTGATTTCTTTCCTTCCTAGGTTGTAGATGTGGTCCGGGCAGGGGTCTGTGTGTGCACTGGAGTTGATAGAGTTCATGATGGTGGTGGTGTCTTGGGTCAAGAGCTGTTTCCAGTTGGCGATCCGGTGGGTGTAGGTGGCATCAGTTTGAGTGCGGAGGTGGTTGAGGTTGGTGGGTTGGGGTCGAAGTTGCGGTAAATGTCTGTGATCTTGTGGTGGTAGTAGTCCACTAGGGTTTCGCAGAGGGATTGGGAGGGTTGGATTGTGTTTTCGGTGGCGCCAGGGCTGAAGAACTCCCTGATGATGCTGATGAGTTCCTTGGTGTGGTTGGCGCTAGCCTCGATGTCTGGATATAGGTGAGGAAAAAGACACCCTATCTTGTTTAGGGGCGTAGGCAGAACATAATATCAGGACCTGGCCTAGCATGCTGAACTTTACAAAGGCATAGTGACCTAGCGATCTGTCCATGTTTTTAAGATGGTGTGTTGATCAGATTTGTGAAAAAGGATAGCAACCCAACACCTCTTTGGAGAGAAAGAAGTGCCTGAGGGAGCAGAGACCATAGTAGGACTGGAGAGGAGGCTGCTGCTTACAACCATACCTACCCAGTCTCTCTTCAATATGCTGGATTCTAGAGTGGAGAAGTGTGTTTCCTGGAGCAAGGGTATGTCATGTGCTTTTGATGCAAGGTATTTAAGTGTCTTCTGATATTTGATGTAATGAGTGAGATTGTTGACATTGATAGAGACGATACAAAGGTGTTTGAAATGCGGCGAAGAGGCATTGACCCAGGACTAGGTGGTCCAAATATGGAGGAGTGGGGAAGGACCACTAATTCAGGTTGTTGTGATTGACAGTTATTGTGTGAGAGAGTAGTGGGATTTTTGTGAAGTGGTACGAGGATGGGTAAAATTAGTGATACCACAGTAGAAAGTGGGAGAAACAGTACTTTGGTAAAACAATAAATAGTATCCCAATAAAGTAACAAACAGAGCTCCATGCAATAGATGCTACAACACGATAAAACTACTTTATACATGCAAGTGATCCTCCCAGCCCTCCTCCAGCCCAGTACTCCTACATGCAATAAAGTCCATGTAAGTATCCAGTCCCAACATGGTAGTAATAGGCTGCAGAGATAAGCACCATGGCATGGATGAGCATGACTTGTCGCGTCTCTGGCAGCCGGATTTTCCAGTCTGGAAGGTGCTCTCTTTTCCCACCATTTAAGCACAGTGTCCACCCTTTGGTGTTCCGAGGAGGTGGATCTAAAGGAGGTGGAAGTGTTCGATGTCTGTCCAAGGCATAGAGTTCTAAAGCCAGGTGTGAGGTATCCTTGTCAGTTCCAGACAGGGATGATAAAAACTGCTCAAGATCATCTGGGTCCTCGAACTCCCTGTGTTTGCCAGCAATGGTGATTAACATGGTGGCCAGTTCCAAAAGGCCATAGTGAATGTTAAACTGTAGAAAGCTTGGCCAGAGCGCCAAGAACCTCTTCGTTCTCACTACCGAGTTGTGGGAGAAGTGGGCCCGTAGGAACTCTAATGGTGGAGTAAACGTATGGCCATTGAGTTCCGAGATTGAATGTAACTAAGAAGCCTTCTACATCCGACTCTTCAAGCTCTTCCAGGATTCCAATAAATTGGATATTGTTTCTTCTACTGCAGTCTTCGGCCTCTGTCAGCTTTCTGCAAAGATACCACACTTTGCTGCCAACTTTGGGGTTGGTTTCCAAAACAGTCAGACAGTTTTCCATGGCCTCCACCGTAAACTCCATGGCATCAGGTCATGAGTTCAAGGAGGTAAGGTCGGCCCGAAGAGATTTAAATTCAGTATCTGTGCTTTTATTATCCATGTGCATAGAGTCCATGTTCAACTTGATGTCTAAAAGTTCCCTCATGAAAGTTTCTAAGGTGACGTAGGGCATGGCTGGTGTGGAATGTTTCACCTCACTGGTTACCACATCGGTAAATAGGAGCTGGCGGGATGATTATCCAATCCGGAAGAACAACGGACCCAGGGCAGAAGGGAATGGTGTGTAGGGTCGATGGGAGCACACTCAGCGTGGAAGTGCCAAGAGCAGTAGTCACCAAAAACTCTCTTACAGTCCCAGGGGACCATGTGAAGACCCAGCTAGAATGTCTCAGTGCGACCAACCATGCAGACAGGAGACCTAAAACAGCGCCACTCAGGTGAGCACGTAGGGTCAAAAGTAGGGCAATCCGTGGTTAATAGAAGGGGTTAATCAGAATCATATACTCCGTTGGCAATGGAAAATTCCTCAAATGTTAAGGCTACAATGGTGGTGCCCCTTATTCCCCAGTCCCTCCAGACTCCACAGAAAGGCCGAGAAGAAGCGTGTATACCCAGGTCTACTGTAGCGTGGGAAGAAAGTCAGTGTAGGCTGATAGAAGTGTGGGGCTCATTCAGGAAGCCCGGTGCTGGGTCAAATGTAGCGTAGCAATCATTGCAGAGAGATCCTGAGGCAGGATTCCTGCCATCCGACGGGCCGCACCTGACACAGGAGAGCCTGTTGTGCCCTAATGCAGCAGCTAAATGCATACGGCCGGGGACATTGATTTAGGTCCAAGGCGCTGTGGAGATCGTAGAGGGCTGCCTGTGGTGAGGCTGTTTTGATGCTGTCAGGAACTCTCCACTCTTCCAAAGAGCTACTTCGAGGCCATCTACTGGTGCCGGACTCCTTCAAATGGCATGCCCTGGGATATGAATCACTGCGGTGCTTGGGACTGGTTGTTAACCGCAGTGAGATACCGGGCAGCCCAGAAGTATTAACAGGAGATGGCCATCTTGATTAGGATCAGACTGCACCCCTCCTACTTGTGTGACTTACATTGTTTAGTTACTAGTTTTACTGCCGCATCCAATGATATTAGGTTAGAATAGGGCATATTAATATTCAGCTAGGGGCAAGTGATAGAATTATTAAAAATCGTGATGTTTCATAATTCCGAAATGTGATTCAATCAATCAATTAATCACAGAATTTGTAGAGCGCACTACTTACCCGCGAGGGTCTCAAGGCGCTGGGGAAAAAAAGGGGGGGGGTGCCACTACTGGTCGAACAGCCAGGTCTTGAGTAGCCTCCTGAAGGTCAGCAGGTCTTGGGTCTGTCGTAGGCTGAGTGGAAGGGTGTTCCAGGTCTTGGCGGCGAGGTGGGAGAAGGATCTGCCGCCGGTGGTTGTTCTTCGGATGCGAGGGACGGTGGCGAGGGAGAGGTCGGCGGAGCGGAGCTTGCGGTTAGGGATGTAGAAGAAGAGTCGTCTGTTGAGGTAGGCTGGGCCGGTCTTGTGGAGTGCCTTGTGTTCGTGGATGAGGAGTTTGAAGGAGATTCTCCTGTCGACGGGGAGCCAGTGCAGGTTTCTCAGGTGGGGGGTGATGTGGCTGTGGCGTGGTACGTCGAGGATCAGGCGTGCAGAGGCGTTTTGAATGCGTTGTAGTCGTTTGATGAGCTTGGCCGGGGCTCCCGCGTAGAGGGCGTTTCCATAGTTGAGTCTGCTGCTGACGAGGGCCTGGGTGACTGTTCTTCTTGTATCTGTCGGGATCCACCTGTAGATCTTGCAGAGCATGCGGAGGGTGTTGAAGCAGGAGGAGGAGACTGCGTTGACTTGCTTGGCCATGGAGAGCGTTGAGTCGAGGATGACTCCCAGGTTGCGTGCGTGGTCGGTGGGTGTTGGGGCTGCCCCCAGTGTCGTTGGCCACCAGGAGTCGTCCCAGGCTGAAGGGTTGGAGCCGAGGATGAGGACCTCCGTCTTGTCCGTGTTCAGCTTTAGTCGGCTGCTCTTCATCCAGTCGGCGACGGCCTTCATTCCTTCGTGGAAGTTGGATTTGGTGGTGAGGGGGTCCTTGGTGAGGGAGAGGATCAGTTGAGTGTCGTCGGCGTAGGAGATTATGTTGAGGTCGTGCTGTCGGGCGATGCGTGCGAGCGGGGCCATGTAGATGTTGAACAGTGTCGGGCTGAGGGATGATCCCTGGGGTACGCCGCAGATGATCTTGGAGGCTTCGGATCGGAATGGGGGGAGGCGGACTCTCTGGGTTCTGCCGGAGAGGAAGGAGGTGGTCCATTCCAGGGCCTTGTCTCGGATCCCTGCATCATGGAGGCGTGCACATAGAGTGCGGTGGCAGACAGTGTCGAAGGCGGCGGAGAGGTCCAGCAGGATGAGGGCTGCGGTTTCACAGTTGTCCAGCAGGGTCCTGATGTCGTCGGTGGCGGCAATGAGGGCAGTCTCGGTGCTGTGGTTGCTGCGGAACCCTGACTGGGATGGGTCCAGGATGCTGTTTTCTTCGAGGTATCGGGTTAGCTGTCTGTTGACGATCTGCTCGATGACCTTGGCTGGGAACGGAAGCAGGGAGATGGGCTGGAAGTTCTTGAGGTCTCTCGGGTCCGCCTTGGGTTTTTTGAGTAGGGCGTTGATCTCGGCGTGTTTCCAGCTCTCTGGGAAGGTCGCGGTCTCGAAGGAGAGATTAATGACGTTGCGCAGGTGGGGTGCGATGGAGCTGCTGGATTTGTTGAAGATGTGGTGCGGGAAAGGGTCTGACGGGGAGCCGGAGTGGATTGTGCTCATGGTCTTGATGGTGTCATCGATGTTCACGTTGGCCCAGGCTGGCAAGGGGTCGTGGTCGATGGTGTGCGGCGAGTCTGGTGTGTCGGTGTCTGTTGGGGCTGTCTGGGTGTTGAAGCTGTCGTGGATGTCGGCGATCTTGCGGTGGAAGAAGGTGGCGAGGGAATCGCACAGGGCTTGCGACGGCGGGATGTCGTTGGTGTTGGAGCTGGGGTTGGAGAGTTCCTTCACGATGTTGAAGAGCTCCTTGCTTTTATGTGCGTTGTTGTTGAGGCGGTCTTTGAAGGAGATCCTCTTGGCTGACCTGATGAGGTGATGGTGGTTGCGGATGGCGTCTTTGTGGGCTGCGTGGCTGTCCGGTGTCTTTTCACGGTGCCACTTTGTTTAACTTTGCTCATCTTATGCTGACTGTGCGCTTTTCATTGACTTCTATGGGGAATTAGTCTATAAAAACTAAGAAATTTGGAGATGAGCCAGTCTTCTGGCTCTCTGACGTTTAGAGACTGAATCCTTTTTAGTTTGTCTTATGCTTAGGACTTATTTAAATATTTTTGCCTTTACTTCATGTCTTTTATTGCTGCACTTGATTGAGCCTTATGCTTATTCCATATACTGATTTATTATGCATTTTTTTCAATTACTAATTCTTACCAACTCAATTGCACCCTGAATTATTTAACCGCTTCGCCGCGATCGGAATTCCGCCCAGGTGCTGGACATTCCGATCGCGGGTGTGGTCGTGACGAGCTCAGCTCGTCATGCGCACAGCGCGACCGCGCAGCATGACGAGCTGAGCTCGTCATGAGCATCGAAGGGGTTAAATAAACCTTCATGGCTTACAATTTCATTATTGACTTTTGTAGATTTATTTCTTTTAACTGCTATTTCCTGAAATTGCATTTGAATGCTGTTTAGGGTCTTATTGCCTCATATAGGCTTGAAGTTTAACTCTGTTGTCGATTTGCATAGTTGTTTTATCTGCGAAGATAGCACCAACAAATATTATTAAAAAGTGTTTGTTTACTCAAGGATAGAAGAGCCTTGTGATAAAGTCTGGTAAATAGAGCACAGAAAAAAACTTTGAACCTGCTTTTGGTGAGGTTAGAGGGTGGTGATGCCCCCATGTGCTCATGCATAGGTGAGCCACAACACTTACAGTAGTGGATTTAAGTATTTTGTTTACTTCTATAATTGGAGAAAGATTAACTTGTAATAACTCCCCATAGCTCTCCTATGGTGGAAATTTAGAACACTCCAAATTATATCAGAAATGGTGATCTTACTTCTTGCAGTTAGGAGAAAGATCACGGTTGTGGGAAAAGACTAGCTGAGACAATACAACTGGGAGCAAACCCAGCAGATATGCTTTCAAGTGAAAATCTATCAACTTCAAATCCATGTTAATTCCTTGCTCTGTTTATCATTACAGCACCAAGGTTCCTTCAGAATCCATGGTTACAGGAGAGGTGACATTGGAGAACAGATGATGGACTTCACAGACGACTGCCCAAACGTTTATGATCAGTTTCACCTCAATGACATCCACTCCTGTCATGTGAATGATGGGTACAGATCTTCTATGAAGAGCCCAACTACAGAGTACATCGATACTATATGTCACCCTGGAGTACAGGAGATACAGCGATGGGGGCGCCATGAGCCACATGATTGGATCATGCAGAGAAGTGGTTAATATCTCAGACTGCAGACATTATTTCAGCTGTAATGTTTTTAAATGCTCAGTGAATGTTTTACAAAAGGTTATTTCTATATTCATTAGAAAATGCCATTAGCCAAGATACAGTCAATATGAATTTAGAAATATATGTGAAGCAGCGTGAACTTAGAATATTGGGTATCAGGTCTTCTTTTAGACCCGCGCATGGGTAAAGTCAATTGAAAATGTTTTTGCATCTTTTTCTTTTGGTGTCAGCTGTCTGATTTTATTCTTAATTTTACCATCAGGGAGTGTCTAATGATGTTGTTTCCTCCAGACGGGAACTGCGTGCTTCTTTTCGGCATCTTCAGCTCATACATTACTGTAACGATCCAAATCCAGGATTAGTGCATAAAATTAAAGGGCTCATTAAGATGTCAGTCCCACCGACATCCAAAGCAGCGGTCAGACCGTCGCATTACAATGTGGTCAGTCTGACCTCATGTTTGAGAGAAAGACTGCTGTGGTTCCAACGGGCTCAAGGAGCCCGTCGGCCCTGCGGTCAGTATGGAATCCCTACAAGGAGGGCGGTGCCTGCTCAGGCACCACCATAGGGATTACAATGGCCCTTTCCCACGGCCTTTAAATGGAAGTCCGACCGCCATTGAAAAGCTGTCGCAAACTGACTTTGGGGGCCCCTAGCAGGGCCCTGTCCCTCCGCGGCCTCCGCTATGAGACCAGGGGGGCACCTGTGAGGTGCCTGCCCCAGGGTGCAGGGATGTTTAAAATAATGCCTTTTGGCATTGGGGCTTGTGCTGCGGCCCTTTTCTGGGCTGCAGCACAAGCCTCAATGCAAAGAGGCATGCTTCCGCCACCTCCACGACGGTCGGATCCTAATTAGGCGGTCGGGACTGCCGACTACCTGTCAGTCAGTCCCTTTACCGCAACGATGTCGGTCGGACGCTCGTCCGACTGGCACCGTAATTAGAACCTAAGTTTTATTTGTGGCAGTACAGTACAGAGCAACTGCTCACATCCAGTACTGCTGAGAAGCTGTTATTTTCCACATTCCAGACCTTAGTACTGTAATCATGGATACACAATATTGAAAACAAACACATGTGAGCAACGTAACAATTACCTTGAAAAATCTCTGAGTTAAGTCGTGTTTTATTTACCACAGAAATCAGAAATGCAAAGAGAAAATAATTGCTCTGTGTTTCCGAGCTCTTATCTCAGCAAAACATGCAATAATTAGACCCCCCCAGGATATTGCAGCATAAATTAGTAAATTTAGCGGCACAAAAATGGGAATTTAGTGGCGCAAAAATTTAAATTATGCTCCATTTTAGTTTATTTTTAAAAACAAAAGAATCATTGACCCCAGCGGGTCCCACCAGATGCCCATGGGCGACGGGCCCGAGTTTGTTCTTTTTAAAAAATAAAAAATAGTGATCCTGCGGGTCCCGCCACAGGCCCAAATTCTTTCTATTAAAAATAAAATAATGCCCCAGTGTAAATCCTGGAAGGTCTGGGTAGAAGGATGGTGCAGGCGTGTCTGTGGCCACATTAGTTGTGATATGCCAAAATTAGGGAAAGTAACTGTCCACTTCACTTGCACCTGCCACAATCAGAGAAAGTGACTTTGTCCAGACTAGTGGTGATCTGTGGGGGAGAAAAAAAGTGTCTGCATAATTTAGATTTTTTGTCAGAGGAGGGGTGATGGATTTGTTCACTTCACTTGTGAAATGCCCAAGTGAGGGAGATTTGGGTGAATGTGGTTTGCCCTGGATAGGGAGATTTGACCGACTGCCTGTGCACACTTTGAGTGTCACGTGCCAGATATAGGAATATTTGGGCACTGCCTCTCTATAACTATAGCTTCACAGACAAATGGACAATTAAAAGAAGGTGCCTGTACACACATCCGGGAGGGCGAGGGCTCCTGCCATGTGTAGGGAGATGTGGAGTTCGTGTGGCAATTCCTGTCCACTCGTGACAAGAGAGATTTTGTTTGGGAAGAGAACATACTGCCAGTTCGCTCGTGGTCTGACAAATGTGAGATGTTGGTGGTGTGCTGTGCTCACTGAATGTGTGATGCTCTAAAGGCAGGGAGATTTTCCGTTGTGAAAGATCCATGTGGTCATTTCATTTTTGAACCGGACGTATGATATATTAGTGATTTAGTGAGTGAATGTTTAAGTCCACTTGTGATTTGCTAAAGAGTCCGTTGTGTGTGCTGCGTTCAGGCCTTTGTGATGGCACAGGTAAACAACCCTACACGAAGAGGCAGTGCCACAGGCATAGGAAATATGAAGTGCAGTTACCAGAAACGCACGCGTCCTTCAGACAGTATGTAAATGCAAGCAAAGGGAGGAGAGTGGGTTGTGATCATTAAAGGTGGATGTTAGCAGCCTGTCAAAAAGACAAAATCCTCCATATAACATGGGGTAGCAAACAAAAACTACATTTCAGTGGCTTAACGAACCTTGAGGGGGCCCCCCTGCAAAGTACATGGAGCCCCCCCCCCCCATGCTCCAGACTCAGTCAGGCAGGAGCTCTCAGGCCAGGGGCCGGCCACCCGTGCACAGTGCCGAAGAAGACCCCGTAGAGCTCGGGCCCCCCGCACCGCAGGGGCTGCGGGGACCATTGTTACTCCACTGTATGTGACCCATTCACTACCTGGTTCAGAAGGCTCTGTACCCTGTGCCCACATGAAGAGCACCAGGCACCACAGAACAGACACCATTTCCTGCAGAATAGATGTGTCTGAGGTCACCTTGACCTTCCTCCATCCACCTTGCCTCATATATGTTAAAGCTCAGTCTGCTTCACTGGTGATGCGTGAGTGGGAAATGAGTGCTGAATGTGGGCTATAAGAGTCATTTGGGTCTGACAGGGTGGGCAGATAAGTTCTTGTTCCTGGTGGAGTGATCTGCCTACATCAACTTCTCTCCCTTGTAACATTTGTGGGACCTGACATAATTATGCCTTGTGAATGCCTCAGAAGGTGCATTACAACACACTGGCATTTCTCTGCAGACTATATTATTTTTAATAAAGACAGTAAATGCACGTCTTAGTATTTCGTACTGTTACTAGGGCAGTAGTTGAATTTCTCAGCAGAAAAATATTATATGTTCTGCCCACCTGGTAGGAGCTTTATACAGCTAATGGAATATTGACACCTCTCAGCAGGACAAATGTCCTCTTATTGGGACAGCACTGGCCCTTCTCAGCTGAAATCTTACTGAGATAGTACTGGCACATCAGAGAAGGACTAGCGCCACTTCTTAGTATGTCTGTACCGATGTTACTGAATAGTACCAGCACTTCACACCTAGCCTGCACTGTTAGTACTGGGATAATGCTACAGCATCCACATGTCTAAGCAGGACTGTTGTGTTGCTCCTGGGGCAGTGATGGCAGTCTCAGCAGCACTGCATTTTGCCAGGATGATGTCAGCACTTCTGAAGGTAGCAGGCACTTTGTTGCTGCCCAAGCACTTCAACTGTTACTGCACATCAGGCGAGTTGAAGGGCTCCCAAAAGCAACGCTGTGATCCAGAAGAGGCCACCGATGTTCATCTCTATGATGCCACCTACTGAGGGAAAGAGCGGCCCTCAGATAGCTAGCTACAGGCCCTTTGTGAATGCAGAAGCCGGAGTTCTAATTACTGCTTCCTCCGAGCAGCAGCAGTGTTCTCCAGGCACCTCCAGGCAGGTGGATGCAACGCAGCAGGTGAGTAAACAAACACCTCACCTGCTCGCTAACCCCCTCCTTCTATTTGGCTCAGGGGGTCAATGGTGGGCAAATTAAAGGAATTTTACGGGCACTTTTGTAAAAAGCGCAGTAGTTTTACAAAGCTGACGATTTCACGATATTTTTGCAAGTCGCAAAATCCTGGCAGGTCTGATTAAGGGTGTGAGAACACCCCAGGACATCGGCACCAGTCTCAGCAAGCTTTTTTTTTTTTGGGGGGGGGGAGGAGGAAGGGGCTTGAGGGCAGGGCGGGGGTAAAAGTGCCTCATTGGAACTTATCGCCACGAGGCCCCACCCCTCCTCACACAGTAGATTTTTGTGCAAGTTGGCAGGTATGTAACAGATCAGTGCCCCAACCCATCACTCATTCCCTCAGTAGACCGGAGTCTGCGCACACTGTGCCCTTCAATGCCCACATCTTCAGCACCCCACCCCCTCCGTTGCCCCCTGCAAGGTATGAAAATAGAGTTGCCATGCTACATCAACATAAGTTCTCTGTGCTGGATAGGTCCTAATACTTGAATGACATCCTAACATCAAACAGTTATTTTGATTTGGATCCAGGTACAATCTGAGATGACATTTCAAACTCAGTGCTTTGCTCTGTGGAAAAATAGTGGTTTGTTTACATGAAAACCCATAACATTCAAAGGACCCGAGACTGCCCTTAGTAAGCATGCATATCATTTGCCTTGCAGAGTTTTAGGAAGGAGTAACTTCTTTCTTCAGGGTAAAAAATCAGATATCAGATTTGGTATCATACTGATGATAAAGGCTGAACTTTTTTTGGTAGCTGATTACAGAAGGAATGTGCAGATGATTCTAACAGTATTTTGTTGTGGCTCGGTTGGAGGAAAAGGCTGCAATGCATTGCTTGGAGATGTTTTATGAATTTTGTCCAAGTCACAAAATACGGGGTCCGAGGAAAGCACTTGAGAATGAACGTATGGTTGAAGCCTTTTATTAACTCTTTTTTTATTGTTTTTATCATTACATTGCATTTTTCTTACTTATATCGTTTCGTGTAGTTCACGCAGCGGCACAATTAAACACAGTCATGTTAACACATTTGGGGGCATATTATCAAGAACGGCGTTAAAATTATCGTCGGTTTAGCGGCAGAAAACTGCCGCTAAAGCGGCGATAATGGGCTTGATAATATGCCCTTGAGAATTCCAATAGAAGTCCATGTTCTGCTGTGATCCTGGGCTTCTATTGGAATTCTCCAGGGCATATTATCAAGCCCATTATCGCCGCTTTAGCGGCAGTTTTCTGCCGCTAAACCGGCGATAATTTTAACGCCGTTCTTGATAATATGCCCCTAAGTTATTTGTTATTTTCAACAAACAAGAGTCCTTGCATTCTTATCTCTTTACCAGCTTTTTTAACAGTTTTCTTTAAAGGTATTTCTACACGCCCTTGTATTTGTAAGTTTCTGGGGCATATTATCAAGAACGGCGTTAAAATTATCGCCGCTTTAGCGGCAGAAAGCTGCCGGTAAAGCGGAGATAATGGGCTTGATAATATGCCCTTGAGAATTCCAATAGAAGCCCATGTTGACACCAGAACATGGGCTTCTATTGGAATTCTCAAGGGCATATTATCAAGCCCATTATCGCCGCTTTAGCGGCAGTTTTCTGCCGCTAAAGCGGCGATAATTTTAACGCCGTTTCTTGATAATATGCCCCTTTGTCTTTAAATCAGAGCAGCAGCAGTGTTCTCCAGGCACCTCCCGGCAGGGGGATGCAAAGCAGCAGGTGAGTAAACAACCACCTTGCCTGCTCGCTGACCCCCTCCTTTTATTTGGCTCAGTGGTCAACACTGTGCCAATAAAAGGAATTTCGTGAGCACTTTTGTAAAAAGCGGTGCCTTTTTACAAAACTGCCGATTTCACAAGTTTTTTGCAAAAAACGCAAAATCCTGGCCACTCGGATTAATTCAGAGATCTTTCAAGCTAATATATACGCTGAAGATACCAAAGAGAAACGTGCAGACCCCATTCTGCATTTGCTCAGTGCAAAAACTAGAAGCATGATATCCTAACAGGTGATGTGCTCATTGAAATCTAGCAACCATTGCCCCAAAATTTGTAAATCTAACTAAGGTAGTGCTCAGTCTTTTCCAGAAATGAATGAATTGCTTAATGCCAATCTGACCTTAACCTCTCTAGTGGCTTCTTCTGAAGAAGTTGTTTCAAGGAACCTAGGAGGATATTCTCAAGAACGTGTGATAATTATCGCAAAATTAGCTAAACGCAACTTTGCACATCGCAGCCTATCGCGGGATAATAACGCAGTGTTAACGTTGTATTCTCAACACGGCGGTACCATGCGTTAGTCTCCCGCAAAAAAAGCGAAACACGACCACGAAAAAAGTTGAGAATATGGCCAACCGCGATAAAAAAATCTTCGATAACCAGCGACAGCCCTGCAATTCCCACGCGTCATGCGGGAAAATGCACTATAAAAGCACCGAAAAACACAAACAAAATAATTCAAACTGCGTAGCACCATGGAGGAAGCCGGAGCAAGTACAGAGGATGACCAAAACCCCACAAGCCCCCTTGAGGACCAGCCTGGGACCTCGGGGTCACAGAAGGGCAAGGAGAAGAAGACGAGGTTCAGTCCGCAGGAAAACAGGATCATCATCACGGAGGTGATAGAACACCACCAACAACTGTTCGTCACCTCCAACGTGTCATTGGCAAATGAAAATGCAATATGGCAGTCCATCCTGGACAAGGTGAATGCAGTCGGAGTGAGGAGGAGGACAATTGGAGAGGTCAAGAGGCGCTGGAATGATGCGAAGCGCAAAACCAAGAAGAAACTCGCTGACAACCATCAGGCAGCAATGCAGACTGGAGGTGGCAGTCCAGCGGCACACCAGGAGCTGGATGAGATGGAGGAAATGGTGGCCACAGTCATCAGTGGGGAGACGGTGGCAGGAGTTGGGGGTCCGGACACTGCTCGACATGACCTGACACAACAGCACCAGGGTGAGTACCGAACAGGGACTGCGGGAATGGGGGGGGATGGGCACAATGGCACACATGCACAATTAAGTAGAGCACACTGCACACCCACAATGACTCTGGATCATGTCCCTGATCCCCTTGGCACACTGCAGCACACATACAAGCAGCAAGTAGGCCCCCGTCCACTATGGGCACTAAGGGGTCCCTCCCCACACAGCACCAATCTCACAACCAACCCATGCACACGTGTGAAAACCAGCAAAGCTGCATGTCTGTGAGCCACACTGACAATGCAAGTGACACTGCATGACGGACAGCATGGCTGCAGTTCAATTATCATGACATGGTGCACGCCACGACACTGAGGTGGCTTAGTGTGGAACACATCCGTAGAGGAGCAGGTCACACTCTGACACATCCATGTGCACAAACAACCCCTGACGTCAACAACACATCTGCGGGTAAACCATGCCCAAGAGTCCAAAATCCGAACTAGAGCCAAAATTAGCCAAGTCTGCAACATCTCAGCACTGTAGGAGCACAGAAGTCAAAGGCACACCGCCTCAAAGGGATAAGGGGCATCAAAATCACAGCTGCAGGGGCGACTCTCCCACAATGCAGCACACACACATAGCAATAACAGCACATCATCATTGACGACAATGTGGTACAAAGTGCGACGCTCTCACTACAGAACAGAGGACACAACTGGTTCCGCTTGTGCGTAGAAACTGGCCAATCACATCTGGCATAGCAGGAAACTGTGAGATGATAATGTACATCTACAACCTCACATCCGTGATGTAGTTCAAATGTCCACTGTCCGCATCAAATAGTCAGCTCCTCCCAAACAGTCACAATGTACATTGTCATGCATTCATATGGAAACTTGAACAATGCGTCAACATACATGTCAACACAATGTTAAAATGCATCTCCCCTTCACATACAGAGGGACAATCAACACCTCCTGCAGAGCAGACCAGACAACTCATCAGTGATGATGAAGAGGACCTCCACACCTTCGACACTGATGCCCTACAACAGCTCATGGACAGCTACGGCAACCCACCTCCAGGAGCAGGGCAGCAAGCTGCATCGAGGAGACCCCACCCCCTGCACAGACCACACAGCAGGAAGCACCCACCACCACGGCTGGCTCCCAGCACCTCACCGAAGAACACATCGCATTCCAAGGCCAGGTGTTAGACTGCCAGAAGGAGGTGGCTGAACAGGTGCGGGTGGGGTTCGACCTCATGGCAGCCAAACTAGATGACATACGTGGGTGTCTAAGTCCCATCAGGGACCACTTACACTCCCTAACGGACACCCACAGTTCGCTCCATGATGTCCAACAATCCATGCACGACATCGCTGGAGTCATGACTCAGAGACAAGAACAACTGTCTAGTCAGAGTGGCCTCAGCGATGTCAGCCGAGAGTTGGCACAGATGCTGAGGATAATGGAGAACATGGAGCGGATGCATGCGGAAAGAATGGCTGCCACGGATGCACACCAGCGAAAAGTTGTTGGGATCTTCCATGGCCTGCAGATCCTCATCATCGCATTGCTGCCACTAAGGCAGTCGCTGATGAATGCTGCTCGTACTTCTACACACACATCTCCGGCCCCTGATGTGTCAGTGGCACACAGTGCTGCAGACCAAACATCAGCACCCACATGTCAGACAGATGACATAGAGGACGAAGATGCGGGCGATTCCACCTCTGTAGTAAGAAGGAGCCAGTAGCATTCTTCTCCGCCATATGCCCTGTTTCAGCTTGGTTCTGCCCTTTGCATCATGCCCTATAACAACACCTCCCACTGTCCCCTGAAACACTCTGCGACACTCACCTTGGACCTCGACATGGACTGCCATATCTTGTTTGCTTACCAATGACACAGCAATCAGACTGTGGACTGTACTCTTCCTCTTCCGATGTACTTGTCAATCCCTAAATGTCTCTGGCTGGCCCTCCACTGGGCTACAATGTGATGTGGGGTTTGCATGGCCATGTACTGCTCCAGCTCCGACACTCCACCGAATGTGAATAAATCATTCAAATTCACACAGATGTGTCATGTCCATAATCGATCAAGTATGAAAGTATGGATGAATGTAATGACATTGATTGCCCAAAAAGGTACACCCTGGGAAATGAAAGCAATGCGCATGTTTGACCGTGACACACATAGGAAGTGAGATGACTGGGAATGTGTGCACTAGCTGTGGCCTCATTGCTCTGAAACAACAATCGCGCAATTCCTCAACTTTGCCCCACACAATGATAGAAATAGGGCAGGGTATGAAATGTCAAAGTCGTTGGCAGGCCTAAAGTAGTGTCCCACATCACATTTGACAACAGAACATCTCTTCGCATACCTACTCACACTCAACTGGGTGGACACAGCCTGTAGTGATGGATCACATTGATCCACATGGCAAGAATATGGACACCATACTCACATTGCTGAAGACACGTAAGAGCACAGGTCTATCAGCAACTATCCCAACCACTATGTCTGGCTCACAGAGGTGGAGCTGGCAATAGGGACTCACCCCTAAGTGAAATGCATCAGTCAGTCCCTCCCTGTGTACGGACAATGCTCATTGAGGCACACGATTTGTCATTCTAATCAACACTCATCACAGTTGAACACTAGTGAAGTTGCGTAGACTTTATTGCCATGTGCATGTCAGTACGGGCAAGACAAGGGCCACAACATGCAGGCCAATGCATCAGACACTAACAGGCAGCATTCGGTCACGGTACAGTTCCACGTGACAGGCGTTGTGCATGCGCCCGGGATGTTCTGCCATTGCGTTGGTGGCTCTCGTAGAACCGGCACTCTTCTGACCTGCGGCAGTTATGTGGATGATATGCCACAGCTCGGAGCAATGAGTCGTATGTGTGTGCAACGTTTGGACGTATGGGTTGTTGTGTACGTACGTGTCAAGGGCATTCCATGCAAGAGTACCTCGAGCAAGAACTTCTGTGTGTGGGGTGTGGATACGTTGGTCCTTCATTAGCGCTGTATGTATTGTGGGAGTCGTCATCATCTGCTATGGTATCTCTCTCAGGGGGTGCCTGCCTCATGCAAGACCAAGGTCGGAGGTGCAGGTGTCCTTCCGCCTCATGTATTGAGACAAAGGAGCTTTCATGCCTAATGTTAGTCTGACTACTGCTTGCATTCTGGAAATGTGATGTGGCTTTCGCGCTGCAATTGAGGCTAGGCCTTAGGCTTATGGTGCACCAATAGCGATACACACTCAACAGTTGGCATGCATGAGCCAAGAGCCCGAGCGGCCTTGCGCTCCTTGTACAATCCCTTCGTGCGCGGCCACCCTCCGGGTGCATGCAACATTGCAACATTGTCGATTGCGGGCCGTGTGGCGCAGACACTGCAACAGAGACACATGCATCAGTTGGTTTCCTGTCCAGCCCAGAAATTAACCACGGCCAGAGCCCAGGGATATTATTTCACACCCCTACGCTGGCCTGGCGAACGCCGAGCCAGCCCACTCGGCTTACATATAAAGGGGGGGACGACGACGCTACGTGTCCCAGTTCTTCCCCACTGCCGGAGGTGACATGGCTGCGTCCGCCTGGCATATCACGAGACTCAATCAGAAAGGGTCCATGACTTACGTTGTACAGAGTTGGTGGCACCGGAAACACTGCGGCCGGCACGGGCCTACCGCCACGGGACGGTGACTTTCGGTGCACTGAGGTAGGGGCACCTTAGGTGCTGAGCAGGTGTGCAGCCTGCGATGATGCGCCGTCCTGGCGGTCCAGACTGGTAAAGATTTGTGTGAGCCCTGCTGGACCGCAGTGTAGGCCTGAGCCAGCGGGCAGCGTGGGCCTACCGCCACGTGGCGTTGCCTCGCGGTTCACAGAGTTAGTGGCACCTATAGGGCTGAGCGAGTGTGCAGCCTGCGATGATGCCGTGTGCACTGATATGATCTCTGCCATTGCGAAATCAAGACCCAGAATCACGTGTGTGGGACCTAGTGGCCCGCAGGGCGGGGCTGCATGATGTGGAGGCTGCCAAGGTCGCAGACCCCGGGCTTGGAGCTTGCACCGGCACGTGGTGGGCCCTCTTGGAGACACGCTGGTGGCGGAAGGTGAGCAGTGAGGCCTGGGTGCGCAGGGGCGGGCAAACACCGCTAGGCGGCAGGAGGGGCTGGGGTGCAGCAGCCTGTGTGCGCAGGGGCGGCCAAGCGATGATGGCGTGTGCAATGATATGAACTCTGCCATTCATAAATCTGGGCTCTGTTTCAGATAAGGGACCTGTTGGACTGCAGTGTATACCGGCACGTGGTTGGAGACACACCAGTGGCAGCAGGTGAGCAGTGAGGCCTGGGTCTGCAGTGTCGGGCACTCTCTCTCATTCTCCCTCTCTTGCTTTCACTGTCTCTCTCTCTTCCTCTGTTACTCTCTCTCTCCTTCTCCCTCTCTTCCTTTCACTGTCTCTCTCTCTTCCTCTGTTACTCTCTCTCTCCTTCTCCCTCTCTTCCTTTCACTGTCTCTCTCTCTTCCTCTGTTACTCTCTCTCTCTCCTTCTCCCTCTCTTCCTTTCACTGTCTCTCTCTCTCTTCCTCTGTTACTCTCTCTCTCTCCTTCTCCCTCTCTCCCCCTTTCTCTCTCTCCCTCTCTTTCACTCTCTCTCTCTCTCCCTTTCTTTCTCTCTCTCTTTCTCTCTCTCTCTCTGTCCTTTGATGAGCGCATGACACACCTTCTTATCTTGAATTTTGTCTTGCAGGCTGTGTCTTACAGATTGTCCAGAGAAGACCCGCCATGACTCTTCCGAATAGTTGTTTTGAGTTACATTTGAATAAAATAATTTGTTTGGAAATTCATAGATGAATGTATGATTCTCCTTTTTCTGACCACACATGAATGTTGATTGTTGTACTTGTACGACATAAGGCGAATTGTTTTGTTCATGATTTTGTAAAGTTGATGTAAAATATCTTTGTCCGGGGTAGGGCCCCGGGGGGGGGGGAGGTCCTGGGAGGGGGTGGCGGTGGGTGTTGTGGCCCTCTTGGGTGTCCGGCTGCATGATCAGTAGCTCCATGGCATCTGTTGTTCTTCTGGTGTGGCTGTGGGCTGGGCTCCCATTTCTGGTGCAGGTTATCGTCCGACTTAATACCAGGAAAGAGCAGGTGTTAATTCCCTGCTGCTAACGCGCCTTATCGCATGTTTTGTGATCTTATCGCCGATCTGGCTGGTCGTTGAGAATGTTGCGAAGTGGTGTTTTCGCAGCTTTTTGCACGGGAACGCCTACTCTGCATCTCATTAGCGTTAGTTGCCGGTGTCATCCGTGGCAATGTTTTTTGCGGCTGCTATCGAGGGAAAACTGGCGATATCGGCTGTTAGCACCAGCTTGTGAATAGGGCGATAAATCTATCGCCACTTTGGCTGCGATAAAGTGCTGCTAACTCGGCGATAAGTCCTTGAGAATATCCCCCCCAGTGTGAGTTCTTTCTGCTCCAGTGAACTTTTTATCCATGTCTAAACCTATTACATCCTCTAGTCTCTGAGGGTGAAGTGAGGAGAGCTGGGAGCTATCACATGACTTGCAGTATTTCAGGCTTTACAGAAAGGAGGGCAGATGTGGGGATCGGGCAGCCAATTAGCATAAGTGGTACAAAACATGACTAGGAGGAGGGCATCTTGTTTAGGTGATATGTTTAAGCTGCACTATGTATTTTCTGTAGAATGCTACTGTTAGACCTGGCATCCTTAGTGTGGTTTCCCCCAAACCCTTGCCTTCAGTCCTCCAGTTTTTGCTGACTTCGTTTTTGCTGGCCTTAGGACTCTGCACACTTTACCACTGCTAACCGCTGCTAAAGTGCTTGTGCTCTCTGCTCAAAACATGGTAACATTGGCTTATACCCAATGGGCATATTTAATGTATTTATAAGTCCCTAATAAAGTGCACTACATATTCCTAGGGCCTGTAAATTAAAGCTACTAGTGAGCCTGAAGCACTGACTGTGCCACCCACGTATGTAGCTCTTGAAACATGTCTCAGGCCTGCGATTGCAGAGCCTGTGTGTGCAATTTTCACCTGCCATGAGGGCCTGGTAGAACAAACCTTTTACCAGGCCCAAACCTTCCTTTTTAATACAAATAAAATACCCCTAAGGTAAGCCCTGGGCTCCCACAATGCTCCGCAAACCAGGATTTAAGGTAGTCTGTTCAGTGGGCCTGACTGGGTCCCTGTAGTCGGCTCGCTCTCCACTGTGGTCGGCCTGAACTTGTGACTTTGTCCCGGTCTGATGCAACCAGATATCCACAGTTGTGCTTTACACCTTTTGGCACTATTTTTTCTAAAAACTTAAAAATTCAATATCTCCAGTTCTACTAATTGGAGTTTTGTCATTTTGGTCTTGTTTTATTTATTAAATTCAGCTCTGGTGTGGGATCTTTTTGTTTGGTGTTTTCATTGTTTTACTATTTGAAGTGTTGCACAACTAATTTATTATTGATAGAAATCAAAATGAAGAGCGAGGAAAGGTAGAAGCCAGTTCACTTCCCCTGGGTTTATATGCAAGTATCAAAGGGAACTAGCTACTGAGTAGGAGCTCCTGATATGTGTATGTAGAGCAACACATATGTGTTTAGGAAGACCCTCACTCACCAACCTAGTTGGTGACATGCTTCATCATCGGGTCCCACCCAAGGTACCGAGTGTACCTTGGGTGTGCTTGAACGCCTGGATGCAGCGGAGCTGGTTCTGTGCAGTGAGTGTGCAGTGAAAGTGAAATGAGTGTGGCTTAAAAAACTGTCCGTAGGGTCCCGTTAAACAACAAAAGACTATTTTAATGTATGGGCCCTCGGCAGGGGTTTAAAAAGAGAGAGGTGGATATCCGTGGAGATATTTAGGCTCCGATATCCTGTGTGGTCAACATGTTTCAGCCAGTATCTCACTACTGGGCTGGCTTTCTTCAGGACCTTATGTGCGTGGAATTAAAATGGTGGTCTAAAACTAAGTGTGTTAGAGACCATCTATGTGGCGCACTCTCTAGGGTGCGTTATGTGGTAGAGGATGGTTTCCTCTAGCGATGCATTCCTGTTGGTGGGGGGAAGAAACGACAAACAGACATACACATAGATACATTTAGAAGAGATCATTAGGCACATCCAATAGTGTGACTCAGGAGCGAAGTGTCCGTGCTCTATGCGGATAAAATACGTAGTGAGGACGGACCGTGGCGTTTTTAGTGCATTGTGTTTAAGTCAAAACAATGTATACGCCTCGTTTATATGCGTTACCGTGTGATAATCAATGTACGGTAATGCGTAGTGATGGATAAAAGAATAAAATAATAAAAACATGTTCTGCTTACTCAGAAATTCTCTGAGAAGTGCTCCATGAGTTCCGTGTGGGGGCCCGACCTATTGTCACACTCTGTGTGATGAGAAAAGGAAAGAGAAAGGCACATACGGCGTAATTAACTTGCGTGCCATGTGGCTAGAGGACTCCGTGTCCGTCTTGGGCTGGAACCCCCCAAGAAGCACCCCACTTACTTCTTCAAGATCAAGGACCCGTCTCCGTACCTAGTCTGGCCGCATCGGAACTCCGATGGTGAATGCCTGGTGCGAAGCGGGAGTTTAAATACCCTGGAGAATACTGCAGGTGAAGCGAGTCTCTGTGACGAGCTCCAGGTGCGTGTGGTCTGTTCCATGCCTTGCACCTGTGAGTGTAAACAGAGAAGAAAGCAAGCGCACGTGTTTGTGTGCTTATGCTGCGTGCCAATAAAGTTTTGTTGAATTACGTGAGATTTCATTTGACTATCGGGTAATTCCCTGTGATTTGTGGCATAATTTTATAAATATTTTAGATGGAAATGCAGTTAGGTTGAAAGGCTGTGTTATGCGAAAAGCAGGAGATATTTGTAAAAATAAAAATAAACATAAAGCGCTGGTTATGTGGAGCGTTTACTGAGGCTGCCTGGGAGTGGAGAGGCAGCGGGAGGTCTCTGTACTGTGCGCGCAAGTAATTCAGTTAGAGAAGTCCGCGTGGACCGGATGTACATATGTAGACCCCTAGGTCTGGGGATCGTACATGTGCTAGTCAAGTGTGTGAATGGGAGATCCCATGGTTGCTAGCACACTGCGCGTGTGTAAAGAGAGTATATCTTAAATGCTGGCATTAGTGTCCTCTCTTGACATGGGGTCATGCTGGAGACACGTTGGTGCATAGGGCTCTGATGGGTTTAGTAACCTATGGCGTGGGGGACTCATGAAACTTCCCGTGGTAGTGATGGAAGCTGTACAGGTAGTCAGGCTAACAGTGAAGGCTGTTCCACGGAATATTGTCATTCAGTCCTGTTTTGTTGGTGGAAAGACGGTATATCCAGCGTTGTTCCTTTTGTAATAGTATTTTGTCATTGGTAGTGCTATGACATACGATGTGTTCTATGACAGTCCACCTGATGTCATTAGGTGTGTGTCCTGTTGTGATGAAGTGATCAGTTAGTCTACTCAGGTTCTTTTTGCAATGTATGGTGCTGCGGTGTTCCACGATACGTGTCCTTACTTTGCGGCTGGTCATGCCACCATAGCGTAATTTGCAGGGGCATTCAATTAAGTGGATTACGTTTGTAGAGTTACAGTTCTTGTGCTTGGTTTGGTGCCAGGTTTTGCCTGTCTCTAAGTTCAGGGTTTTGGTTGCTTTGGTTAAATGACAGACGCTGCAATCACCACAAGGGTAGTGACCTACTATCCCTGGAAGGCCCCATGCGTTAAGTATGGTGTTGGTCATGGGAGTGGGCCTTTCCTTTGGTCTTGTGGAGACAAGGCGGTCGCGGAGGCTTCCTGCTTTTTTGTAAGCAAAGAGTGGGGTGTCCCAGGTGAGAGTACCGGTATTCAGTGTGCGCCAGTTTCTCTTGATTATTTTGGCCACCTGGTTGGAGGCAGCATTATATGTGGTGACACAAGTAAGTGGGGTGGGAGTATTTTCCCGTATGTTGTCTTCCAAAAGGGCTTCTCTTGGTTGGTTGCGTGCCCGTTTGTTAGTAGTCCGAATGATTTTTTCTGGGTAACCACGTTCCTCTAGTTTTTTAGCCAATGCAGTTGACTGTGTTTTGTAGTCCTGTAGGTGGCTGCAATTGCGACGTATGCGCAAAAATTGGCCATGGGGGAGGTTTGCCCTGAGGGGCCTAGGGTGGAAACTCCCAAATTGAAGCAAGGAGTTTCTAGATGTGGGTTGGTAGTAGGTCGTTGTCTGGAGTTTGCCCTCTATGGCCTTAATGTTGAGATCCAGAAATGCAATATTGGAGTTGCTTGCACTGCTGGTGAAGTGCAGGAATGGGTCCCGTTCATTCAGCCATGTGAGGAAGGTGGTAAGGGAATCGTTGGATCCTGTCCATATCAGAAGAATGTCATCTATGTATTGACGCCAGAATTGGATGTTGGTTCTGTATGGGTTGGTGGCTGGTAGGATGTGTTCCTTCTCAAAGTGGTAGACATACAGTCCAGCCACGCTGGGAGCAAAAACGCTGCCCATGGACGTTCCGTTCGTCTGTAAGTAGAAATCGCCCTCAAATTCGAAATAGTTCTGCTTAAGAGCTAGGGTTGCACATTGCAATAGGAATTCTCTTGGCGTGGTGTACTCCCAAGTGGATTCTTGTAGCATAGTTCTGAGAACCCTGATGGTGTCGTCCTGTGGGAGGCTTGTATATAAGCTCTCGATGTCTAATCCCACTAGAAGTTGGGACATGGGATCAAAGTCGATGTCCTGGATCAGATTTAGTAGATGTTTAGTGTCCTTGATATACGTGGACGACTTCTGCACCATGGGGTTTAGGAAAAAATCGCAGAATCGTGATAGTGGTTCCAATAAGGAATTGATTCCTGACACTATTGGGCGTCCTGGTGGTGGTCTTGTGTCCTTGTGGATTTTTGGAACCGTGTAGAAATACGGTATTTTAGGCTTCTTGGTGCAGAGGAAGTCTGCTTCTTGTTTACAGATCTTGTTGAGAGCCTCTGCCGTCCCTACCAAAGAGGTGATGGTGTTCTGGAGTGTGGTGGTGGGATCTTCCTGGAGGCGTCTGTAGTTTCTGACATCACTCAGTAGTCTTCTGCATTCAATAGTGTAATCCGTTTTATTCTGGATAACTATGCCTCCCACCTTGTCAGCCGGTTTAATGACAATGAGGGGGTTGTCTTGGAGCTTACGTACAGCTTCCCTTTCTTTGTTGGTGAAGTTGTTGAAGGGTTTCGGTTGGTTCAATTCCTCAATGTGGTTAAAAACCGCCTGTTCGAATGTAGCTACTTCGACCGGAATGCATGCAGGTGGTGGGAGGAAGGTGGACTTTGGTCTAAGACCTGTTTCATTGGTAAGGTGTGTAGGTGGCTGTTTCTCCAAAAATGCCTTCAGCTTTAATTTGCGGAAAAAATCAGCCAGTTCCACATGAAGCTGGAATTTATCTAGACGGGTTGTGGGTACAAATGAGAGTCCTTTGTTGAGAACCTCTTCCTCTGTCACTGAGAGTGGGGTATTTGACAAATTAAACACCAAAGAGGGTGTATGTTGGTTACTCTTATTCATCTCATTCCACTGTGTCCTGGTTGTGGTTCCCTTGTTTTGCTTCAGGTGGCCACTGCTGGTCCCTCTTCGTCCGACCAGTGTACCTGGGGTTGGTTTCGTCTCCTTCCTCGTGAGCGACGGCCTCTCCCTAAAAAAGGAGGGCATTGGTTGGGTTGGTAATAGGCTTGCTGGCCGGGTTGGTACATGGGTGGCCATCCGAAGAAGGGGTTCTGAGGTGGGAGGTTGAATAGCGGTGGGCCATAGTTTTGGCCTTGATGATGGTATGTGCCCCATGGTTGTCGCCACTTTGGTGCTCTTCCTCTATTCCGGGTGTTTTGTGCACTACCAGTTCTGGATCCGCTGGAAAGTGAACTATCGTCCTCAAAAGTGTCTGATTTAGGTTCCTGTCGGTTGGGTATAATGTAATTTTCATCCGCTTAGGGATAGGCTTTGCTGTTCGAGTACCTTTTGAGGTGCTTTTGAAATTTGTTCATTTTAGATTGGGTAAGGTACTCTTTGTATTCTGTCACTTCCCTGTTGGTTTCATCTAGTTTTTTCTTGAAGCATGTAAGGGTTGTTTTAAAGTGGCTCTCAGTTGCTTGAATGTCAATGATCATGGCATCAGAGAGGCGCTTTGCAGTCTTAATGATGAGCACTAACCAGTCCCTGGTACAGTGCCACGCTATCTGCGCCCAGTCCTTCCTGAAGGAGGCATCCTCCAGGAAGAGCCTGGGGGCATTGGTCACTAGTGCAGTGTTGGTACGGAGATACTCCGTGAGGATTACACCATGTAAAATGGTGCGAATCCTGTTGCGCTTTTGCTCGGTGAGTTTGTCCCAGTCAGTGGGCTGGGCTATTGCTTGGGATATATTAACATCAGCCATTAGGGGTGGGTTAGAAAGAATTTCACTGATTTCTTCTTCAGCGAAGGTTAGGCCGGAGTTCTCCGCCATGGTGAAAGGCGGTGGTAGTGGGCACTGGCGTAGCTAGGGGGGGGCGGACCGCCCCAGGCGGCACGAGTTTTGGGGCGGCAGCTTGCCCCCCTTCCCCCGCTCTAACCTGCGGCTGTCGCAAGAGTCGGCTGCACCCCCCCCCGCAAGGGCGGCAAACGCAGGGGCCGCCACGGGCAGCCTGAGGCCTACCTACGCCACTGGTAGTGGGAGTTGACTCTTACAGCTGTGCGCTGCTTAAAATGATAGAAATCAAAATGAAGAGCGAGGAAAGGTAGAAGTCAGTTCACTTCCCGTGGGTTTATATGCAAGTATCAAAGGGAACTAGCTACTGAGTAGGAGCTCCTGATATGTGTATGTAGAGCAACACCTCTCTCTTTTTTAACCCCTGCCGAGGGCCCATACATTAAAATAGTCTTTTGTTGTTTAACGGGACCCTACGGACAGTTTTTTAAGCCACACTCATTTCACTTTCACTGCACACTCACTGCACAGAACCAGCTCCGCTGCATCCAGGCGTTGAAGCACACCCAAGGTACACTCGGTACCTTGGGTGGGACCCGATGATGAAGCATGACACCAACTAGGTTGGTGAGTGAGGGTCTTCCTAAACACATATGTGTTGCTCTACATACACATATCAGGAGCTCCTACTCAGTAGCTAGTTCCCTTTGATACTTGCACAACTAATTTACACATTGCCTCTAAGTTGAGCCTGACTGCTCTGTGCCAGGCTACCAGGGGTGAGCACAGGTTAATTTGGGATTTGCTGGAGGCATACCCTGACTAGGATTGTGGTTGCTAGTTGATCAGGGCTCACACCCTAGTCGACCAGTAACCCAGTTTCTAGGAACTACTCAACTGGCCCAGACAATTGGAACGAGGGGAGACAGGTATCAGCAATTTGTCTGTGGCTTGGTGAGGATGGGAGCCATTGGATAACCTAGTGGGATATTTGATCAAAAGAGAGATGTTTCTGTGTAGGACAGAGTCTAAAGGTGTTACTCTACATTTTAAAACCACTGGAATATAACCTGAGGCAAATATTGAGGATGTTCAGTGTTACAAATGGGTTTCGCCCATTTAGAACACACAGATGTTTTACTTTTTGATCACCTGGTTTTGTACTTTTTACTGTGGGACGGTCTCAGTAGTTGTGTCTCACCCACGGTAATCACATGGTAAATGGACTGCACATGTCCACCTTGTAAGATAAGGCCACTGTGACACAGTTACGGTAAGGGTCACTTGGCAGCTTACACATGAACACACATGCACATGTCTGGGCAAACATGTGTGGGCTGTGTGTGTGAAACTACAGTTGTGCACAAACTGGTAACTGTGCACAGGTAGCCTGGCGCAGAGGGACTCTGCGAGGTTAGATATTGACCTAGGATAGGCCTTATAGTATTGGAGGACACTCATAGAGAAGGTCAGTAGGGTTTAGTGGTTTATCGCCAGTGTCTCTGCATTATACACATATGGGGAAATCTACCTTAAAGAGCAGTTTTGCTTCCCTTAGACTTACAAAGTCAAGTAAGGTATCAAACTGAGTGAAACATGTGTGCCAAGTTTGAATATGAAGGTTCCAAGAACCTCCATGTACACGTTATGGGTCATCCAAAATTGTCATATTTCTCTGGCTCAGCTCAGCTCAGCTCAGATACCAGGCCTTTTGTCACCCTGCTGGGCCAAGTAAGTTACTCTGTTCCCCAGCAGGAGGAACAAAGGCTTCCCCAGACAAATGGAGTAATTAACAGTGTTTCACTTAGAAGGAATGGGTGGGGAAAATAAATCAGCATCTGTTAATTAGCTGTCACATTGAACCAGGGTTGGGACAGCCCAGGCCCACTGAAAAAGAAGGTATCCCAGGCATCTGCAGTTAACATAAGAGAGTGATCACCTTCGATGTTTTGGTGGGAATGTCCTTGGCAGTAATGCCAGCTAGGAGTGGAGCTGAGACCTTCAGGGGAGATGTGCACAGAGACCTCTTAATGGTGCCATCTTGTATTGTCCAGACATGCTAGGCAGGAGGGTTGGGGCAGGGGTTGGAGGGGTGGCGTGACACCTTGGCCAGGCGTGCCTGGCATCTGGAACTTTCTACCCCCATTTAAAAACTCTTGCACAAGGGAGAACACTACTGGACCTGTGGACACTACAGGATGACTGCGCCTCCACCATCGCAGAGGCAACTCCTCACACTGGAATTTGAGAAGGTAACTTTTTGAATGGGACTAACCTGATCCCCTTATTTGGTCCACGCCTGAACTTGTGACTTTCCACCAATCTAGCACGGCCAGATTATCACGAGTGGCGCTTTATGCTTTTAGGTGCTATATAGACAGAAAACTTTGAAATTGCATATCTCCGATTCTTGTGATTGGATTTTTGTCACTCTGGTCCAATTTTATTTATTACAATTTACTCTTTTTCTAATTGGTTTGGAAATTTTTGGTGTTGTGTGTTCACTTTATTACTCTTCGTGTGCTGCACAAATACTTTACACTTTGCCTCTTAGTTAGTCTTGAATGCTTTTGTGCCAAGGTACCAGAGAGTTATGGACAGGTTAATTTACTGACTTTTTTGGTTCACCTTGACAAGGGCTGTGGTTGTTGCCTGAGGGGGCCTCCACCCCGTCAACCAATAACCCAATTTCTTAGATTCAGGATTTTGGGGAAGCTTGAACTACATTGCTTGGTTTTCTGGGATTTCTGAGCTGGGTTGTTCTTGCCTGTTGCTTGGCTGGGTTTAATGATTAGATTCAGTGTGATCTTTAGTCCTGGATGCCTAGATGAGCTCCTGCTCGTACTGTGTTATAGGATTCTGTGTCCAACTGCTGGCTGAGATGTCTGCGGTATCTTAAAGTGTACTGAAGACCTTATCTTCTGATGTTAGTTGGAGCAGACTGTTCAGTCTGCGTGCTTTCTAGCAGGAGAAGCAGGCACCAGGAAGCTCTTTCGTGACAGTATCCTGATTGAGGTTCTCCAAGCTGCTGGAATTTCAGCTCATAGTTCAGCGTTGACTTTAGTATATTTTGTTGATCCATTTATACTCACTTTGCAGGACTGGCCGGTTTCAATTGGTTTCTGAGTGGCAGTTAGGATAATGCATATTTTGTTTCTTAGTAATTGATCTTGGAATTGCATAGAAGAAGGCAACGATTTCTTACTCTCTGATGTTCTCTTGTCTTGTTATTCTATCTGAAAAAGGGGGGCTGTCGGCAGTGCTTAATTTGAGGTAGTTGTTTCCGGTGCTCGGCACTGCACTTATGGCAGCTGCCACATGGTGGCGCTGTCTGATGAATTTAGAGATGAGCACAACAACGGTTTATTATTAATATAATGCATATTAAAAAAAACTACTATCTGCCTCTTAAGCCATTCTTATAGCTTTGGGAGAAGTGGCATTGGCAGCGCTGGCAGGGGCAATGGTTGGAGCAAGCTGCAGTGGTCCTGACGAGGGCCCTAGCACTTATATCCTGGCACTTATATTTTTTCACAAACTAAGTGCTCGGTGTCTGTCGTTCTTATCATTGGGTAATCCTATCTTTACTTATTAGTTTTATGTAGTTTGGTACTGAAGAAAAGCGAGACGTTGATAATTCAAATGCCGAAAAACTGCGCAATATTGCCATCTGCTGGATAGCAAACGAAATAACTCAAAGAAGATCGTGAAAACAAAAGGGTCAACAAACACAGCCAAAAGTTCTCAAACCAGCCATAGCAAACATGAGCGCATATTTTATAAACGTTCAAAGCATAATTTTGCCATTAAAATATTAATTGTAAATACCCACTTTTCTCTTCAAAGCGACAGAACACTGTCGTAATCTGTAATAAGAGTTACTTACAATAAAGGTGGCTTCAATAGTAATTAATAATCATTGTTCAGCGACATGTAGCGGTCACATATGCACTTCGTCTGGTTTGAGACTCACGATTGGGGTAAAGAAGGCGAACAATAATAAAGCAAGGCGAAAATAATGTAATCAGTTTTTCAGTTTTTGCATTGGCTAGAGTTCTTATTTTTTATTATTATGAAAAAATGTCAGACTCAACATATCATTCCTACCGAAGTAACTAACAGTCGTGATACTAAATATTTTTTAAACGATTGCACTTTAAAATGTAAAAAAATGCACTTAATTTTTTTTGTTATTAATGAATTCATAGATTGTGGGCCAGGCAGAGGGTATTGCAAGAGTAGATAAGATAAGGACAAATATTATCAGAGTACAGGTGAGTCGAGAAGCAAAGATTGAAGCTCCTTAACCCTTTCAAGGTGGCGAGTTCGCCCCTTCCTTGTCAGCCTTGTCATAAAGCATCCCTACCCACCATGAATCATTCCTGGGACAACTGATTATGGTGCATTAAAGGCCGCAGTTTTATTTTCAAAACATGGATTATACATCTCGCAATTTACTGGTTGGTCATTTGCAACCCATGCACATTCTGCCCTCCCCAATGGTCTGACTCTATTCCTGGCTGATAGCACTGCCCTGTGCGAGGGCCCCCTTTTAGGTCTCGCCTACGCAGCGCGCATGCGCTGCATAGGAAAAAGACCTTTGTAATCGACACAGCTTTGCAGGCAAAACGTGCACGCGTTGCATTGCTTTCAATGGCAACGCGTGCACGTTTGGCGATTCCCTTGCGGGAGCGAGCTTTGGCGCCATATGGTAGCAATTATCGCTCCTGGCGCTGCTCGCTCCCGCAAGGGAAACGCTTTCACTTTTGCCGATTTTTTTTAAAACTTTTAGCGCGATGCGTGCGCGCTTGTTTATCTGTTGTTTTGGAGAACTTCTTATAAAAGGTTGCTTTCCGTCATCACTGCTTCCGCCCTCCCGCCTCCTCCCACCTCAAACACAGCGTTTCTCTTAATCAGATGGCAAATAAACACGGATGGAGGGAGCCGCGTTTCATGGGGAGTCCCTTGTTACAACTTATTAAAAGAAAATTCCTCCCTCGTGCAGGTTTGTGCGCGTAGTTGCTCTCCGTCATCGCTGCTTCTGCCCTCTCCCCACCCTCCCAGCTCAAACGCACCATTTCCGTTAATCAGATGGCGAATGAGCCCAGAGGGAGGTAGCTGCGTTTCATGGGGGGAGTCCCAGGTTACAACTTGTTGAAAGAAAATTCCTCCCTCGTGGAGGTTCATGCGCGCACTGAACACATAACTTGTGTTAGGTAAAACATGTTTTTTATAGATCACTTCACTTGCTATTGTCAGTTTTTTTAAGATGTCCGCAGTGGAACACGGGGGCATATTAGCAAGGGCACTATCGCCGCTTTAGCAGCACTTTCTGCCGCTAAAGCGGCGATATTTATATCGCCCTATTAGCAAACTGTCTCTAACAGCAGTTAGCGACAGTTTGTGGGCATTAGCGCCCGTTTTTTTACCGCTTTGCATGTCAGCGATATTTATCGCTAATGACATGCAAAGTGGGCGTTCCCGACGAACAAACCTGGGAAACACTCGCTAACAGGCCTATCGCCTATTAGCAAGGTGGCCATGGACCCAGTTAGCGACGTGAAAAGTCGCGCTAACCGGGGTCATCGCCATTTATTTAACACCTGCAATTAGCAGGTGTTAGCCATACCTAACATGGGGGGGTGGATTATGCTGATACGACCACAGGGTCGTATCAGCAAGGTGTTCTCCCTTCTCCATGCAACATCGCTGGTTTTTCAGCGATGTTGGCCCATTTCCCCCGCTATCGCTGGAATATTCATCGCCATAGCGCTAATCGTTGCTAATACAGTGTTAGCGTGGCGATATATTCCAGCGATAGCCGGCGATAAAAAAAATCACGCTAAGCAGGGTTAGCGATGATTATCGCCTCTTCTTGCTAATATGCCCCATAGTTGTTTGTTTCTGTCACTGAAGCATATTGCATTTTCACTGAGAGGATAGCTAGCTGCTTTCATGATAAACATTTAAACACAGTAACCACAGCTGTAATTTTAACCTTGTTGCTCTGAGATCTTGGCCAAAACAATGCCACCCGCCTATTCCCAGCGCATCTCACCGGACATCAAAGTTGCCCCGCACCTCCACGCAAATATTTTCACAAAACTTAATACAGTACCGCTCGCGATGTAAATTGTCGGTAGCCATGTTTCATGTACAGTTTGGGGAATCCCATGTTACAATTTATTAAGAAAATTCCTCCCTCGTGCAGGTTTGTGCACGCACTGAACACGGAACTTGCGTTAAGTAAAAGCTGTTTTTTTTTTATTGATCACGTAACGTGCTATTGACAGGTTTTTTTGTACAAATTATCCTCCTTTTTTTGTGACCCTGAATGTAAAATTCATTCCGATCAACAGATCCAGAGCATATTTTAATGAAATCGTGGCAGGCGTACTCCCCAGTATCATGCACAAAATACACTATATTTACACAGTGGCAACTCGAATGCGGTACACTGCATCAATTTTGATTCTGGAGTAAGCTTACAGCACATGACCCCCTACCCTGGTCTTTGTGTAGCGTAAACTGGGGCTCATTTAAAGCACTCCAATACCTTTGAGTCGACTTTGCGCTATATAAAACTGCAACAACAAAAAAAAAATGCCAATGCCACCCGCCTATTCCCAGCGCTCATCACCAGACACCACAGTAGCCGCGCCCTTCAATTCACGCTTTCACAAAACTTAATACAATAGCTCTCACGATGCAAGTTTAATCTCCTCCCTAATAGTTTCCAGTTTTAGGAATGTGTGTGTGTAAGTAGCTTCTTGTCCTGTGCTTACAGAAATGTCCGCAGGGGAAGACACTTTGTTTGGAGCATATGGCACTTTCACTGAGTGGGTAGCTAGCTGCTTTCCTGATCAGCTTTTAAACACAGTAACCACAACTGTGAACTGTGTAATGTCAGCCTCGTTGCTCTAAGTGAAATCCTCCCGTTTTACATGCAAGACCTATTGCATTTTCAAAGCTTGTTTCTGAATTGCTGTTTGCACAATACTTTAATCACTATCTCACATTTGAAGGTGAGTTGAGTCACGGATGCCCTTTCCTCAAAGCCGAATAGCTCCATCAAGCTTGGGTGTGTCTGAATCTTGCTGACTATTGCAAGATATTTCTAAACGTCTCAATCGCAACTGATCTGAACCTGCTAAACGTCCTTGGTGTCATTTATTTTGTAATGCTTGTAGTAGTGACCTGCAACTCCAATTTTCTTTTCAGGCCTGTAGTCTTCATAGGTGTGCCTCATTTACAACCGTTGCTTAATTATTGGCATTTACGAGTATTGTATGACAATATGTTTTATAATTATCATGAGTCTTGATAGTTTTCATATTGATATACTTTTATATTGGACAGTGTTGTGGTATAAGTATGGAGAAAGAATTCTCATAAATTTTCTGTCTCTTTACCTGAAATGACGGGGATATTTTTCTCACAGTGGTTTTGAAAATCAATATAAAAGCAACAATTCGACTCCTTGTGATTTTTTAAATTTTTTTTTTTTAACTCAAATGCACAGACCAAGAACATCCTGGGTTCTCAAAAATATAAACTGTCCTCGAAGGCATCTTTGCCTTCAGTGTTCAGGCGTGTGAGGATTATTATGCACCTCTCACAATGGCAAATCTTTCATTGCAAATCCCCATTAGGCAGTATTTAATAAGCAGGCAATTATATGTATTAATATTTACTCGTTTTCGCTGGTCCTTCGCTTTTCGTTTCCGCTGACTTCAAATGAAGCCTTATGAATGTGTGCTTCATACTTTTTGCGTGTACTCAATTAGGTCAAAGGGTGACGGGAACCCACTCTCTTTTAAACCCTGTGTTACACACCAAAACATTACTTTTGTGTTCCAAATGCAAACTTTCCCTGGCTGGATAAGATTGGCAGAGAATGGTGGGACACTACCTGTCTGTTTGGCCCACTTCCAATGGTAAGTTGAACTACCTGTGCTTACCTTTGCAGCACACGAGGTAAATGCGCTTTAATTTCTTTGTATTCAGGAGGTTCTGGCTCCCAGCCTAATGATCCACCATATCGGATGAGTAACTCCCATTTGTTTTACTGACTTTATGCTTTTACTTCCTCATTATTAATTTTATATTTTATGCCTGAGTTACCAGGAGATATTAACTGCAGGGGAGCCTGCAACTAATTACAGGGGTTGCTGGACCCCGGTTCCATCTTATTTTGCCCATCCATTTTTAACTCTTACCTGCTGATCGCTCCAGCCCTGCTTGAGTGCATTGGCCACACCATTGCCACGCCCCCTGACATGACGGGCTATAAATACTAACAGCATCAAAGCGCGTCCGCGTAGCTTTGCAGCACACGAGGAGACTGTGCTCTAACTGCGCTTTAATTTCCTTGTATTTGGGAGGTGTCTGACTCCCAGCCTAATGATCCACCATATCATAAGGGTAATTCCCTTTAATTTTACTGATGTTATGCTTTTACTTCCTCATTATTATTTTATGCCTGAGTTACCAGTAGATATTAGCTTCATTCAGGGGTTGATGGACCACGATTCTGTCTTATTTTGCCCATCCATTTTTAGGTCTCGCCTAGGCAGCGCATGCGCTGTCTCGTCGAGAGATGCTGTATACAGTATAGCGGGGGAAGCTCCGCCCACTTTCCTCCTAGCTTTACCTATCTTTTTGATTGGCCGAAATCTTAAATGCTGCATTGTAATTGGTTTTCGGCAAGTTAGTCCCGCCTCCTGCCGACCATGTCGTCATTTTTCTCCTTCCATGGCTATCAGCCCCTTTACTTTCAAAACTCTTTTGTTCCCCTCCCTCCCCCGTTCCCTCCCGCAGTCCGTGACTTCTCTGACCACCCCCCCACTCCCGTTCCTGCCTTCTTGGACACCCGCATTTTTGTTTACAATGCAATAGGACTCGCGTAAATACGAGTCATATTGCATTTGTAAATGCTTGTTTTATCGTATGATTGGCTGCCTGCATTCGCACTCTATTTTGCCAGACCTGTCCAGACTCTCGCATGCGCGCAATGCTTTACATCGTGCGCATGCGCGCCAAAAGTCTGCCTCTGCCTCTTGTTTAGGTCTCGCCTTTGGGACCTTATAAGTATTTAGTTATGCAGCACAATTTCCTTGGTGCAACAACATCAACTGTTGCATGGCTAAACACTTATAAGGTCCCAAAGGCGAGACCTATTGGCTATGCCAATGCTTGTTGAAGGTGTCTCAGTGTTCTGCGGGGCTCTAGGCAGTGGCTGCTGGTGCCATTTGAAAGTGGTGAGGTGTTAAAGTCGCTGGCAGAACTCTGGCGAGCGAGCGAGCGTTGAAAAAAGAGCGGGCAAATGGTGCATTTTCAAGCACATTTCAGAAAGCAAGAATGTTAATAAAGCAATTGGGAAAGTGTAGTAATGACATCAATAAAGAGATTTTGTATGATAATATAATGTAGGTTGCTGCTTATCAATATAACCACAGAACTTCATAACAGACTTTGAGATAGCAATGCTGAGAACCTCACAGATTTCTTTATTTATTGATACCTTTAGAAATTAAATATACTGAGGAAATACAAGCTATTGTGATTTGTTGGACTGGACATAGTGAGACAGCAAGCAATAAACATTAAAAGGTAGTAGGGCACCCTACAAGGCACTGTACGTCTCATTGAGAGCAACCAACCATAAAGTGAACATTAAACAGATTGAATTCAGGCATAGTACACCATTAATTTCAGTGTCTCCAATATCTGTACAGCAGATAGGAAACAACTGAGCAGGTCACAAACGAGCAGCATTCAAGAAATGGTCACAAACTATTCAAGAAATGTTAGGATT
This sequence comes from Calotriton arnoldi, assembly GCA_963921515.1. Taxonomy (NCBI): domain Eukaryota; kingdom Metazoa; phylum Chordata; class Amphibia; order Caudata; family Salamandridae; genus Calotriton; species Calotriton arnoldi. The sequence continues at coordinate 445,243 of CAWUFW010010996.1, forward strand.
AACAAATTGATCACTTTTTGTAGAGAAAATCAGCACGTCTCTCTTTAATAGCTGCAAACTTCTCAATCACTTGAACAATAAACTCTGGGATTCTTTTAACAAGGTCTCTCTCTATAGAGAGCATCGCCAAAGCATTCAGTCTTTCCTCAATCATGGTGTTCCTCAGGAATGTCTTAATTCTGTTTAAAGTGGAAAAACATAGTTCCGCATCTGCTGTTGTCATAGGAGTGGTAATGACTATTTTTAGTAAAGCCACTGTCTCTGTAAGTGACTTTTCCATATTAAGTGTCTGAATTAAAGCAAGCAAAGAAATGGCACCAGTGGCCTGCTGATATACATGCATTCCATACAATACAGTTAATTCAGTTCTAACATCCTCTTTGTTGAGCATAGGGTAAGCTTCCACAGCCTTATTCAGTGCTTGCTCAGGGAAGGAATTACCATTTATTTATTTATTTTTATTTATTTGAAAAGTTTTATATAGCGCTGGCTAGACCCGGAGGTATCAGAGCGCTTTACATGAGGACGAACATTGTTTCAGAGCATAGTTACAAGTTACATGAGTTACTGGAGCGAAGTTACATGTGTTAAAAACATAGGGGCATATTAGCAAGACTCACGTTAAAATTATCGCCGTTTTAGCGGCAGGAAACTGCCGCTAAAACGGCGATAATGGGCTTGCTAATATGCGTTATGGAATTCCAATAGAAGCCCAGGTTAGATGTCCTGCACATCTAACCTGGGCTTCTATTGGAATTCTATAACGCATATTAGCAAGCCCATTATCGCCGTTTTAGCGGCAGTTTCCTGCCGCTAAAACGGCGATAATTTTAACGTGGGTCTTGCTAATATGCCCCATAGATGTAAGGGGGAAAAAAAGCAGGCAAGGGGAGAGAGATTCCGGGGAGAGAGGATAGGAGCAGGAGAGGTAGACCAAGAATGAGAGAGGGAAAGAGGTGGGGAAGGGTGAAGGAAAACACAACCGGGAGACGAGGAGAAACAGTGTCCGACGTCCGGTGTGCTGTGATCCCAGTGGAAGAGGTATCATTCCCACACTTCTGTTGTGTGTGGTTCCCTTAGCGCTGTGGACTCTCTCAGAAGGGTCTCTGAAACTCCAGGGCATAAATATTGGATCCCTCCCCAACAAGGGGAGAAGGAGTGCTTTGGCAAGGGGCGCCATTCCCACACCTCCATTGTGTGTGGCTCCCTTGACGCGGTGGACTCTCTCAGGGGGGTCTCTGAGACTCCTGGGTATAAATGCTGGATCCCTCCCCAACAAGGGGAGAAGGGGTGCTTTGGTAAAGGGCACACACAATGGTGGTAAATTTAGGGATAATGATGTATTGCGTGGTATAACAGTTTTAGAATCCGCCCATGGGGCATCGTCATTGTCAGTCCAGGCAGGATGTCTCAGTAGTTGGAGACCTTTGTGCGTACTTTTTGGTGGGGTAAGGGCTGCGGCATGAATCTGTCCTGCTAAGTGTGCAGCTCACCTTCTGACTCGTGGGGCTCTCGTGTAGAATGGAAGCAGTTAGAGCCTTGCTGGATGGTTGTTGTGCGCTCGGTGGCAAAGCTTCCAGGAACCAGATATGCAGGCACCATTATGATGTCAGGTATTTGCAAAAGCTTGAACCACTCAACGATGGTAAAGTTATGTGGGCTTCCCTAGATAGCGGCAGAGCAATGGTGAGGGACACTTGTGCACGGTGATGTTATGTCAGCGTGAGGGGAGTAAATACTACTGCAGCAGAAAGTAGACGCCATCTTAGGGTCATGCAATATGCTGCTGGATAAGTGTTTGGATAAGGTTCGGATTCCGCCGTATAGGAGAGAGGATCGGGAGGAGACCGAAAAGTCTTTAGCCCAGAGACAGGTGAGTGATCGTAGTGAAGATTCGATGGAGCGATGGATTTCTCAGCAGGCAGTCATTCAGGCAGAGAAAAGGACAGCCACCAACACTACATAGTAGCAAGAGACTTTAGTGGAGGCGTCGTGATATTCGTGATTGGCCGCCATTCTAGGAATCAAGATCGGGCGCCATGTTAGGGTCAGGCAGGTAGTCCGGCAGGTATACATTGGCCGAGATCAGTGGTTAGTGGTAAAAATCAGATCCAATTAAGCCTGTCAAAGAACAGATTGCAGTGATCTTAAGTTTTCACTGAAGAGACAGGCTTTCCGTGTACGGCCGCAAATTCTGGGAATCACGATCAGCCGCCATGTTAGGGACAGTCAGGCAGACAGGCAGGTACGTACTGGTCGAAAATTAGAGAAAAAGACATCAGCCCGAGTTATCAAGACTCGTAGGCAGCCTGGTTGTGTGAAGATGATTGCCGTCCTCAGCCTAAAATCAGCAAGGTCAGGTTATGGGTTGACGGGACCTCCGCAGGCAACGCAGCCTAGTATGCACGATGAAGTGGTCATGCCGGGGAGTGGTCCAGATCAGGGCGACCTCCCAGCGGGCTCCGCGCTGAGCGAGAGATTCCATCGGGCCTTACCGATGCTTGCCGGCAGTCTGAGGGGGAAATGCACTTGCCTTTTACATCAGGACCGCAACCACCGCCGACCGCTTCTTTCGTTCCGGGGCTCAGCCGAGCCTTCCCGGCCGCATTGGCTGCCATTTTTCACTGCAGCCGCCGAGTTGCGTCCCGGCTTACACGCTGTCTCCGCTCGTAGCTAGCAAACTCGATCGCCGGGAGCTCCGGCAGCCGTCCTGCACACTGGAGTTTCTATTGTTGATCTTTGTTGAGCGTTGGGGACCCAAGGGCAGCCCTTTGCTGTGCTGTATCGGTGGTGGGCGGCGGAGCTCACGAAGGACGCTACCGCTCCGCCGCCATCATATTTTGCAAACTGATCACTTTGCAGTAATGTGGCACTCACCAAATGCTTTGTAAAAGAAAAACGTTCCTTTGCCTGCACAATTATAGTGTCACATATCTCTTTTGCAAATCGGACCAGACTGCTGATGTTTTTTCTGCGGTTAAAGAAACTAGAATCATTTGGCAGTCTGCGATCTAAATTGTCAACCCCTTCTCTGACTTTGTTCATGCTGGTGACAAAGTTAGTGGTAGCTCTTTCCACAAAGACAGTATCTATTTCACGTTTTTGTAACTGGTTATAGAGTATGTCAACATGAAGCATTATTTCATGAAACAAAAACAGAAAAAACTGGAACTCCCTGTCTTGTAAAGTTCTAGCAAAGCCACGGGCCTCATTCCGACTTTTGAATTCAAAGTCATCATTGGTTTCTATGGTGTCGAAACATTTCTCAAGATCAACCCTATATTGGAATATTAGGCTGATTGTACGTATGTGAAAATTCCGAGTTGGGCCTCCCTTTGGAAGCCTTCTGGTGACAATCGTCTGAAGTACCTCCCTTTTTTGGGGGGGAACGTGAGAAGAATGTTGCCATTCCTCCTACATCCATAAAGAATATCTGTGCCTCAGAGATCTTTCCTACTGCTTGTTGCATAATAAGATTAAGTTGGTGGGCATAACAGTGCACATAATGGGCATTAGGGTACACATCTCTAATTTTTTTTTGTACTCCACCGGAGATTCCACTCATTACTGAAGCACCATCATAGCTTTGTGCAATCAGTTTTTGTTTTTGAGGCTGCTCTGGAAAAATCAAGTTTTGTTCATGTAGTATAGCTGAAGAAATGCTTTCTGCACTAGAGTCTCTTAAATGTGTGAAACCATAGAACCTCTTCACAACTTTGCTGTCATTGTCAAGGTACCGAAAGATAATACGGACTGTGTTGTAGTGGCCACATCAGTGGTGTCATCAGTCTGAATAGCCACAAAGTCGGTGTTTTTCAACTCTTGGATGATATAGCTTTTTACAATCTCCAGTTTGCACTCAAGCAGTTCATTTTGTATTATTTTAGAGGTGCCCTTGAAGACTGTAGCACTTGCTAGATGTGCTTCCATTTCATGGTCTATGCTTGCTATTAAATCCACAAGGCCTCTGAATATACCAGGATTTGAGGAACTTTGAGATTCATCATCCCCCCTTAATGCCAGTTCAAAAGCACCACAGAAACAAATGCAATCAATTAGTTTTGATAGTATGTGTCTATTCCTATCAACTGCTTCATTGTGTTTCTTTATTGATTTGCGGTACGCGTCGCTTATGTGGGCTTCAATCGGTGTGTCTCCCAACATTCCCAGTCTCGTCAGGTTTTCCATATGGATTTTTGTGTGTGCATGCTTCTTTATTTTATCTGACAAATGCTTCAAGTCTGTTACTCATTTTTTTGTCCAAGGAATTTCACCACCAAACAGCAAGCAGGGGAAGCAGAACAGAGAATTTGTTGAAGTACACCCTGTAAGCCAGTCAACTTTTGTGTACCAGGTTTTTGAGAATGTGCGTGTGTAAGTCTTACCTCTGTCTTGGGAACTTTGCTGTAGGTTTAGGTCTGGCCGGTCAGGTCCTGATTGTTTTACAAATAGTTTCTCTTCACGTTTCAGTCCAATGAACGGCTTTGCAAATAGTTGCTCTACTGTATTCATGGTGTCTTACCAATATTAAAGTTACTTGTCAATAATCAAAGTACAACATATGAGGTTTGGTGCAAAAATATCCTATTTCTGTATAAATGCATATCTTGTGCATTATCGCAATATATCTCCAACAGTTCCCCTTCACACAATATGACTGATAAAAATATAGCCTTATAGCCTGCTCCCTCTGTATGCCACACTGGTTGCGAAGGCACTGAAGCAGACATATATCTTAAGCCACAGGTGAGGGCCTATTACAAGGCAAGAGAGAGGGCCTTTAACAACCGGTATCGCCAGAGGCAGGTGGGCGGTAAAAGGCTATTATTACATTCCATCCAATGACGGTAGAATGTTTCAAATTAAAAAGAGGGAAACAGAAAGTCAAACATTGGGAGCGGAAGGCTTTCACCAGCCATTACTATCCCCGAGCCAATTCATTGTCTTCAATGGAGCACTCAACATTCAAATCGATCTTTAATATTGACTACACAGTTATATGCCTCAAATTGATACTGATGTGCATGTAGACCCCACCCACCATGTAGACCACTTACATAGCCCTCAACTACAATGTAAAAAAATATAGCATCAGTTTCCTTATCTTAAACGCTAGGATTGTTGACTGTGTTGTAGAGCTGCAAGAGCAGAAGAGGAGGTTAGGGCCTCTTCTTCTTTGCCCAAAAATTAGGTAAAGTTCGTCAGCCTGAGGCCTTACCAGATGCTGAAAAGCAAAATATAACATAATTTAGTCGTGTCAACCAAACACATAACTTATACGCCAAAGCCAAGCGATGCCTGTGAAAATCATTTTAGGTGAAAAGGGGTTCCTTTGGATTCGTGTTGGCAAATGATCTGGGCCCAGAACGTGTACCAGGCAGATCACAAAAGTGCATAGAATGTAGATAGTTCAATGGGTCTATTACTGCTTTTGTCAGAGAGATGATTTTGTTACTTGCAGTTTAAAAGTTACAAGCCTAACATAGCAGAGAGAGCTATTAACTATTATCAAAGAGCTGCATAAAAACTGCAAGGCGTAGGTTAGAGCGTTATGGTTTTGCTCTCCAGTCATTATCCTAAAGTTGCTAAAAAGGGTTCATTTGGGTAGAAATTCTCATTAGGCAAGTTAACACACAACCACAGTGCTATGTTTTAAATTATGAGTTTGTGCTGTTCAGGACCAGTTAGTCTTTAACTATACTGCCTAGTGCCTACCAGTATGGATGACATATGATGACTGCTGCACCATGCATTCCTCTTTGTCTTATGTAACATTTCCTAATGCACTACAAGGCACCTTTTCCTGTCCTGTTATATATTGGATTCAACACAAATTACAAAATGAATTGTCTGCAGGTGCATGGCTACAATGTCACTATCTGGTTCTGGGAAATAGATGAAACCGTTCTATATTTTCGAACCTTTCATCTTCTCCCTCATTATCTTTCATTCTTTCCGTCATCACTCTTACTCCTACCCATAACCCTGCACTTAATACTACTTACGCCTAATCATATTTCAAGTCTCTGTTTACTCTAACTTAGTCCTACAGTTACTTCTACTTACTCATACTTACACAAATTTGCACCTGGGTGTTTGTATCACTGCACGCCTGTTCATTCTTGTGTGTAGAGATGCCTATAATAAGTTTATTATCTGTGCATCCATCTTCACGGATGAAGAAAGTCGGAATTTGTAACTAGAAGCTTTCAAAACATGGAGGATCTTTTTAAAATAATCAGCACCCCCAAATGCTAGATATGAAGAAGACATTTCAGAGAAGGAGGAACTGGCACGTGCACTGAACGGATTACTTACAGAGAGAGAGAGCTTCAAGCTAGGCACTCAAGTTCTGATATATATATCTACACAAAGTACCTACTATGAAGTTCAGGAACCCTCAAATTTCAATGCAAGTTAAATCTAGGTTAATCTTCTTACGGAACTTTAGAAATGGTATAAATTAAGGTTGTGGCCCTATCATTTACTGTGATTCGCTCAAGGGAAAGAGCAATGTATAGGTAATGCCATTTCAGAGAAATTGGCTTTCAGATGCTGTGTCTGATCACAGAGTCTACCTGTTCATTATGTTGTTGTGACACATTTTTCTTGCCTTGAACAGCCTGGCTTACTGGGTCTGAATGTTGGGCTATATTACATAAAGTGACCACTGGTGGCTGCCACAGTTTCGGGCTGACTGGTCTCAGTCCTATTTACTGATGGGCTCATGGAAGGTCTTGTCCAGGGAAAACAGAATTTGCCCTCCATGTGATGGTGCCGTTGAGTCATTGAAACATATGTTGTTTGCATGTTGGTGGCTCAAGCAATGCAGAGCAGCAACGTAGGATTTTGATCAACTCAATTTCGGCTGTTTGCTACATCAATAAGAAGAGGCTTGCTTGATTATTTAGTTAATTACTGTATGGTTTTATTGAAATATTGGAATTATGATACACTGTGGGGCATACTCTCAAGAACGTGTGATAACCACCGCAAGTGTAGCTTAACGCAACCCTTCACATCGCAGTCTATTGCGGGAAAACAACTCCGTGTCAATGTGGTATTCACAACACGGCGGTACCATGCGATAGTCACACGACAACGCGTCAAATGAACGCGTTAAAAACAACGTGACGCCGTAAAAACGCGAAACCCCAACGCGAAAATAGTAGCAATGATGCCAATCGCAATACAAAAATCTACGAAAACCAGCCACAGGCCTGCAATTCCCACGCGTCATGCGGGAAAATGCACTATA